>OZ004621.1:20500284-21090971 GCA_963924575.1 Pycnomerus fuliginosus | reverse complement strand
TTTATTAATTTTTTTTATGGGCATGAATTATAATATCCTGAATCGATTAAGACTAATTGCAAAAAAATTGGCCCAAGCAGTCACACTTTAAATTGAACCTGCATTTCAAGATGGCGATGTCAAAATTATGTAATATGAATAGGAATCCAGGATGGGCCTATATTGTTGCTTAAATCAGGTTGTTATGTGTCATATATGAAATAGCATGATGTGAATTATCTGCAAATTCACATTATGGTTATCTGTTCGTACTACACGGCAAGAAATCAGCTTGGTTTTGAACCAAATTGCATAGGATAATATACTTAAAATCACTGATTTTTGAAAATTTATATTTTTTTAACTAAAAATTACTCTTCTTTTATTTTTCAAGGATTCATTAATTGAGCATTCCTCTTTCCAAAACTACAAAAAAAAAGAAAATTCTCCCAAGCAGTCACTAATGACTAGGGCCCTTTGAACTACGGACTCCTGATGGGACCTAAAATGAAGGGCCGCAAACTTAACACCCCCCAAGTGTAAGCTTCATCCCTCTTTTGGCGAAAACCTACTCCCAGATGCGGACATGGCGCTAGTTTTTAGCATTTTTCGGCTAAACTATTAAAACGGACAAAAAATTACTCTAATCAAGAATATTCCTCGTGAAATTCTGCATTAAAAAGTCCTTTTCATCACTTTGCTAATCCTCACCTAATTCTTGCAAACGACGTCCGAAGTTGAGGGTTGTTTTTCCCTCGCACCGAAAATCAATCTAACGGGTGTCCTAAAAAAACCGATCGAAATATTTTTGGGGACAACTCATCCATTTTTTAACCGATTTGGATGAGCGTGGGCTTAAATTAAAGCTAAAGAATCAGGCTATCGATTCATTCAAGAGACCACGACAGATGGCGCTGCCGTAGTAGCCTTAGCCGTGCTTGTTTTAAAGGCTTACTTTAGGTGCATGGGGATTGGTCAGTTAACAACCAATGGTCATGAGATAAAAATAACCTTGAAGCGCGTTTACTTTTCTTCAAAAAGCGTCTTTCAGAAGTTCATTATGATTCACGAATAAATTTTCTGTGATCTTTTAAAAATCATATGTTTTCCCTTATTTTCACGCCTAATCCTAATGACCATAACTGAAGTAACAGTGATGCATTTTCAGCTTAATTTTCAGTAATAGTGGATCTAATTGAATGAAAAACCCAAGCGGATGCGAATTGGAGGAAATTTAAAGGCTATTACTGAGAATTAAACTCTTGCTGCTTCATTGTTACTTTAGTCATAGTCATTCTGCATGAAAAAATGTGAAAACACATTTTTTTTAAATAATCACAGAAAATCAATGCGTGAACCAAATTGACTTCTCAAAAAAGTTTCTTAAAGAAAAATGAACGCCCTTCAAAGTTATGTGATTCGCATAACGACTGGTTGATAATTGACCAATCCCCACGCCCCTGAAATGAACCTTTGAGACAAGTATCACTAAGAGAACTATTGCAGCACCATCTGTCGTAATTTTTTAGACAGTTCGAAAGCCTGATTCCTTGGCTTCAATTTAAGGCCAGGTTCATCCAAATCGGGTAAGAAATGCACGAGCTATTACCAAAAATATTTCGTTCGTTTTTTTTAGGACACCCGTTAGCTAGGTACCTTCAACTTCGGACGCCGTTTGCGAGCAAAATAAGCAAAATGATGAAAAGAACTTTTTAATGCAGAATTTCACGCGAAATATTTCTGATTAGAGTAATTTTTTGTCCGTTTGATAGTTTAACCGAAAAATGCTAAAAACTAGCGCCATGTCCACGTCTGGGAGTAGGTTTTTGCCAAAAGAGGGATGAAGCTTACACTTGGGAGGTGTCAAGTTTCCGGCCCTTCATTTCAGGGTCCATCAGCAATCCGTAGCAAAAATTTCATAAATGTATAAATATGTTCTACTAAAAAATCTGATTTGACTGTTCTGCAACTTCGGACGTCGTTTGCGAGAATTAGGCGGGATAAGCAAAATAATCAAACGGACTTTTTTAATGCAGAATTTCATAAGAAATACTTTTGATTTGAATAAATTTTTTGTTAGATGGATAGTTTCGCCGAAAAATGCTAAAAACTAGCACCATGTCACGTTTGGGGGTGGTTTTTGCGAAATAAGGGATGAAGCGCACACTTGGGGGGTGGGAACTTTTCGGCCCTTCATTTCAGGTGCTAACAGGAGTCCGTAGCCAAAATTTCAAAAATATATAAATTATTTCTTCTATTCGTCTTTTTTAGATCTAATATGACTGGACTATTTTAGAAAAAAACACTTTCAAAGTGGCCCCTTTAAGCCCCCCTAGCTCCCTTCGGATGCATTTTTCGACATATGTTCATAGGAACTTTTTTAATATTTTTCATAGAAGAATCTACTGGTAAAGTTTGGCCCCCTAATTTAGGGACAACGTGTATACAGGGTGTCTCAGAACGCTCGCACCAAATTCTAATGGAATATTCAGGATTAAATTCTGAGTTGATTCGTGTTTTTGAAAATTTCTAGGGTCGAATAATTCTCGAGTTATAAGAGATTTAAAAAGACCAATCAGATTTCAGCTCTGAATTGCTTCATAAGGTAATTTAATGTTAGATGCACTGTTTCCTAGGTAACAACATACAACAGTATAAATTTTCATTGATAGTATCTTGTTACCTAGGAAATGGTACATCTAGCATTAAATTACCTTATGAAGCAACTCAAAGCTGAAATCTGATTGGTCCTCTTAAATCTCTTATAACTTGAGAACTATTGGACCCTGGAAATTCTCAAAAACGCCTATCGACTCAGAATTTAATCCTGAATACTCCATTAGAATTTGGTACGAGCGTTCTGAGACACCCTGTACAGGATGTCTCAGAACGCTGGCACCATCTTTTAATGGAGTATTTAGAATTAAATTCTGAGTCGATTCTTGTGAAAATTTCCAATAGTGCTCGAGTTATAAGAGATTTAAGAGGAAAAATCAAATTTCAGCTTTGAATTGCGTTTCATAAGGTAATTTTAATGTGAATACTATTGCCTAGGTAACAATATACCACCAATGAAAATTTAATTTTTCTATTTCCGTGTCCTAATGAACACTTTATAACACGCAAATGCGTTTTCTAATGAGCTCTGTTAGAGCACGGCTTTTGTTTACATTGTAACCTAGACAACGATTGTGTCCAACAATCGCCAACTGTCAAGCGAACATTGATTCCTGTCTTTGAAAATGAATATTTTCTTATTTCTAACAAGTTGGTATCCGAAATAGAAAAAATTGTATAAAAAACGCGTTTCATAAGGCTCTTGTCGCACTCGGATTTTGTAAAACTCGGGCTTTTCGCCCTCGTTGTCCAAACATCCTCGTGCGACAATAATTGGCCTTATGAAACGTGTTTTTTAATATACTAATGGTTGTATCTTGTTACCTAGAAAATAGTGCATCTAACATTAAGTCACCTTATGAAGTAATTCAGCTGCAAATTCACCAACGTTACTTAATCGTAAGAGGAACTTAAAATGACAAGAATGACATTTTTCCCATAAGAAAACTGTCACTCTTAATTTTTAAGTTGCACTTAAGCGATAATAAGTAACGTTGGTGCAAACGGCCCTCAGAGCTGAAATCTGATTGGTCCTCTTAAATATCTTATAACTCGAGAACTATTGGACCCTGGAAATTATCAAAAACAAGAATCGACTCAGAATTTAATTCTGAATTGTCCATTAAAAGGTGGCGAAAGCGTTCTGAGACACCCTGTATGTTAGACATTGCACCTGTAAATAAATCCTAATAGTAGTCCAGTCAACGAAGTGAAAATAGAAACAAAAATTACTGCAGTTCTGCAAATTGGCCGAAGTTGTAGCTTAAACCATTCTATTGAACATACTAAAAGTCCCCAAGGATGGGGTGTGAGCTCGAGCCACCATCATGGCGGAAAGGTACAGTTTTTGTTAACTTTGCAAATATCTCATGAGATATTGATTTTATCGAAAAAATAGCCATATAACGAATTGAAGAGCGTAAAATTCTATAGAAAAAAGGTTATATAAATTTTTTGCTGACACTAAAATTTAATCGCGAAATCGGCGGCTAAAGCTGTCTATTGGTTCAACGATGTCATCTCCCTGAATTTGGGCAGATTTATGCCAAAACCGGAATTAAAAACATATTAATATTTAGTCAAGTAGTAATTAAATTCAAAAAATTTTGAAAAAGAAATCTTTACAACAAAAATATACAATGTTAATCAAAAGTAGGTCACCACGGGTAGTTTATTTGACAAACTACTGACATTATCGAAAAACGGTTCCTATAAAACTAGGGGCAACTTTTGACGTCAATGATTTTTTTTTACTTTTCGTCACGGAGTGATATGATTTCATCGACATTTTTCTTTATTAGGAAATAGTTCGAGTCTGGTGTCATTGAAAAGCGGAATTTTTTCTCTTTATGATGCGTGAAATATTGGAGACTTTTTAAATTGAGGATAACTTTTTTCTTTTTTTGCAAAGAGGGTGGTTAATTTTTCGAAGCTCACTATTAGGAAAAGATTAGAGAAAAGTTGGGCTATTTCTTGGCGATTAAAAATCTGAAGAGAGTCCCCGGATGTTTTGATTCGTTTCTGAGTTATCACAAAAAATCTGAAAATTACCAATTTAAAGAAAAAAAAGCAGCAGAGAAGCGGCTGGAACCTCCCCATCGCGTAGATCTTTGTATTATGTGTAGATAGTAGTCAATTCAACAGAATTTTTTTTATGTTTATCGTCTGTGAATAATTTCGCAATTTTCTGACAAATACCGACAATATGTTTAAGGTTAATATTTCGGTACCTATGTGGAAATTGTTGTTTGATCCATCGTGCCATTTTAATTTAACTCCCTTAAAAACAAGTTTTTCTAAGATCTAATGTCACCATGTAGAAAGGTTCTCAAATTTTGGTTCTAAATGAAGAGAAAAAAAGGATTCACACTTAGTGCCCCTTAGGCCAAAGAAATCAAGATTTTAGAACCACATTAAAGAACAGAAAACCTTTTGGAAGCAACACACAACTTTGAAATTTTAAATACAAGCCGCCTGGTTTTAAAAATGTATTCACTGTTTCGACGATTTGGGCAGAAAATTATGAAAATTCTATAATTCTGATTCTCTCTGAAAAGTGGCGAATTCCATAGTTTAAGTTTCAATAATGTTCGTGTCACATTGATTGCCACGTGAAAATCAAGGTCCACGCGGTGGGGACTGGGGAGGTTCTAGCCGCTTCTCTGCTGCCAATTTTTTTCGATACAATCAATATTTCATGAGATATTTGCAAATTTAACAAAAACTGTACCTCTTCGCCTTGATGGTGGCTCGAGCTCACACCCCATCTTAGGGAACTTTTAGTATGTTCAACAGAATGATTCAAGCTACAACTTCGGTCGATTTGCAGAACTGCAATAATTTTTGTTCCTCTTTGCCAAACTCAGGTCTTTACTGACTGGGTTATAGGAAAATCTAGCAATAATAATTTTAAGAACAAGGTAAATCGCTTTTTTGCACTTCTTCGCAAATATCTCAAAAACTAAGCAAAATAGGGTAACAAACTATACTTGCCTTTTTTACAGATTATTAAATTTTCTACAATAATGGTCTAAACAACCACTAAAGTTCTACGTCCGGAAAAGAGTTTTCCTCAAATGTTAAAGGCTAATTGTAACAAATCTACCCCTTTGTAAACGAAAATAGCTACAAACCTGGTTCAAAATAGCTTCCATCGCCGAATTTTTAGGCAAAGCATCCCCGCCGTAACTGACTTTCTTCATTGTTACCGTGCTCGGATTGCTCGACACCTCCGAATAAACGTTGATCTTGGTGTTGGGGTCGGTTACGAGCACGCTCAATCTTTGCGATTCAAACACAACCTAAAAAATAAAATAAAAATGCTAACATTAACAATTTTCACGAAGAAAACCCCGCAACGGACCTACCTGCTCCGATTTTACTTTCAAATTTCCACTGGGGGTCGACTCAAAAGGGAATTTTCCGCGATCAGCTAATATGCTCAGTTGGGCAGTATTTCTAGAAAAAAAATCGTAAAACTTTAGGGACAATTAATTGTTAAGTACCTGTTGGTGTTTTTTCGATCTGGGGGTACGAGAAAATCGTCGACGGGCCGTTTCACGACTGCCTGAGGGGTAGCTTTACGAAAAATTTTGGAACTCTCATAACCGCGCGGCAGTTTGTGACAGTTTGGTTCTGTCAATCCGATTTTTTTCAATGGATGGCAACGAATCTACAAATTGTTTTTATAAAAAAACCATTGAAAGCGTCTTACCCGATGTTTTGGAGGGTCCCCTGCGCCGATGTCGTTCTCGTGCACATTGGGGGTTAACCTAAAACACGATTTTCATTAGCCAATCTAGATTTTTGGGATTTCACCTTAATTTTAATTGATCCAAGTTTTTGTCAATCTCGGACTTTTCCGTCACTATTTCCTGTAATGAGCAGTGATTTTTACAACAAATTATATCACAAAACTTACTTCTCCTCCGCCGGTTAAACTGTTGTGCATTATATTTCAGAAGCTACGATTTCTATTGCTGTTTTGTTGTCACATTCGTAAACTGGCAGATTTTTGACGTTTCTTTGGCAACACTTCATAATTCCTCTGTCAATTTCATTGACTTTCTCTTGCAAATATTGGAATTAAGTGAAAAGTTCCTATTTTTTACAGGCTATACTGATGGTGTTGAGGGTGAAGAGTGAGTCTCTTTGGTAACAGTTAGATGTAGCCCTTCTAGTAAATTAGCAATTTTTAGAAAATTTCTATTAGAATCTCATTAAATACAATAAAATGAAGACAAACCAGCTGGCGGAAGCGCGATTTTATTTAATTTGCGCTTTAAAATAAATACGGAATAAAAATTGAAGGGGCTATTATACCTAATGGAAATGAAACTTTTGTCCTACGTCACAACTAAAATAATTGCTACCGCTAATACAATTAATACCAGCTGTTACCAGTAAAGGCTATCCGAAAGGTAATTTTTCAGACTATTTTTGTAGGTATACCTAATGGAAATGAAACTTTTGTCCTACGTCACAACTAAAATAATTGCTACCGCTAATACAATTAATACCAGCTGTTACCAGTAAAGGCTATCCGAAAGGTAATTTTTCAAACTATTTTTGTAGGTATTCACATTGAACTCAAAATTCAAAATACGACAACGGGGGAATTTTTTCATCTGTGCGTAAGACAAAAGTTTCATTTCCATTAGGTATACAGTATGTCATAAATTTCCTTATTATTGGTATAATTCGAAAAATAATCAGATTTGATTGAGAAGCATATTACGAAAGCGTCCTCGGGTCACGAAATTATTATTATAATTTTTTTAAATTTCGTAATTACGAAACTCTTTTCGTAAATACGAAACTTTTTTTCGTAAATACGAAATTTTTTTTCGTAAATACGAAACTTTTTTTCGTAAATACGAAACTTTTTCGTAAATACGAAATTTTTTTTCGTAAGTACGAAACTTTTTTTCGTATATACGAAACTTTTTTTCGTACCTAATTACGAAATTTTTAAGACACGCCCGCTTTCGATCCCAGACCCCAGGAACAGCTTCTAGAGGCAAAATACCACCTGGAGCGGTCCAGAATGACTCCATTGGCTCTCGATCAACGCCCTTTTGCCACCTAGAGGATTTAATTCGCGATTAACGGACTTGTCTGAACGCTAGCGCACGTTTATAAAATTTCGTAATTACGAAAAAAAGTTTCGTAGTTACGAAATTTTTAAGACACGCCCACTTCCAATCCCAGACCAAAGCAAGAGCTTCTAGAGGCAAAATATCACCTGGAGCTGTCGAGAATTAATCAATTGGTTCACCCTCAACGCCCTTTTGCCATCTGGAGGGTGTAATTCGCGATTAAGGGACTTGCCTGGACATAGCGCGCGTTCAGAAAATTTCGAATTTACGAAAAAAAGTTTCGTAGTTACGAAATTTTTAAGACACGCCCACTTCCAATCCCAGACCAAAGGAAGAGCTTCTAGAGGCAAAATATCACCTGGCTGGCGTTCAGACAAGTCCGTTAATCGCGAATTAAACCCTCTAGGTGGCAAAAGGGCGTTGATCGTGAGCCAATGGAGTCATTCTGGACCGCTCCAGGTGATATTTTGCCTATAGAAGCTCTTCCTTTGGTCTGGGATTGGAAGTGGGCGTGTCTTAAAAATTTCGTAACTACGAAACTTTTTTTCGTAAATACGAAATTTTCTGAACGCGCGCTATGTCCAGGCAAGTCCCTTAATCGCGAATTACACCCTCCAGATGGCAAAAGGGCGTTGAGGGTGAACCAATTGATTCATTCTCGACAGCTCCAGGTGATATTTTGCCTCTAGAAGCTCTTCCTTTGGTCTGGGATTGGAAGTGGACGTGTCTTAAAAATTTCGTAACTATACGAAACTTTTTTTCGTAATTACGAAATTTTATAAACGTGCGCTAGCGTTCAGACAAGTCCGTTAATCGCGAATTAAACCCTCTAGGTGGCAAAAGGGCGTTGATCGTGAGCCAATGGAGTCATTCTGGACCGCTCCAGGTGATATTTTGCCTTTAGAAACTCTTCCTTTGGTCTGGGATTGGAAGTGGGCGTGTCTTAAAAATTTCGTAAATACGAAACTTTTTTTCGTAATTACGAAATTTTATAAACGTGCGCTAGCGTTCAGACAAGTCCGTTAATCGCGAATTAAACCCTCTAGGTGGCAAAAGGGCGTTGATCGAGAGCCAATGGAGTCATTCTGGACCGCTCCAGGTGGTATTTTGACTCTAGAAGCTGTTCCTGGGGTCTGGGATTGGAAGTGGGCGTGTCTTAAAAATTTCGTAACTACGAAACTTTTTTTCGTAATTACGAAATTTTATAAACGTGCGCTAGCGTTCAGACAAGTCCGTTAATCGCGAATTAAACCCTCTAGGTGGCAAAAGGGCGTTGATCGAGAGCGAATGGAGTCATTCTGGACCGCTCCAGGTGGTATTTTGACTCTAGAAGCTGTTCCTGGGGTCTGGGATTGAAAGCGGGCGTGTCTTAAAAATTTCGTAACTACGAAACTTTTTTTCGTAATTACGAAATTTTGTAAACGTGCGTTAGCGTTCAGACAAGTCCGTTAATCGCGAATTAAACCCTCTAGGTGGCAAGAGGGCGTTGATCGTGAGCCAATGGAGTCATTCTGGACCGCTCCAGGTGGTATTTTGACTCTAGAAGCTGTTCCTGGGGTCTGGGATTGAAAGCGGGCGTGTCTTAAAAATTTCGTAACTACGAAACTTTTTTTCGTAATTACGAAATTTTGTAAACGTGCGTTAGCGTTCAGACAAGTCCGTTAATCGCGAATTAAACCCTCTAGGTGGCAAGAGGGCGTTGATCGTGAGCCAATGGAGTCATTCTGGACCGCTCCAGGTGGTATTTTGACTCTAGAAGCTGTTCCTGGGGTCTGGGATTGAAAGCGGGCGTGTCTTAAAAATTTCGTAACTACGAAACTTTTTTTCGTAATTACGAAATTTTGTTAACGTGCGCTGGCGTTCAGACAAGTCCGTTAATCGCGAATTAAACCCTCTAGGTGGCAAAAGGGCGTTGATCGTGAGCCAATGGAGTCATTCTGGACCGCTCCAGGTGGTATTTTGCCTCTAGAAGCTGTTCCTGGGGTCTGGGATCGAAAGCGGGCGTGTCTTAAAAATTTCGTAACTACGAAAAAAAGTTTCGTATATACGAAAAAAAGTTTCGTATTTACGAATAAAAGTTTCGTATTTACGAAAAAAAATTTCGTATTTACGAAAAAAAGTTTCGTATTTACGAAAAAAGGTTTCGTATTTACGAAAAAAAATTTCGTATTTACGAAAAAAAGTTTCGTATTTACGAAAAAAAAATTCGTAATTACGAAAAAAGTTTCGTAATTACGAAATTTAAAAAAATTATAATAATAATTTCGTGACCCGAGGACGCTTTCGTAGTATATAGTTTTCGTTTTAGTTTTTATTAAATATATTTCTCTTAAAAAAGCTGTCTTAAAAAATTGATGACGTATGTGCTAGCGATCTCACATTTCTGTACAATTTTTTGGTATTCGCGAAAATCAGCAAAGTGTCTGACATCTGGTGGCAATACTTTAACTACACTGAGAGACAGGATACGGAAATACTTTTAAACGTCCGTCATCATAATTTCAGCTTACGTCAGTCAGTTGTCAGTTGCGAGGTTAGGTAGTAGTTTTGTTCGGAGGCATCCTCTCGCTGACTCGAAATTTTGGGAATAATTCTGTGGAATTTTACGTTTTGTGTACTTAAGTGAGGTGAGGTTGAGTGAGGTGAGAACGCCATTTTGTGGTTTAGCAATGCCATCTATTAGCAGCTGATAGATGGCATTGCTAAACCACAAAATGGCAATCTCACTCCACTGAGGAGCCGGATGTGAGAACTCTAGCGTGACGTGCCTGACAGTGTCAGTTGGTGACATCAGTGACATTGATACGTGGATTTTTTAAAAGCCAAGTTTTCCTGGATTTACAATGTTCCGCTTAAGTACACAAAACGTAAAATTCCACAGAATTATTCCCAAAATTTCGAGTCAGCGAGAGGATGTCTCCGAACAAAACTACTACCTAACCTCGCAACTGACAACTGACTGACGTAAGCCGAAATTATGATGACAGACGTTTAAAAGTATTTCCGTATCCTGTCTCTCAGTGTAATTAAAGTATTGCCACCAGATGTCAGACACTTTGCTGATTTTCGCGAATACAGGAATGAAATGGACAGGTTGACTCGTACTTTTCGTGAGGACGTAGCTCATACGTCATCAAAATTTATATTTCCTTTTAAAGCCTTATGACTGGTTATATTCGAAAATGCAAAGACACATCAGAGCTCATTTTAAAAGGTCTTTCAATCGGAACAATAATCCAAAGGTACCGTAATTCCCCTTTGTTAGATATAACCCCTTCTAGAAAGAACTTTCTTAGAAAATTCTGTTCACCATTAACATCCATATTCAATTTATCAAAGTAAAACCAATTACTAAGCTTAGTGATCAAGTTGGTAAATAATAAAGTCCGAATACTTGTAATTGGTTTTACTTTGGTTTCTTAGAAAATCTCTAACAGAATCTCATTAAATACAATAAAATGAAGATAAACCAGCTGGCGGAAGGCAGTTTTTTTCAATTTGGACCCTAAAAATAAATAAATAAAAAATTTCAAGTGAAGGGGTAGGTATATCTATAATAATAATTACTAGGCGGCAATTATTAGATACAGCCCTTTCTATAAAATTTCCACTTTTTCGAAATATTATGATAGAATCTCATTTGTTAAGGTAAAATGAAAACATAGTAGTCGACTGAACAGACAAAATTTGTCAAACAATTTTAAATTAAAAAGGCAGCAGAGAAGCGGCTGGAACCTCCCCAACGCGTGGGTCTTTGATTTCAGGGACTTCTGTTTAAGATTCTAAAGTTGATATGCCTAAATGGCACTTCCCGTTGACCAATTGCTCCCAAAAGCCTTTCAGCTCTTCAACGGGTCACCTCACCTCCATTTACCAAATTTCGGGCAAATCGATCCACTAGTTTGGGCTATAAAGTGGTTTCAGTGTTATTACAAAATTTCGATTCTTCTACCCAAAGGGTTCTAAATGCGAATCAAATTTGTCTCATTTAAAACCAGAAATTGAAGACCTTTCTGATGGTGACCTCGATAGTGACAATAAATCTTTCAAAAACTTGTTTTGGATGGGTAAATTAGAGAATAATTTTAAATTTCGAAATTGGTGTGCCAAAACGGCACTTTCCGTGGGCCGATTGAATCCAAAATTTGTTCACCTCTTCGACGTGTAATACAATCCCCTTGTGCAAAATTTCAGCCAAATCGGTTCAGGGGCTTGGGCTGTACCGCGATTTTAAAGTCCGATAAAAATCAATTTTTTTTTTATTTTTGGTCAAAAAGGCACTAAGAATGAATGCATTTTTAGAAGCAGAATTTGAAGGCCTTTCCTATCGTGACGTGAAAAATGGGGGTTTGCATTTAAAATTTAAAAGTTGATGTGCCAAAATGGCATTTCTGGTTGCACGATTGGCTCCAAAAGCTTTTCAGATCTAAGTTGGGTTATCACATGCACACGTACCAAATTTCAGCTAAATCTGTCGAGTAGTTTGGGCTGTGGCGTGTTTACGAACGTACGTACGTACGAACGTACGTACATACATACAGACACATTTTAAAAACCACTTTTTTGGGCTCCTGAGACCTCAAAACGTATAGATCCGGTCTTATCTCCAATTCGAAAATTTTAGTGATTGCAGTAACCTCCCTTT
The DNA here is from genome assembly GCA_963924575.1 of Pycnomerus fuliginosus. Classification (NCBI taxonomy): domain Eukaryota; kingdom Metazoa; phylum Arthropoda; class Insecta; order Coleoptera; family Zopheridae; genus Pycnomerus; species Pycnomerus fuliginosus. The sequence continues at coordinate 21,078,632 of OZ004621.1, read as the reverse complement.
TTTTTTAAATGGTGGAGTGGAGTGGGGAGGTTAAAAAAAAAACCTGACATACACCTCAACTGTCGTTGCTTTTCGTACTGCAAGACTGATATTTGGCGGCTACTCACTTTCGGCTCTGCCGAAAGCCCGGGTTTAACCTTAAAGTGGGCAGCGTATTTCCTAAATATACATTACCACAGCACCTGCTACACCCACAACACGCCTGATTGGTCAGTTCAAAACATACGCGAACACAGCCTCTCTTCTAAAATATACTGCACTGCAGCGACTTTTAAAACGCTAAATCTACCCCACCACAGCTTCGATGCAACGGCCAACGTTTGCTTCAATTTGCATAAAGTTTGCAAAATGTTTTCGTTTTTAGTAATTCTCATTAATAATTCAATGACCAAAAGAAAATTACGTAATGTAGGTAAATACAGGGTGAGTAAAACGGAAGTGGCCATCTCTTATATCTTCTTTCGTTTATAACATATCAGAACCATTTTTGGGGAAGTCAGATGGCTGTATATGAACTACATTTCGACAATATCAGTGGTCCCAAAATGTTTTTATTTCATTGGATAACGGCATATCACTTTGTTATTTTTAACCTCCCCACTCCACTTCATCATTTAAAAAAAAAGGGAGGTTACTGCAATCACTAAAATTTTCGAATTCGAGATAAGACCGGATCTATACGTTTTGAGGTCTCAGGAGCCCAAAAAAGTGGTTTTTAAAATGTGTCTGTATGTATGTACGTACGTACGTACGTTCGTAAACACGCCACAGCCCAAACTACTCGACAGATTTAGCTGAAATTTGGTACGTGTGCATGTGATAACCCAACTTAGATCTGAAAAGCTTTTGGAGCCAATCGTGCAACTAGAAATGCCATTTTGGCACATCAACTTTTAAATTTTAAATGCAAACCCCCATTTTTCACCTCAAATGTATTCATTCTTAGTGCCCTTTTGATCAAAAATTAAAAAAAAAATGATTTTTATCCGACTTTAAAATCGCGGTGCAGCCCAAGCCCCTGAACCGTTTTGGCTGAAATTTTGCACACGGGGATTGTATTGCACGTCGAAGAGCTGAACAAATTTTGGATTCAATCGGCCCACGGAAACTGCCGTTTTGACACACCAATTTGTAACTTTAAAATTATTCACTCATTTAACCATCCAAAACAAGTTTTTGAAAGATTTATTGTCACCATCAAAAAGGTCTTTAAATTCTGGTTTTAAGTAAGACAAAATTCGTTCGCATTTAGTGCTCTTTGGGTCAAAAAATCGAAATTTCATAATAACACTAAAAATACATTATAGCCCAAATTAGCGAATCGATTTAGCTGAAATTTGGTACATGGAGATTGGGTGACCCGTTGAAGACCTGAAAGGCTTTTGGAAGCAATTGGTCCACGGGAAGTGCCATTTAGGCATATCAACTTTAAATTTTAAATACAAAGGTCTCCTTTTTTATGTCGCCATTAGAAAGACGATCAAATTCTCGTTCTAAAAATGTATTCACAGTTTCTGCCATTTCAGTGGAAAATAGAGAAAAAATTCTTTCTCATTAAAAGGGAGCGAGCTGACAGTGGATGACATAAAGTGGCAGTTATTGTCAAAAGGGTGGCAAAAGATTAACCTTAAAAGGAACATATTGTCAAATGTGATGGGTGATGTCCGAGGTGGTGTCGGTATTTGTCAGAAAATTGCAAAATTAGTCACAGTCGATAAGGGTAAAAAATTTCTGTTGAATTGACCACTATCTACACAGAATACAAAAATCCACGCGATGGGGAGGTTCCAGCCGCTTCTCTGCTGCATTTTTTTTAAATGGCAGCCTGTTTATTTTTTTATTGTATCTATTAGCATTTTTGATTCTCTTTACAAAGGTGTGACAAAAACATACTCTTTACATATGGATATTTCGAGAAAATGTATATTGAACTATTTAAATTTGTCACGTCCGCCATTTTGCAAATTAGATGGGAGGTTGATGATAACCTCATCAACCTCCCATCCCATATTGAACGTTTTCCCAAAAGCAATGAATCTGGCCGTTTATTTGTTCCAGCAAAATTTGAATGGTAAATTTAGACGCATCTGTTGACGTGATTAACTCGACATAATCTTGACGTAATTAGAGATTAGAGAATCAAAGATGCTACTTAATACAATAAAGAAATATACAGGATGCCATTTAAAATAACAAAGTGACATTTTGGGACCACTGATGTGGTCATATAGCATTACCAAAAATGTTTCGGATCCATCGGCTACGAAGGAAGTTATAGAGGGTGGCCCCACCCGTTTGACTCACCCCCCTATGGTGGTATAGTTTTCATTCTTGCTAGGTAATTAGAAGAGAGCTACGCTTTTTGAAATAGATTAAGATTCTGTAAAGAGTTCCCAAATATCTTAATTAAAAAAAAACGATTTCTTTTACGATTCATTTAATTTCAATTAAACTTAAACTTTTTATAAGTATGTTGACAGCTGTTGAACGAATGCCTTTGACATATTGCATAAATTTTCTAGTCTATAGTCTGTAGATTTTGAGTGTTTTTGTCAAAAAAAAAAGTTCCAATAAGTTTCATTCTATTGGCAATCATAAAAAAACACTTAAAAGTTTTAGGGTACTTCTCAGGGTACTTATAGAGCAATATTCTGTAGAGAAGCCGCAGTGCAGTAGATTTAGAAACATTTCATGTAAAAGGCACTGTAATGCGGTATATTTTAGAAAAAGTGCTGTGTGCGAGTACATTTTGAACTGACCAATCAGGCGTGTTGTGGGTGTGGCATGTGCCGTGGTAATGTATATTTAGGAAATACGCAAACGTGCAGAATATGAGAAACAATTTTAAATTAAAAAAAACTTTATATGACATGGACCTGAACTGCCCTAGCTTCTCGTACTGCAAGACCGATATTTTGACGAATACTCGCTTTTGGCTCGCGTTGAACTTTCGATGGGAAGAATTTGAGAAAAAAATGCAGCAGAGAAGCGGCTGGAACCTCCCCATCGCGTGGATCAATTCAACAAAATTTTTTTTATCCTTATCGTCTGTGACTAATTTCGCAAATTTCTGACAAATATCGACATCACCTCAGACACCACACATCACATTTGACAATATGTTCCTTTAAGGTTAATCTTTTGCCACCTTTTTGACAATAACTGCCACTTTATGTCATCCACTGTCAGCCCGCTCCCTTTTAATGAAAAAAGATTTTTTTCTCTATTTTCCACTGAAATGGCAGAAACTGTGAATACATTTTTAGAACCAGAATTTGATCGCCTTTCTAATGGTGACATAAAAAAGGAGGCCTTGTATTTAAAATTTAAAGTTGATATGCTTAAATGGCACTTCCCGTGGACCAATTGCTTCCAAAAGCCTTTCAGGTCTTCAACGGGTCACCCAATCTCCATATAGCAAAGGACCCATATTTGGGCCGCTTGTAGCTGGCCGAAGCTGGCATGACTGTTTCTTAATTTTTGCTCACAAACTCAGGAAGAACGAAGCTTTCGGTTGAGGGACCTTTTTTGAATCAGTCAAGTCAGCTACTATTGTTCTTTAAGCCTTTAACGTATCCATTTATTACAAAACAATTTTTTTTCTAAATCACATCATAATTAACAATTTTTGGTAACTAGGAGAACAACAGAAAGTCAAACTTTTTGGTACTAGTACCATAAAGTAGTTGCTTTTTGGTACTAGTACCGTAAAGTCGAAACTTGAAAAATGAGCTTTAAGCCAATTCATACTATTTAACAATTATTTATTTTAACATAGAACTTTATTTTATTTTTTGAAGATCAACTTCAAATTAATCTTACAGTTACTGCAATTATTAGTATTCACAGTGAATCCGGGTTGGTCTAGACTGATTAATTCTCTGGTTGATTCATTCGAAGTCACTGTTACATTACTGGTAGATGTGCCAACAGCAGCAGCTGCCCCCTTAGGTTGCTTCGTTACATGTCGCGAAAAAAATTGATCGCCGATTCGTTTTTTATTTTCAATGGAGTCTTCAATATAACTTTCTGCTACACTTGAACTCTTCCATCCCCCATGTCTCTTAATGGTTGACAGATTGGCTCCAGAATCCGCCAAAAAAGATGCAGAACATCTTCTAAAGCAGTGACCGGTGTACAATTCGCAATTTGTTAACTTGAGATATGCTGCAATTCTTGTGGGAATTTTGCCAATCGTGTGGACGCCCACTGGTTGAGTCGTGCATTTAAATTTCTTGTAGAAAACAAAGAAACGGCGGTGATCTGTATGGGAAGGTCGGAGAGATGAGTATTTTCGAAAAATTTCCACAGTATTGTAAGGTGAGTTTTCTGGTGTTGTGATGGTAAAAACTCTTTCAATCTTGTTCTTCGTAAATGGTACTTTAACTAAGATCGTAGATCCTAGGTCCTGTATGTCGTCCACACTCATCGAGGTTAATTCCTGTCGACGGCAAGCCCCCGAAACACCCATTATAGCAACAACCTGATAAAGACAATTATTATTATTCGGACAAAATTTGATTTAAAAATAATTACCTTTATTAGCAAATAGTCTTCATCCGGTGCCTCTACCATAAATTTATCAACCTCCTCCTTAGTAAATACCTTTGATTTTTTGGCTTTATATCCATCAGAATTACGTTTTAAAAACGCAGTAAGCTTCGAAAAACGGCTAATGTCGATATTTTCTTTGATTAGAATGACTGCTTTTACTATTGAGTATTTGGACCACACAGTTGAACTCTTGTACACTTTAGCCAGATTAGCAAAATATGCTAAAAGGATGTTCTCTGATACTTTATTGGCATTTTCCGTTGCACACCATTCCTTGAATCGACGATACTCGTACTCGTATTTTTCTCGGGATTTACTGGGCAACAAATTTAAAGTTGCGATATTAGCGGCTTCTGCAATCGTCGGTGGGGTACACGGTCTACTTAAATCATCTTCTTCATCCATTGTATTTGCCATGAGAAATAATTAGGACGAAAGACGTGAAAATTTGTACGGTTGTTAGGCGGTTGTTTACTTGACTTTTCAGTTGTCGATCCAATAAACAATAGACATTTCATTTGTTTTTTTTTGGTGTTTATTAACAATGCTCAATTTTATTCAACCAATCTCTATAAAAAGGTTGTAAATTGTGATTTAGAAAAAAACGTTGTATGCAACGCGTACCGAAATACGTTTTCAGTATACTCTCGTGGTTGCAAACCGCGGCTTCGCCTTGGTTTGCAATAATCCACGCTCGTACTGAAAACTTGTATTTTCGGTACTTGATACATAAATAACTATTCTTAAATTATGCCAAAACTTAAAACATCATATTTTGGGATTCTCACCTAACACTATAGTTACATTAATTCATGAGCCTTTTTCATATATACCCACTAGTATTTCAAACACTCTTTTATGAAAAAAGTTAAGCCTGCTAGCTAAAAGGGGCCCAAAAACCAGGCATATCAGATAGGGTCCTTTCAGCCAAATCGATTCACTAATTTGGGATATAATGGATTTTTAGTGTTATTACAAAATTTCGATTTTTTGACCCAAAGAGCACTAAACGCTAACGAATTTTGTCTCATTTAAAACCAGAATTTGAAGACCTTTCTGATGGTGACAATAAATCTTTCAAAAACTTGTTTGGGATGGTTAAATGAGTGAATAATTTAAAGTTGGAAATTGGTGTGCCAACACGGCACTTTCCGTTGGCCGATTGAATCCAAAATTTGTTCACCTCTTCGACGTGCAATACAATCCCCACGTGCAAAATTTCAGCCAAATCGGTTCAGGGGCTTGGGCTGTACCGCGATTTTAAAGTCCGATAAAAACCAATTTTTTTTAAATTTTTGGTCAAAAGGGCACTAAGAATGAATACATTTTTAGAAGCAGAATTTGAAGGTCTTTCTTATGGTGACGTGAAAAATGGGGGTTTGCATTTAAAATTTAAAAGTTGATGTGCCAAAATGGCACTTCTGGTTGCACGATTGGCTCCAAAAGCTTTTCAGATCTAAGTTGGGTTTTCACATGCACACGTACCAAATTTCAGCCAAATCGGTCGAGTAGTTTGGGCTGTGGCGTGTTTACGAACGTACGTACGTACGTACGTACGCACAAACCTACGTTCATACATACAGACACATTTTAAAAACCACTTTTTTGGGTTCCTGAGACCTCAAAACGTATAGATCCGGTCTTATCTCGAATTCGAAAATTTTAGTGATTGCAGTAACCTCCCTTTTTTTTAAATGGTGAAGTGGAGTGGGGAGGTTAAAATATAGCTTCTCGCACTGCCAGACCGATATTTTGGCAAGTAGTCTCTTTTGGCTGCGCCGAAAGCTCGAGTTGAACTTTCGACGGGCAGAATTTGAGAAAAAAAACAGATGGTGTTCTTTGTTAATTCATTTAAAGACAAAGGATTAAAAACTGTCTTCCGCCAACTGTTTGGTTTTCATTTTAACTTAATGAATGATATTATATCATATTATTTATAAAAAAGTGGAAATCTATAAGAAGGGGCTATATCTAACAATTACCATCTTTTTTATTATTCTTCATTGTCTCTTACCAATTTTTCTGCTTTATTCCAATCCAGCCTCAACTCTTTTAGGTAATTTTCTGTCTTCGTTTTACCTTTAGAGAGGGTATCTTCTATCCTTTTCTAATTTACTCAACGGTTACCCAGAGCTACGTTTCTGAACGCACCTTTGGTACATTTACGCCTTATCTCTTCTCCGTAGTCCGTACGAACACACGAGCAAATTCGCTTCATATCTAGTCCAAAAATAAGTGTCAAATATCATCTCGATATTTTCAGATACCTCCACAAACAAGATTTTTTCAAAAACTGCTTTTTGGAGGTCCTATATAATTTCCACAATTCGCTTTTCTGTACAATTTCAAAAATACCTATTTCTTCCTAAGATTCCTGCCTATTTATTTACTGATTCCAATCAAAGGAATTTTCGAGGAGAAAATAGTAGTGCGAAATAAGAAATATGAGTCTTCAGCCCACGGTTTTTAAGTGTCCTGTTCATCAATCAAAATATTGACTTTCAGGAGCCGACGTCACTACCAGCGTCACGAGTGAACCAACATTTTCTGCTTGGGTCGAAAATATCGCATCGCAAACAGATTTTCAACGCCCCACGAAAATTACTCAGAGTTGCATAAAATTAGATGGAGTCGGAGGGTTTATGTAAACATGACGTGGAAAATTTCGCTGTATTCAATGCCGACTCCATCGATTGAGGGAAAATTAATTAGGAGACATTTGTTTGCAAAACCAACGCAGTAGACCTTTTGTCTAGAATTAGCTAAAAGCTATAAAAGTAATTAATTTGGGGAAGAAGTGGAGGGTATACAGAACTGTGGAACAATATGGCGAACGATCAAGTAGGCCGTGAAGCTTAAACGCATGTCGAAACTTTAGGTAGGTACTGACACTTAGAGATATGAGGTTAGATTTACAAACATACCGTAAAGTGGGGTAGCTTTGGCACCCGGTGTAAGATTGGACTCTTTTTAGAATTTGTTAGTGACGCTCTGTACAATTTTGATGTTTATTATTTGGCAGTTTAAAATATTGTAGCATATAGGACAAACCTTCCTCTTACCTCCAGTATAATTTTTTTCGTAATCAATTGCTTGGTTATTGCAAAAAAAAATATTTTTCAGACTACAAAAATTCTACCAAAATTGAAGGACAAAAAAGTTCTCCTGTCCCCACTAGGTAAGTGACTGGAGCGGAAATTCTTCACCGCCCTTGTGATTGTACATCTTTCCCCTTGTAGTACCACCCAAATTTAGTGGGGGTAAATCACCCCCCTGGCTCCTAGAGGGTGACCAAACTTAGACAGACATTTTTACAGGTTGGGAGGGTAAGTTTGGCCGCCCTAGGAGCCAGGGGGGTGATTTACCCCCATTAAATTTGGGTGGTACTACAAGGGGAAAGATGTACAATCACAAGGGCGGTGAAGAATTTCCGCTCCAGTCACTTATTTAGTGTAGTTGGGACAGAAGTTGGGAATGAATTTGGAGAGAAATTTGTTTGTTTTTATATGAATATTGTCTATTTTTATAAATAAAGTATCTTTTTGACGTTATATAGAATATAATGCATTTATCACACAGAAAATATGCGTTACAAGGGTTTTATACCCTACAAAATTGGCAAATGCTAAAAAAAATTTTATTGTGGCCAATCTTAAACCTAACACGGTTTAAATTGATTGAACACGCAAAATGAACACGTGGCCAATTTGACCCCCACTTGCCAGGTAACATTGGCCACCCTATTTTTTGGAATATTTTTGTTCAAACAGTCTGAAAGTACGCATCGAGACCCGTATATACACAAAATTTGGAATAAATCGGCCAAATGTGTCAAAAGTTACAGCCTTTTAAACTTGAAAAATGGCCAATTCGACCCCACTTTACGGTACCTAATTATTATTAGTATCAATTACTTCGCTTAAATTGAGACATAACTCTGCATCACTAAAGTCGCGACATGCCATTCACATTAATTTCACAGTATTTATAACTAACTTGGAATTAAAAGGTTCAATCTTTTGTTGATCAATTGGTATGGTATTTCTCCCTAAACTGCTTCGTTTTCGGCCTTCAAAAACTGCTCCTGGAAATTGTCGAACCTCCATACTTTAAATCACTTCAGAAATAGTCAGATTGATCTTTTGTTTACAATTCTAAGTTATGTAAATACGGGCTTCCTGCTTTATGTTAACCCGAGACAAGACGAATGATAATTTTAGGTATTAAGCCTATCAGTAATCTGCCGTAATAAGGAGTACGCTTAGTCATACCTTCTCATCAGCAAAACCTTGGTAATTTTTTAATAAAATACGGCACTAAAAATGGGCAGCTACGGAAGTGGCTAGAACCTACACATTTGTTTGCCATAAAACATGTAGATTAAAATGATAGACAATTAAATTCTGCATCGATGTGCCATAAAATAGTTGGGGCATTCCATTTCAAAAAATTGACTTTTTGACCAATGAAGTTGATAATGTTTAAAAATTTGCAGAGAACACCCTGTATATATTTGACCCAATTTGAGTCCAGGGGCAGATACACCCTACATTAGACTTCATGCGAAATTAATATCCTTTTCTCATTTCATACTGTAAGGATGTTACAGCACTTGACATAAAAAAGCGAAATTCTTGATTTTGTCAAAAACGGTTGATTTTTGGCATAGCAATTCTTAGTAAAAGTTTACCTAGAATTAAACGTAGAATCCAAAAATATCATAATATACAGGGTGCTCCATTTAAAATAAGGAAATTAGTACTTATTTCCAGTATAACCGGAAGTGCGCCATTGATGAAAATATTTTACGTCGATTCAAAGAGATACCCTGTATATTCCGGGACTCTGATGGTCACTGTACTCGGCTGTGCCTCGTCTAGCAATCTTCCATCATCGTCCCGGAATATAATATTTTTCCTAGTAGTTACACAATATACTGTACTTTTATACAGTGAAATTAGTACCATTCGATAGCTTTATTTTGATTGTGGAGAAAGGGTGTTTGTCATCATTGGCGAAAAACCACCCTTAAAGGCGATACAACCCTGAAAATTCAGAAACAAAAAATTACGAAAACTTAAAAACTATTCGAGAGAACAGGGCAGAATTTGGTGTGGTGATTTACAATTGCGTTCTAGAAATATGGAAAAACTATCACTTAGGGAGATGAAATTTAAGGGCTGAAACTGGAAATTTTTTCTAGAAAATTATAGTTAAAAATGATGCGGTACGATAGGCTTCAGTTAAACATTGAGGAAAGGTCTTACGCATTTTCAGCATACAATCAACCCCTGTGCCAACCATACCCTAAGGTCTTGTAAGCCAATATTTACGTAATTAGTTATGAAAAGTCCTATATTGTTCGACGAGTCGTAATATTTGTCAAAACGAGTGGCAGCGAGTTTTGCAACATTATGCGAGTCAAACAATTTAGGCTTTTCATAACGTATTCCGTACAACATTTTACCTAATTGTGTAAAATACGACTTTTCAAAACGCAATTAGGTAATAGTTATTTACGTAATTAGTTTTGAAAAGTGCTATATTGTTCCACGAGCCGTAATATTTCCCTCGGACCATCTACAACCACAGGAGAGGAGACTAATTGAACGCAAAAAATTGCACCCCCAAAACTCACTCCCTTCAGCCCCGAAACACGCAAAAGGATATGGAGAAAATTTTACCATTGGACCACCTACAATCAGAGGAGACTAGTTGAACGCAAAAGATTGCACCACCAAAACTCACCCCCTTCAACCCCGAAATTTAAAAAATGATTATGGGGAAAATTTTACCCTTGGACCACCTACAATCAGAGGAGACTAGTTGAACGCAAAAGATTGCACCCTCAAAACTCACCCCCTTCAACCCCCAAAACACACCAAATGGATATGGAGAAAATTTTGCCCATGGATCACCTGCAATCAGAGGAGACTAATTGAATGCAAAAAATTGCACCACCAAAACTCACCCCCTTCAACCCCGAAATTTAAAAAATGATTATGGGGAAAATTTTACCCTTGGACCACCTACAAGTCCTACAACCAGTTTCTATTTAACTGCAGTACATTTTCACTGCCTTGGACTTCTCATCCCCCTGAGTGCTAATTCTACAGATTTTTTTTGTATTTTTTTGTTCATTCTACAACAACAAATTTTTAACATTTCGCCTTTTTGACACATTCGTGGGTCTGCGGAGGCACTACTACTAGGTGCAGATTGATAAAATTGCAGCCGATTCCATTAGTAAATCTAACCGGCCCCTACATAAACATTAACGTGATAACCATCTATAGGGACGCATACATCGCATTGATGTACATCTTCCGGTGGTTTTTTAAATCGCCTCGATACCTATAGGGCTACAGGAAGTGAACCTACTAAAAATAATGTTGACCAAACTTTAGACGTTTTATGCTTAACATACAGTGTGTCTCATTTTAACTGGAACCACCCAAATATTTCGGTTAAAATTGAGTAAATCAATTCGCTTTTTTTCTACACGTTGAGCTTCAAAATTTGCATCTGTGAGATCCTTCACCTTTTCTCTATCCCGAAATGTTAGCCCACTGCGATTAATTAAAGAGGACAAAAACAGCGAAATCGTATTAGGCATTTTTTTATCGAAAAATTTTATTAAGAAAAGTTGCTCAGGATGACCCCAAATGGGTAAGTGCGGAGTTTCAGACCAAAATAAAAATGTTGAATTTCTGGAGGCAAAAATGAAAAATATCGAAAACTTCATTATTTTTACAACAAAAGGGTTGCTGTGTAATTAAAAACAATTGAAATGAGTGTTTCACAGTTGCTGTTAGCTATGGCTGGGCAAAATTTAACAATAGCAGAAATAGTTGGAATTATTAAGATTATGATTTATTAGCTTATAATTTTAACTTTTACTGCTATTTGCCTAGATATAGCTAACAACAAATGTCAAACAAACCTATTTCAATTTGCAACCCTTTTGTTGCAAAAATATTGAAGTTTTTGATATTTTTGATTTTTTCCTCCAAAAATTCAACATTTTTATCTTGGCCTGAAAGTTCAGAAATACCCATTTGGAGTCATCCTGGCCAACTTTTCTTAATAAACTTTTTCGATAAAAAGACGCCTAATACGATTTCGCTATTTTTGGCCTCTTTAATTAATCACAGTGGGCTGAGATTTCGGAATAACAAAAAGGTGTAGTATTACGCAGATGCAGATTCTGGAGCTCTTCAAGTGCAAAAAAAGAGCGAGTTGATTTGCTCAATATTAACCGAAATGTTTGGGTGGTTCCAGTTAAAATGAGACATACTGTATAATGAGGAGTTGTCTTTATTTCTAAATATCAATCAGTATCCTTCAGCATACTTAAATACACACTAGGTGATATCATATCATATTGAGAGTCTGTAAGTACTAGAGCAAAACTTATTTAAACATAAAACTTTTCCAGTTCCACATTATCAACAGAACTTTGTGGAATATTTTCCTGATAAACCCTCAAAGTTATTATTCCGGTTAACGGATCAAATAATACTTGGAGGGGTAAGAAAGGGGATATAATTGAATATCATTTGTGCGATTTCGATGGGTAAATGGGGGTAGATTCATCTGCAATAGCGAAGGAAACGTGCTCGTGCGCGCACAGCTCCATCGACCGGGCCAGGCCAGCCCTGACCTCGACCCACTACAGAACAGAACGGGTCAAAACTTGGGCCAAATCCCCTCCTTCTTACCCACTTGCGTCACTGTTTTTTTGAGGCAACTCTCTAAATTTTCCGTCCTTCCCAAAAACTTCCATATACTTCACCCTCTGCTCTCTCCGCTCTCTCTTTTGACATTCTTCCAAACTCACTGACATTTAAAAGCACGAGATCTACGTGCGAATACGGATTAAATCCGGAACTTTGACGACCCGAGTTTGAACTTCTCACATTTGACCTTCCCCCTTTTACTCCACATTAGCCCCAATAAATAGATAAAGCGCAACAAAATTAAACGGGGCGATGCAAATTTGGGCCATTCATCAGGGAAGTTGTGGAATTAATTGTGCTGCAGCTGCAAAAGGCACTATTATGACGGAAAATTGTCGAGCGCACTATTTCTAGGCCGATTTATGGACCAATTTCGCGTTCCGGGACTTTGCGGAAACTATTTTTATTCGCTTTGACTTTAACGGCGCTTTATTGTTTAATTTTTACGGACCGAAAGGGGAAATGGCGAGGCGGAAGTGGTCTTGCCAGATTTATATTCAAGCAAGGGGTAAACCTAGGGGTGAAATCAGTGTACAAGCTAGGTGAAATTGTGGTGAAATCGGGCGAAATCAAGAAAAACCAAGGGAAGTAAGGTGAAATCTCCAGGTGTAATAGTGGTGAGTGATATCACGCAAGAAGGTGAAATCAGTGTACAAGCTAGGTGAAATCATGGTGGTGAAATCGGGCGAAATCAAGAAAAACCAAGAGAAGTAAGGTGAAATCACCAGATGTAATCGTGGTGAAATCAGGTGAAATCACGCAAGAAGGTGAAATCAGTGTACAAGCTAGGTGAAATCATGGTGGTGAAATCAGGTCAAATCGGGCGAAATCAAGAAAAACCAAGGGAAGTAAGGTGAAATCTCCAGGTGTAATAGTGGGGAGTGATATCACGCAAGAAGGTGAAATCAGTGTACAAGCTAGGTGAAATCATTGTGGTGAAATCGGGCGAAATCAAGAAAAACCAAGAGAAGTAAGGTGAAATCACCAGATGAAATCGTGGTGAAATCAGGTGAAATCACGCAAGAAGGTGAAATCAGTGTACAAGCTAGGTGAAATCATGGTGGTGAAATCAGGTCAAATCGGGCGAAATCAAGAAAAAACAAGGGAAGTAAGGTGAAATCTCCAGGTGTAATAGTGGGGAGTGATATCACGCAAGAAGGTGAAATCAGTGTACAAGCTAGGTGAAATCATGGTGGTGAAATTGGGCGAAATCAAGAAAAACCAAGAGAAGTAAGGTGAAATCACCAGATGTAATCGTGGTGAAATCAGGTGAAATCACGCAAGAAGGTGAAATCAGTGTACAAGCTAGTTGAAATCATGGTGGTGAAATCAGGTCAAATCGGGCGAAATCAAGAAAAACCAAGGGAAGTTAGGTGAAATCACCAGATGTAATCGTGGCGAAATCAGGTGAAATCACGCAGGAAGGTGAAATCAGTGCACTTGTATTCAAGGTTTACTTAACTCTGTTACAATCTTTGTAATTTGGCAACTGGAGACTGGAGGACTTAAGGTACCTCTTTGTCGCCCTAGGGCGCTTGTAGGTTTATGTACAGCTTAGAAATATGAAAATGCCCACCCGTAGCTGAATATTTACCAGACGATAAAAGAGATCGTGCCGAAATTAAATACCCCTACTTATGATGCTGTTCGAATGCTAGACGGCTAGCAAAATATTCAACTTTGGGTGGACATTTTCATATTTCTAAGCTGTACATACATAATGACAAAGAGTTGTGTTGTAAGTAAATTCGGAATAGGGATACTCGAGGGAATACTTTTAGTGACGTAGCAAAATACGAGGCACTCTTGTTTTTGATTATTTGTCCACTCGCTCGCTCCTCTACTCTGTCCGTCGGATAACTTCAGAACGGATTGGGATATCGAGCTGAAACTTGCTATACAGTTGTGTATCCCTAAATACTCGGCGGGGACTGCTTTTGGGCCATATCTGACCTAAGGAGTGGGAGTTAGGGGTGAAAAACCGAAAAACTATTAATTGCGATAACTCGAGAACTAGTGGAGGTATTTTGTTGAAACTTGGCATCACGTTCGACCTTCAAGACTGTTGAAGGTGAAGGGGTGCTAATTTCGGGGGATGAAATTTTGGGGATGAAAACCATAAAAAATATGATAACTCCGCAGGGGTTGAACGCAGCTATTTGAAGCCCAACGTAAACACATATTTCGATGAAATCTTGCGAAGGAAGTGAGGGAAGAGGGGGTGGAAATATTGGTCGAAATTGAGGTCATTCGATAGCTTTCGGTTAATGATTCAAAAAAGGTGTTATTCATATTTTGCGAAAAACCACACTTATAGGCGCTACACCCCCTAACATGCAAAAGCACAAAAATACGAGAACTCAAAAACCATACTCAGCGTATCAAAGCAGAATTTGGTGGGGTAATTTTTAATGACACTGTAGGGGGTTGGGCAAATTTTCACTGACATCCAACAGGGGGGTGAAATTTAATGGTGGAAACTTGAAATTTCTTCAAGCAAATGGTGGTACCATTGAAGAAAGTTCTTATAAATTTTCAACCCAAAACCAAGCCCTAGGCTACTAACAACCCCTAACGCTTTGCAAGTAGATAAATACGTTTTATTTATTTTTTCTGAAATTCTGTTGATTTACTTATGAACAACCCATGTAAGCAAATAAGTGCTCAAGAAATTATGTAACACAGTAGAAATAAACTCACCTCCATACATCACAAAGGGGTGAAATCATAAAGGGTTGAAAACATGAACCTTTAAATGGTCGCAATTTCTCAACGCAGGGGATTAGTGTGGTGAAATTGAAAAAACAACTTTTTTAGAGAATGTGGGGGTGGTGAAATAGGGGGTTGGAGTTTAGGGATTGAAACGTTCATGAAGCCCTGTAATTGACACAGAGAAGCAATATCGTGAAACACATTGCATCTTCGGGAAAAGAAAAGTGAATCTTAGGACAAGTCTATCGAAGGGGATGAAATTTAAGACTGGAAACTAGTATTTTCGTTGAATAATGTGGGGTTCAAATTAGTACCATTCAATAGTATCTATTGATGGTACAAAAAATCGTTGAAAACCACCCTTAAAGGCGCTACAACCCCTACATGTCGAAACACAAAAATGCGAGAACTCAAAAACTGCTCAACGCATCATGGCTAGATTTGGTGTGTTGACTTACAGCGACACTGTAGACGGATGGACAAATTTTCATTATGATCTAACAAGGGGGATGAAAATTGAAGGGTTTACTCTGGGAAATTTTTCAGATAACTTTTAACCTATTCACAATTTTTCAACACCTTTCACCCTCAAAAGTCTCAAAAAGCAAAATTTACCACTTCTTTTTCGTGTAATTTTGGCTAGTTCTACTTAACTACAGTTCATTTTCACCCCCCTTCACAACTTTTCAATCCAGCGAGTCTTAGTTGTAAAATTAGCGCAATTTTGTCTTTCTGCGGTAATAAAATTTACTCATTTAGATTATGCTTTGCCGTTTTCACTTTTTCGACCCCCTTCGCAATATTTCAACCCTGCAAACGCAAAATTGCATAATTGTTGTTTTCTGTAATTCTATATAACTACAGTTAATTTTTATATCTTTCGAATTTTCATCCCCCTTTACGATTTTTCGACCCCCTATGTGTCAATTTTGCAAAGGTAGCGTAATATCGTTTTTCTTCGGTAATAAGTTGAACTCATTTAGAACACCCTTCGCAATTTTTCAACTCTCCAAACCCTAACTTACATAATTTGGTTATTTTGGTGTTATTTTCTGTAATTTTACTTCAGGTTTACTAATTAAAACTTACCCCGTTAAATAGTTTATTTTTATTTTTAGGTACATAAAGCATACCTATAAACTTTTTTGTTAAGAAATACGTTTTCAACTCAAAATATACGAGGTGTTCAACTTAAAAAAATACCGTTTTAGTGATTATTTATACGATGTTGATCTGTTTTTTTGAATTGACTTTTGTATCTTCAGTTTCTTCAGTATTAACAAAGTTAGTAGTTAGCAATGGTGCCGAGATAAAATAATACACCCTGTAGAGTGGAGAAAAAAACTTCCCTTTAATATATCATTTAATCATTATACCAATACCACCGATATTACTGTCAGAGATTTATAAGAATTAAATATTCAACAGGGTCCATCGATTTGCAGTTTGTGTAAACAAATAATTATTTTGTTTGTTTGGATTCAGAAATAATAAAACCGGCTTCTGTATTGATTATCGGTCTTTAAATAACCCCGA
The DNA here is from genome assembly GCA_963924575.1 of Pycnomerus fuliginosus. Lineage (NCBI taxonomy): Eukaryota > Metazoa > Arthropoda > Insecta > Coleoptera > Zopheridae > Pycnomerus > Pycnomerus fuliginosus. Next base: position 21,062,091 of record OZ004621.1, on the reverse strand, counting down.
GCAAATCTCATTATCTTCATCCTGAAATAATGCTAAACTTCTTTTAATATTTATGAAATTAAAAGCAGAAGAAGCACGATTTTGAATAAAATTCAGCAGATGTGTCTGATTAGCAGATTTACATACTTTGACAAATTATTCTAGAAGGAGCAGCGAATCCATTAATAATTATCACGTCACTGGCACCTAACGAGATTGATTTATTATACAACGAGCGGGGCTCTAATACCCGAACTTTTTTTTAAATTGAAACTTAAGACGATCACCGTGTATAGATAAAATCTGGTCAAATATTGAAGTTGGAATAATGGAACTTGGGATCGATACTTTCCAACTTCCTTTAATTACATTGTGATAATAATCGACGCCGCCCCCGACCACCGCCCTACCCCCACAAGCCGATATTTCTGTTTCCACTCAATTACAATTTGTCGCTGATGGAAAATTTATGCTCACATTGTGTCTAGACTAAAAAATTGTTTTAACACAAAAAGCTAATTGCTTGACACTCTCAAAGGCTCTTCATTATGGAAGAGCACGACAGGGTTGGGGGTGGGGGGTGTAATCTCGACTTCTGTAATGCTTCGTGAAATTCCCAAGGGAGGACTCGTCTTGAATTTCCAAACATTATTTTCTGAAGCTCCTCTTCGTGAACTTGTGACCCTATACCTCTTGCATTTACTTATGTCTATATTAGGGGCGTAAAGGAAGCTATATTATGGTAAGGACTTATTAATAATCGAAGGGGATGCAAAATAACGCCTGTACAAAAACTTTTCCGATCTAGTACCCCTCGTTGTGAGAGACGTAGGGCGTAGACTGCTGGAATTATTATCATTCAAAGCGATATCTTAAAATTTCCACAGTCTACGCCCTACGTCTTACACGCCAAGTGGGGAGGTTCTAGCCGCTTCCGTAGCTGCCAATTTTTTATAAAGTAGTTACTTCGGGCTTAAACGATGGCCAAAAATGACTTACAAATTTTAATACTCCTCACTTGCTGATTTGCACACTAATGTATTTTACGCCCTAGAGCCTTAAAATACTTTGGGTTTATATGTTTTGATCGTTTTTAGTGCCGTAGCAGAACGCGAGGCGGTCTTGTTTTAGCTTATTCGCTCGATCGCTCGCACGTCGTGTCGCTCCTCACTCTGTCCGAGCGATAACTTGAGCACGGATTGAGATGCGAGTATTGTATTTTTTATGCAATTTTATGAAATTAAAATATGTACTCGTATTATAATTATGTTTCTGTTTCTGTGTATAGCATATTTGCTAAATAAAGCTTATTATTATTATTATTATTATTATATCGTGCTGAAACTTAGCTTTGTCTCCCGAAATTTTTCATTCCCCTTAAGTTTTCATCCCACTTCACAATTTTGCAACCCCCCAAGCGTTAATTTGGCCAAATTCGGTCAATTTCGTTCTTCTTCAACAATAAATTTTGCTCTTTTGGATAATGATTATCTCGAGGATTACCTTTTTCACTTTTTCAACCCTCCTCTCAATATCCCAAGTAACAATTTTAAGAATAACCAGTCTTGCCTAAGTTTTATGACAGGTTTATAATGGAATTACAAAAGTCAGCAGTTTTATAAAAGTTGTCTTAAATAGCGTTACTAGTGTAAGACAAAAATGTTTTATAAATAAGTTTTATCTGCATCCCTAAGAATGAATTATAAAACTACATGGTCTCAACGCCGACAGCTCTTAATGCTGTTTTATTGTTGCTATGTAAAATACCTCGTTAAATGTATTTCATCTTAAGAAATTCTTGAAGTCAAAATGGACTTGTTAAATTAATGAATAAGAGCTTAACTTTATGGCTGCTTTATTAGAGAGTTCTATAAATGGTTTAAAAACTGTTTTTTAAATGTAACAGCTCTACAGGTTATTTACTCTCACACAACGGTCTTTGCCCTTAAGCATTTAGCAAATCTGTTTCAATTACAAATCGTTTTAATATTTCTAAAAAAGTTTTTACAAAACATGAACAAATACGCCATGATTGCAGCCGAAATATTCAGCCGCCATATTGATGAAATGAGATGTGGAAAAAATATTATTTATTTATTGTCCCTTAATTTGAGCGATAGATAGAAAAAATGTGCTCGACTTACAAAGCTACTCAATCTGCAACAGAATAAGTAAAGTTTTGGACAGCATTTAGCATTTATACAGGGTGTTCCAATGAAAAATATCCACCCCAAATATTTCGTAAACCAAATAAAATATGAAAATTCGCTCGGACAGGTCGATTTTTATTTGGAGGGGGACACTTAAATCCATGCTTGGCGAAATTTCAAAACTAACCCCTTAACCCCCATCTACCCTCACTTCAAAATTTTAAATGGCAACCCCCTACTTGTGATACATCATTTGAAAGCTAATTTCATTGCCAATCTAACGCTGTAACAATTTTTGATATTTGTTCAAACTCTAGCGCCCTCTTTGGTCAAATTTTAAATTACATTAGGGCCCTTTGTGGTACATCATTTGAAAGGGATTGAAATTATCTGTAAACTAATGCAAGAATTTTTTTAATCCATCCATTCGTTCAAAAGTTACAGCCTAATCTTGAAGGATTCCTAGGCCCAGAACCAGGTCATGTCTTTCAATGTAACTTTTGAACGAGTGGGTGGATTTCAAAAATTCTTGCATCAGTTTACAGAGAATTTCAAACCCTCCCAAATGATGGATCACAAGGGGCCCTAATGTAATTTGAAATTTGACCATAGAGGGCGCTAGAGTTAGGGTTAGGGAGTGAGTTTTGAAATTTCGCCAAGCATGGATTTAAGTGTCCCCCTCCAAATAAAAATCGACCTATCCGAGCGAATTTTCATATTTTACTTGGTTTACGAAATATTTGGGGTGGATACTTTTCATTGGAACACCCTGTATAAAATTTTTTTTTCTATAATAAAAACTTATTAATTAAAGGAATCTTTATTATCAGGGCGCGTAAGTTTTTTGTGCTTGTTTTGTAGAATTTTGTCAGTAAACAATCCTTTGTTTACGTTTTTTGGATTCGAAGACAACGAATCCGTAATTATATAGGTATATATACGGAACCTGCAATTCTAATACAGCGTACATTTTAAACAGGATTCACCATTGTAGATACAAAAGAATATAAACGGCAAAGATAAAATCTTAATAAAGGTACAAAGAATTAGGTATAGATTATAGATGCTATTTTCAAAACTTGGAACTTTTTTAAGTAATATAGGTAAGGTTTTATTGAATTCAATTTGAAGATCTTATTAAGACTCGACGGTTTTATTAAAGTTTTAAGCAAAGTTTTATAGATTACTTGACAATGTTAGCAACACTGTTGCATTAAGATGGAAAGGTTTTAAGAAGTTTTAAAAATTATACTGGAAGAACCTCATAAGATTCTCCATTTTTACTTTATAACTGATTTATTACAGTGTTCAATACTGCTTCAAGGGAGAGTAGCTTTAAAGGAACTTTTGTTAGTAAGTTTTATAGCTGTCTCATAGATTAAAATAAAACTTAAATTGTTACTTGGGATTTCAACCCTCCAAACGCTAAATTTGCATAATTGCCTTATTTTTGTGTTATTTTCTGTAAATCTACTTAACTTCGGTTAATTTTCACCCTCTTTGACTGTTCATCCCCCTTTACAACTTTTCAACCCCCTGTTTTACTAAATTCGCCTAATTTCGTTTTTCTTCGGCAATATAAGTTGAACTCATATGGCTTGTGTTTACCTTTCTCACTTCTTCTAACCCATTCGCAATATTTCAACCCCCCAAAAGATAAATTTGCATGATTGGCTTATTTTCGTGCTATTTTCTATAATTCTACTACGGTTAATTTGCATTCCCTTTGATTTTTCATCGCAATTTACAATTTTTTGACCCCCTAAACGTCTATTATGATAAATTCGCTTAATTTCATTTTTCTTCCGTAATAAATTCAACTCATTTGGATTATGTTTACCCTTTTCACTTTTTCAAGCCTCTTCGCAATATTTCAACCCTCCAAAAGCGAAACTTTCGTAATCGGGTTAATTTCGACTTATTTTCTGTAATTCGACTTAACCACGGTTAATTTTTACCCCTCTTATCTTTTCATACCCCTTTACAATTTTTCAACACTCTGAGCGATATAATTATTACAAAATTCAAGCTATTATTTGTTTAAAATATGGACAATGTTAAGCATATGCAGCCACGAAAACAACTATCCACGCTATCTGTTGCATAATTTATTAATCTCGTCAATCCACACTTCCACACTAATAATAAATTTGCCTGTTAACTCGCTACTTACTATCATTAAGGAAATTACACGTGCATATCGCAGAATTACGACCCATTTGTTTGTCACAATCTGCCTATTCATATGAACTGTTGTATTTCCGTTTCGTGATTTCACAAAATACAAAAACAGTTTTAGCGGTTTTTCTTTTCGGGGGCATAAAATTTTAACAAATGTTGCCTTAGTGCCATTGTGGCCAAGAGTACGTTCCACATGGTCGAAAAGAAGCAGGGACAGTGCTTGTCAGGCGTTTTTTACGGAGTTAAACGGATTTTCGCTTACATCAAAATTTATGTCAATTGTTAGTTGCTGTCTCTGCTTTTTGACACTAAATCAAGAATTTTGGCGGAACTTAAGCCCGCTTAACAAAAAAGACAGGTTCACACTGCCTCTGCGTCCGTTAGAAAACGACTGTTATTATATGAATTAAGTACGTCTGAAAGCCAAAAACTTTCAAGATTAGTTCACCTTTGTTATTTTGACAAATCAATTATGGTGAAACAGATAGATATTGTTTGTCTTAATTGAACATAATTTTGGCACTATTTTTCTGAATAAAAAAAATGGATTCAGATAAGTTCAAAATAGTTTTTTAAAAATCGACTTTAATTTTAAAGGAACTTTTATTATGAAATCGGCCCGAATGTCCGTTTGCAGCGTAATTTTAAGGGGTTGCTCAAAGTTAAGTTATCCTTAAAGTCCTTAGAAGCCATTGTTTACAGTGTGTTTCATTTTAAATGCCTCCCCTTTCATTTTCCTCTGACAGAATTAAGGAATAATTGAACACGCAAAATCGATAGCAATTTTTCCGTAGATTTTGAATTTGTAAGCACAAAAATTATTGAATGTCAAATTTTGGCGATAGCTACACACAAGACTTCAGTTATATATTTTTAGAAGGATACATTGATCTTTCTTCAAGGAATTCTCTAATATATAATTAGGTACTTTGACATATTTCTCTTTGACAGAATTTAATGCAGAATGCTGTGATTTTGCAAATTATCGTCGTATAAGGTAGGCACATGTAGAAAAGTAATGTTACTTTGTAGTTATCTGTCAAAATATATGGCATTTTACAAATAGATACAAAAAATAATAAAAATGCCGCTGATTACCGTGAATTCTAATACTTATATTTTCGTTTTAATGCAGCGGCATTTTTAAGCTGTTTTTCGCGGTCGTCATAGTTAAAATTTGTCAATATTTCAATTTATACAGGGTGTCTCAGAACGCTCGCACTAAATTTTAATGGAGTATTCAGGATTAAATTCTGAGTCGATCCGTGTTTTTGAAAATTTCCAGGGTTCAGTAGTTCCAGAGTTATAAGAGGTTTAAGAGGACCAATCAGATTTCAGCTCTTAATTGCCTTACAATGTAATTTAATGTTAGATGCACTATTTCCTAGGTAACAAGATACAACAATATAAATTTTCATTGATAGTATCTTGTTACCTAGGAAATAGTGCATCTAACGTTAAAGTACCTTATGGAGCAATTCAAAGCTGAAATCTGATTGGTCCTCTTAAATCTCTTATGACTCGAGAGCTATTGGTCCCTGGAAATTTTTAAAAACACGGATCGACTCAGAATTTACTCCTGAATACTCCATTAGAATTTGGTGCGAGCGTTCTGAGACACCCTGTATACAGGGTGGTCGTTTTGTCTTGAGACTGGCAAATATCTCGGAAAGGAAGCATTTTAGAAAAAAATGTTTTGCATAAAAGTTTTATGATTTCGAGGGGGAAAATAGATGGCATCGACGCCATTTTGATACAAGGTCATTTTCAAGGTCAAATGAAAGTCAACTTAATTTTTTTAAATGGAAACCTATATTTTTTATTACAGATTCTTATTCCTCGTAAAAGAACAAACAACTCTCATCTAAACTATTTTTGAATCCGATGGATAGTTTGTCGGAAATTTAAATGAAAATTTTAATCTTCTTCGAAATCCATTGCCTTCCTTAGCAACAGCGGCATGGCAAAAACAAAATCTACAACAATTTTTGTGGTTTATTTATCTAGAATTCATCGTTGCTAAGTTACAACGGTTGTTTATTTGTTTTGTCTTGCCGCTGTTACGAAGGAATGTCTAGGGATTTCGAAGAAGTTTAAAATTTACATCCATCGGATCCAAAAATAGTTTAGATGAGAGTTGTTTGTTTTTTTATGGAGAATAAGAATCTGTAATAAAAAATATAGGTTTCCATAAAAAACAAATCAGTTGACCTTCATTTGACCTTGAAAATGACCTGGAATCAAAATGGCGATGATGCCATCTATTTTCCCCCTCGATGTCATAAAACTTTTATACAAAACATTTTTTTTTAAATGCTTCTTTTTCGAGATATTTGCCAGTTTCAAGATAAAACGACCACCCTGTATATTTGTAAAATTTCATGTCTTTCATCTAAGAAATACCGCATTGTAATACTTTTATTAGATTTTTTGACAGATAACTACAAACTGACATTACTTTTCAACCGTTTAAATATACGGGGTGTCCCATTTAAAAGTGAAGTCTTCTTGTGTATATCGCGAAAATTTGATGTTCAATTAATTTTTTGTTCACTGATCGAAAATCTACGGAAAAATTGTTATCGATTTGCATCTTCAACTAGTTTTATAACGTGACATCTTTTAAATTTCTAATTAAAGTTGGCCGTGCCCAGAATGACGTATGTTTGAATTTACTACAGGTATCAAAATGTCAATTTGCATGGGTGCGTTCTTAATTTTTGTCATTTCACGACTTTTATACTGCATGAACTTAGTAATAAATTGGTTGTCTTTAGGCCCTCAAAATTCACAAAAGCACTAGAGCGTAAATGTTTTTCCGGCCAGTCATTAAATTTGTAACTTTTTTAGATGTCTTCAAGGAGGCAAACATTTTCCCAGGATTTCCTAATTATCTTTAATATTTCTGCCCTTGGATTACTTTATGAACTAAACTCATCATAAATTCAAACAGTGTCATATTTATAGCAAAACGCGACTCGAACAAACTTCTCTGATATCACATCATCAAGCACAACAAAGTTATTGGAGATCCATGTTTATGTTTACAACCTCACGACACCTTCCAATGTTTAGTTTAGATTCCGACTTAAAGTGGAATTTTTTGGTGTTTCAACAATGGCGTGTCAAACGATTGTTCGCGTGAGAATTCCCTACCTCCCTTTTGATATTATTACGTTATTAAATTTTCATGTTATTTAAATTGCATTTTTCTACAACGGGACGAAATAAAATCAAATTGCATGTTCCATTCTAGGTAACCTCTGCGGAAATTTATGCAAAGAGCACGTGTTTGGAGTGTCACCCTGATTTATGGGAGAGTTGTTCCAAATTTCAACACCCGAGATCATTTTATTAGATAGTTTTTTATCATTACACTATAAATTTGTTGCGAACAAAAACAAAGGAAAATGCCAGCTTTAGGCTTTGTGTTTTAAAGATTTCGTTTTCCTTTTATCTCTTTCTATATCTATCTGTGTAACATTTTATTGATATTTGATGATAACTGTACCTATACATTTTGGAACATAATTCTGCATTACGTCATGCTATTGCTTTATCTTTTCAATACCAAATTTTACAACAACCGCTTATCAACTAGCAATAAACCCTTATCTAGTTTATGCGAAAAAATCAACAGTAATTTTGTTGATACCAAACACAAAAATTGACAGTCTCGGAGACGGTAGGAGCTTCTACTTTTTTACATTTGTAAATATTGCAAGGTCAATCGAAAAAAAGTAAATTTCCACGCCACGCGTCAGAAGAGAATTTCAATTTTAATTCTGAAAACATTCCCAGAAAGCTGAAAATTGTTTTAATGGACTTGTTTTCAGTCAAGTTATTCATGATAAAATTCTCTATAAAACAGCTTCTGAGAAAATTTCTCCTTGGCTTGCCGAAATACAGCTGTTGGAAAAATAGTTTTCTTACAAAAACACCCAAAATTTGCGAACTTCCTTTGTCCAGGGTATGACAAAGTTCCGCCAACAAATTTGCAGAATGGGTTCTATGAATCAAAATAAGCAAAAATTGAAGAGAAATCTTTTTCGATAAAGTGCTCCCCAATTTTCGTATACAGGCTGTTTCTATATTCATACTCCTAACTCCGGGACGTTATTCCTTACATCATTCTATAAAGAAAATTCCTGTGGACATATGTCCGGAAATGCTTTATAAGGGAGCTGCGCCCCTTTAAAGGGGTACTCAAAAAATCAGTTTTCTGAAAATTTCTCGAAGATTTTGAACAATAGGATTTTGAAATTCAGAGCAATGATTAATGCTATAAAGAGCTTTCTCTTCAATTTCTTTCAGATTTCTTATAACATCAGAGGTGTGCGTACTTGAGATTAAGATTAAGATTTTATTAATATTTGATGACAAAAATGACTACAATAAAAAAAGATGTATGTAAAAAAATGTGTAAGGCCCAGTGGTCGGAACATTACTTTTAAAAAGTAATTCATTACCATTACACATTACTTCGTCGAAATTGTAATGCATTACAATTACTAATTACTTTTTTCAAAAAGTAATGCATTACAATTACAATTACTTAATAAATGTAATGCATTACTTTATACATTACTTTATTATTACTTTTATTATTATTACTTTTAACGTGACATTTCTTAAATTTCTAATTGTAGCTGACAGATTTTGAGATCTGCAGTAAATTGAAACATACGTCATTCCAGACACGGCCAACTCTAATTGGAATTTTAAAAAATGCCACGATATAAAAAAACGGTAGGTTTATTATTAACCTCCCCAACCCCATCACAATTTAAATAAAATGGGAGGTTACTGCAATCACTAAAATTTTCGAATTTGAGATACCACCAGATCTTTACGTTTTGAGGTCTCAGGAACCCAAAAAAGGGGTTTTTACAATGTGTCTGTGTGTATGTACGTACGTACGTTTGTACGTTTGTAATCACGCCACAGCCAAAACTACTAGACCGATTTGGCTGAAATTAGGAAAATAGGCATCTCGTAACCTAACTTAGATCTGAAAAGCTTTTGGAGCCAATCGTGCAACCGGAAATGCCATTTTGGCACATCAACTTTTAAATTTTAAATGCAAACCCCCATTTTTCACGTCACCATTAGCAAGACCTTCAAATTCTGCTTCTAAAAGTGTATTCATTCTTAGTGCCCTTTTGACCAAAAATTAAAAAAAAGTGATTTTTATCGGACTTTAAAATCGCGGTACAGCCCAAGCCCCTGAACCGATTTGGCTGAAATTTTGCACATGGGGATTGTATTACACGTCGAAGAGCTGAACAAATTTTGAATTCAATCGACTCACGGAAAGTGCCGTTTTGGCACACCAATTTCCAAATTTAAAATTATTCTCTCATTTGACCATTAAAAACAAGTTTTTGAAAGATTTATTGTCACCATCAGAAAGGTCTTCAAATTTTGGTTTTAAATAGGACAAGATTAATTCGCATTTAGCGCTGTTTGGTTTAAAAAATCGAAATTTTACAATAACAGTAAAAATATATTATAGCCCAAATTACTGAATCGATTTGGCTGAAATTTGGTACATGGAAATTGGGTGACCCGTTGAAGACCTGAAAGGCTTTTGAAAGCAATTGGCCCACGGGAAGTCCCATTTAAGCACATCAACTTAAAATTTTAAATACAAGACCTCCTTTTTTATGTCGCCATTAGAAAGGCGATCAAATTCTGGTTCTAAAAATGTGTTCACAGTTTCTGCCATTTCAGTGGAAAATAGAGAAAAAATTCTTTCTCATTAAAAGGGAGCGGGCTGACAGTGGATGACATAAAGTGGCAGTTATTGTCAAAAAGGTGGCGAAAGATTAACCTTTAAAAAGAACATATTGTCAAACGTGATGGGTGATGTCCGAGGTCACGTCCAACAATGATTCGCCATGGAAATAGGGTGAATCTTGGTCGTGTGGATCACTGACAGACCATAGTATTATTCAAGGATTAAAAAAATTCTGTTGAATTGACTACTATCTACACAGAATACAAAGATCCACGCGATGGGGAGGTTCCAGCCGCTTCTCTGCTGCATTTTTTTAAAACAGTAAATTTATTATTTAATTTTAATTTAATTTGAATAACAATTGCGTTTCAAAATTTACCACTGCTTGAGATGGCTAAAGTTAGTTTTATTTTCTTCAGCTAGGAAATTATTTCAATTCTATAGAAATATTTAATCCGGAGTAATTGCAGAGAATATCGCTACTAAAAATAGCAGGAAAACCTCTTCAGAATGCATCAATGTTTGCTTGGGAGGCGCTAGGTAAACAGAACCCCGCTGGGTTAGGGTTAATTCTGATACCAGTAGTACCTAGCTACTTCCTGTGGTGGTTATTTCATTTCAGAGAATTACATTTTTCATAAAAGTTTTATTTTTGAGTTTATCAATTAAGGGTAAAAAAGGTAATGGAAAAAGTAATGGTTTTCCATTACAAATACTAAAAAAAATGTAATGCATTACAATTACCCATTACTATTTAAAAAAAGTAATGCATTACAATTACTCATTACCAGCTAAAGTAATTTCATTACTTCCGACCACTGGTAAGGCCCTCCAAGAACGCACGCCTGTGATGTTATTAAAAATCTGAAAAAACGTGAGGAGAAAGCTATTTATAACACTAACGATTGCTCCAAATTTCAAAATTATATTCTTAATATTTTTCGAGAAAAAAATTGCCTTTTAGAGTTTTGAACTCCCCTATAAAGCATTTCCAGACATATGTCCATAGGAACTTTTCTTCCTAGAATGATGTAAGAAATAAGGTCCTGTAGCTAGGAGTATGAATATAGGAACACCCTGTATAATACCACGAGTGACACCAAAATTTCCGGAAATTTTTTAACATTTACGATTTATTTTTTATTCAGCGAGAAAATTTCACTTGAGTACAAAATCCTGACAGAAAAATTTCCGATATAATTTTCCCCAGATTGGCCAGAATCCGTCGTAAAGATTTAAATCCTCGTTCGTAATTGAATGGAATTTTTAAAATAGAATTGTCTTGGAAACACAAACCCGCAGAAAATTGAAATTTGCAGGTTACATTACCGACGTCAAGGTTTTAACCATACACAGGGTGTCTCAGAACTCCCCTGTAACCCGGTAATGGTAGATTCCTGAACACAATCTTATGAAGGCGTAGAGGGGCCACATTTTTAACATTTGTTTTTAATCCAAAATTGTCGACTCGCACTCGACAATTGTCGACCCGATCGACAATTGACGACCCGTTCGACAATTGATGACCCGATCGGCAATTGACGACCCGATCGACAATAAGGGTTTTCAGCATAAAAGGATGGAAGATGTGCCATGTCAGACCCCCTATGCGCCGCCATAAACAATATACCATCTGCGCATAGTGCGCTGCCGCTTGATTGGCTTGACGTCACAATTAGAAAAGGACCCTCTTATACTAAAAACCCTTATTGTCGAGTAGTCAATTGTCGATCGGGTCGACAATTTTGGATTGAAAAGCGAATATTAAAAATGTGGCCCTTCTACGCCTTCGTAGAATCCTCATAAAGCAAAATTTACGCAAGAAAGCTTTTTTTTGAGTAATTTTCCATAGTTCTACTAACTTGACTAGTCACTTTTCACCCCCCTTTACAATTTTGCAACCCCCAAAGCGTTAATTTGGCCAAATTCTCGCAATTTGCATGATTGGCTTTTTTCGTGTTATTTTCTATAATTCTACTACAGTTAATCTTCATTCCCTTTGATTTTTCATCCCAATTTAACCCCCCGAACGTCTATTATGGTAAATTCGCGTAATTTCGTTTTTCTTCGGTAATAAATTCAACTCATTTGGATTATGCTTATCTTTTTCACTTTTTCAAGCCTCATCGCAATATTTCAACCCTCCAAAAGCGAAATTTGCGTAATTGGGTTATTTTCGACTTATTTTGTGTAATTCGACTTAACCACGGTTAATTTTTACCAGTCTTATTTTTTCATACCCCTGTACCATTTTTCAACGCTTCACACTTCTTCACACAACAATTTCGCAAAATTGCCTTATTTTTCACGTTACTTTTGGTACTTCTTCTAAATGCAGTAAATTTTCATTAATTTGGACTCATCGCATCCATAATTTTTCAATCCCCCTGAGCGCTAATTCTACATACTTCCCAAGTTTTTATGCTTTTTTGTTCATTCTCTACTGTTTAATTATGTGCGGCCAATTTTCAACATTTCGCCTTTTTGACACCACTGTGCGTCTACGGATAGAATCTGCACCCGATTATACCAGTAAATTCAGTCCGCCCTTACATTCACATTAAGGCTGCCCCTCGGCCGGTTCCCGCCAAAATTGTGTTTTTTGCCTCTAATTTAAATTTGAGAAGGACTATCAGCTTACAATTGCTATTTTATCTGCACGTTTACTCCTGTAATACGCTGGTTAACAAATTATTGTTAAAACTACACTGGTTTTTCAAATTTGTATAATTTTTCGATTTCGCGCCAAAGACAACATTATTGTACAAATTTGAAAAACCGGTGTAGTTTTAACAATAATTTGTTAACCAGCGTATTACAGGAGTAAACGTGCAGGTAGAATAGCAATTGTAAGCTGATAGTAATTATCAAATTTAAATTAGAAGCAAAAAACACTATTTTGGCGGGAACCGGCCGAGAGGCCGCCTTAACATGATAAATCTTGCAGTGGCTTTTATATTCAAACAGAAGTTGATTCTTTTTATATTCTGCAATTTGAGTAACACTTACATCGGTTAATTAAATAATAAACGACTGAGGGACCATTAACATCAACGTTTCGTCGTGCCTTTAATTTCCACATTAAAAATAAAAAAGAAAAAAAGAGAGGTCGTGAAAAAGAAATTTCCCAGTTGCATTCAGGAAGTAACGGCCGGTTATCCCGCAGGATGCACCGGAGCACGAAGGGCTGACGTCACCAACGGGCGTTAAAATGTCAAAGTTCGTCGTGGGGCATCTCGCAATCGATATAGCGCACAACGTGCCCCGGGATGGCATCAGAATTTCCCTCTTTTAAAACACTACCCACCGCTGAGGAGCCTATCATCTTCTTAATTAGTCTCAGGCAGTGTAAGCCACCTCTCGACCTCACGCTCTGTTTGCCTATTTCGCTCCTGGAACCGCCACAAACCCTGTACGAAATTACTTTTCCCAATTACTACCGCCCACTCTTTGGCTACACTCTTAGTCCAGCGAATAATGCCTTCAGGTGAACATGGAAAATGAAAATATTCGCTATTTTGTCTCAAAAAGCAGACGGGGAAAAAGGAAAACGAAAAGATCCATCATCGCGTGTAGGCGGCCGCTTGCGTAGGGGTTGAATGGGATTTGTTGTTTGCAGGACGCGTAGGTTAGCGAAATCCTGCCATCAGGAATATACGGCGTCCATTCGAGAGTGTTGAATTTAGGTCCATCAAATAAATATTACCACTCATAATAGGTTAGCCATTTCATTCGGAAAAAAATTCCTGAAAATTGGAAATTGTTTTAATCGACTTATTTTAAGACTGTTATGAGTAGATGGCGGATTTATATGCGAAATTTTTTCACCAAATATGCGCATATTTATGCGCCAAAAAATAGCGAAATAAGCACGTAAAATTGTAAATAAGCACGCGAGTTATCATTCTAGAAAAAACATCTGCAAAAATCAACCTAAAATGGCTTTTGATCTATGTTGAAATAAGGGCACTCTTGTCCTTAGGCATGGCTGATAAGAACTAAGAGTAATTCACTTAAAATAACTGCAAAAAACAAACCCCCACTATGACACCTTCCCTCTTTACATACGATACCTGGAAATAGGCGAAGGCGTAGAAGGGCCACATTTTTAACATTTGCTTTTTAATCCAAATTAGTCGAGTCGCACTCGACAATAATTGTCGAGTGGTCAATTGTCGATCGGGTAGACAATTGTCGACTCGCACTCGAAATTGTCGATCGGGTAGACAATTGTCGACTCGCACTAGACAATTGTCGACCCGATCGTCAATTGACGACCCGATCGACAATTATTGTCGAGTGCGACTCGACTAATTTGGATTAAAAAGCAAATGTTAAAAATGTGGCCCTTCTACGCTTTCGTAGGATTCACATATCGAGAAAGAGGTTGAAAAACTGTGAATGGGTTAAAAAACAATGAAAATGACTTTGAATTACCAAAGAATCACAAACAAGCCCAAAAATAATGGATATATTATAATATATTAAGGGCCTGAAGTAAATCATTTAATGCCGAGGGCAATACTCACGAGAGGGATTAAATGATACTTCAGTCCCGTGGTATATACGCAAATTTTTACAATCCTTTATAGCTTATTTGCAAATTAAATAATTAAATAAAATTGACAATTAAATTTATAAAGCATCAAAATTAAAATCGTATAGTTTATGGTGCTGACGAAAGTATTCGTTACCCTGGTGAAATATAAACACGGTCAAAAAAAGCCAATTCTGAAACAGTTCTTTTGTAAAAACCCAACTTATTGAACTATATTCCAGAAGTGATATCAAGTAAAATTGAAGAATTAGTTGGTAAAGTAACGGCAAAACCATTTTACACCAACAAATACAAGAAAAATATACTAGGAAGAGTTTGAGGAATTTTGAATTTTTTTGCCATTAAATTAATAAAATACTGATAGGTTTTGGTCGGAAGTTGCTGTTTTACCATCAATCAGGCCAAGAAAATGCAGCGAGTCAATAGTTCGAATACTGGAAATTCACAATTGAAGAGACGTGCATGGAATTTGAAAAAACTGGGACAAAGACTTTTATAAAACGCAAATTTAGATCCGAAAAGTAAGTACCAACGTTAATTGATCCTTTTTTGATTCGTTTTTGCAGGTTGAGGTTTTTAGAAACACAAATTTTCAATGGAAAGTTTGCCAAAGAGCCGAGCAGAGCTAAGTCAGGCTCCGCCACGTTTTTGCAAACTTATTCCTCGATTTTGTTAACATGCACTTACCAACCTAGTATCGTTAATAACTATTGTACAACAAGTATGGAAAAGAATCTTTTCCACGAGTTGTATACATTATTTTTCCGTGTACTATACTGAAATGGCGTTAACATTTAAAATCAAAAATGAGAAATCAAAAATTATTTTCCGGGTACTATTCTGAAATAAATTAAATTTCCAAATATTTTTTCACTTACAAAAGTCAAACTTTTCTACATAGCAACACTTTTCCACATATCAACGCGTTTCTAAATAATTAATTTCATCCGCAGCAAACATTTTCAATGACATTATTTGTTAATTTTTATTTTGTTGTTTTCCGTTACCATGTAAATGAAGTCTCAGAAAGTATTTGACTCTGCACAAATAACTATTATTTTCCATTATCATGTTTTTTGTGGTCTTCATCCTCTAAATTTCACCCCCCCCCCCAAATTGACACCCCCTCACCTCACATTCAACAGACTTAAGGCCACTTTTACCATGTCCGAGTTAGGAAAACTCGGGGTATGTTGCTATGCCACGGCCAATGAGACCGTCAATGTGGTGGAATATAGGTACCAAGTTTCAGTACAATATCTCAATCCGTTCTCAAGTTATCGCTCCGACAGGGTGAGGAGTATTTCAACCCCCACAAAAGTCTAAATTGCATAGTTGGCTTATTTTCGTGTTATATTTTACAATTATTGTACTTAATCACAGTGAACGTTCACACCTCTTGACATTTCATCCCCCTTGGCAATTCTTCAACCTACGAATTTTGTCTTTTTTTCGGTAATTCCATTCATTTACTGATTTGGAATATATTTTCACTTTTTTTATCTTTTCAAACCTCTTCACAATATTTCAATCCCTCCAAAACTGAAATTGGCATATTTTCTGTGTTATTTGACTTTATTTGATTCATTTCTACTGCAAACGCTGCGAAGGACCATCTTAGGTTTTTTCATCCCAATTCACAGTTTTTTAACACTGTAAAACAAGAAGTTTTCAACAATTCGCATTTGATAAACATCTACAGGTATACACATCGCATTGATGTAAGTACATCTTCCGGTAGCTTTTACTCCGGCGGCGGAGAAATTTTTTTTCAACCGCCGAAGTAACTACTTACTACACACCACTATTTGTGAATCTTCGGTAATCGCATCCCATCATAGCAAACTAAGATTATTCTTAAAGATTTGAGTAATAATTTAATGAAAAATATCCCGTTTTAATACATTTACTGCGTTTGAAGAAAAAATAGTATTATATGTTATTCGGAGTGAAAATGCCTCTGTGTGGCTCCGCTGGATTTCTTTGACTCGCTTCGCTCGTCAGACAAACATCCAGCTTTGCCACACAAAGTATCACTTTTACTCTTAATAACAACAATAACATAATACCTATACAATTTTTTAGATTGTGAAAATTCCACCCCATTGTTGCCCCGACCATTTATTACTTTTAATTGTGATTTTGGGGTTGAAGCAATAAATCACAGCTTTTGAAAAGAACTCCCCCGCCAAATATAGGCCAAGAGAATCGATCCTCGTGGTGGATTTTGGGGTTGGTGATAAACGAGAGAGGAGATGAGCACCGTTTCCCCCGGCGGGTGAATCGATTCGTTCTGGGCGGCGGCGTTGGCGGTTTCTGGGACTATAGCCTGGGCCAATGTGACCCACTTCCTGATTTTACTAAAACCCTGGATTTAACAATTATTTCGCGTGATGTCTCCACACTAACTTATCAATGGGAATTTGTTTACTAGGTTCACGACTTGATTTGCGTGAGAAAGTTACATCACAAGGAAATTTTTCCGGGCGCCATCAATCACAAGGTAGACACGTTTTTAGCGTCCGCGCACGAAGTTTCTAAAATCGGGGACCTACTATTTATAGGGAAAAAAAAATATTTTTAAAAAATGCCTGTGTCTGCGGTCGTGTTACAGACCAAATTAACAATAGTTAATTTCACAGTTAAATTTGTGGTTAAATTTCACCACGAGGGATGGAAAGTTACTGTTATTAAGGGTTGGCTATTGAGAGGAAAACTGGTTCCTTTGCCTAAAATTAGTACGAATGTGATGTATAATGTATAAATCCACCTCACGAGTAATATTTAGAAATCCAGTAACGTTACATCTACTGTTAGCATTTTATATTATCGTAAATATAAAAAAAAAATTGGCAATTTCGGAGATAGTAGAAAATTCTAATTTTTCACAGAATTTGTAAATATAGAAATAGAAAGAAAGTAAAACGTAAGGATTTAATGTTTTTGCCGATTCGATTCTTCGATCGATTTCAGTAGGTTATGTGAACGTTGAAATTAAAAATTCAAAAAATAAGCCTCGTCCAGATTTGAACTAGCGCTCCACCAGACACAACCAGCGATCCTTTGGTGAAACGCATGTGAAAAAGCTACTTGAATACGTCCTACTGCGTTCATGGAACCTACCCAAATTCACTGATCAGTTTTTGCCGGTCGTCTAGCCACAATGATAAATTTCAATTAAAATAGAATAAAAGTGAACCACTCACCCTATTTAGACCGTCTCAAGTTATTTGTCGCGTGCAAGTCCGCGGTTTAAGATACAACAAATCATAAATAGAAGAATTTCATAAAAATAATTATTGTAGGCTACCTATAACAGATACTCATATGCTGTTACGGATTTTTTCGTAGATCTATTTGTTGCATACAATTTTTCTGTATAAGATTTTGTCTCATCTTCAAACGTTTAGGCAGCGTTCGCAAAAGAAACGCACTTTTTCTCCGGATTTATTGGAGGCGCTCGCTATGTAAACGTATGGGAGGCGCCATATAAACGTATAAATCTGGATATAGTGTAATAGACTAATTTGGCCCAAAATCACATCATCACCTACAAAGTGCTCACTGAACGTATGCGTGTAAAATTGCATCTCGATATATTCAGTAGTTTCACCTTTGCTAATTTTTTTGCCAAAGGGCATTAAGCGTTAATACATTTTTGGAAGCAGAATTTGAAAAGCTTTCCTACGGTGATGTGAAATATTAGGGTTTGCATTTCAAATTCTGAAGTTGACGTGCCAAAATGGCACTTTCCGTGGGTCGATTTGGTCTAAAGTCTAATTAGTGCTTCCTTGGATCATACAATGTGCACTTACCAAATATTGGCCAGATCGGTTAAGTAGTTTGGGCTGCCGCGGGTTTACAGACACACACACAGACAGAAAGATTTTTCAAAAAACGCTTTTTTGGGCTACCAGGACCCTAAAACGTAAAGATTTAATGTTTTTGACGACTCAATTTTTCGATAGATTCTAGTAACTGCTCTGCAAGCGGAGAAACTGCTTATTTACTTATTTTGAAAAAATTGTGCTCAAATTAACTGTCAAATTGACGTACCCTCTATGTATATTATAAGAGAATAGGCTAAAATAATAAGTAGGTAGTTATTTATGTATCAAAAGAATAAAGTACAATCTTAACCCTGAAGTGAAAGTTTAAGCACGAGGGAACGAGGGCATTAATTGTTCAGCGATTAACGAACTTTACTCCTGAGTCGCAATACTTTCTTCAGGACCAATATAAAAACATCTAATTTGATATTAAGTACTCACTTTAATTAAACGCAGCTGCGAAGTGTTTCTTCAAACCGTCCTCTCAATGGAATGTTTAAAATGCAAATAATTTCAAAGAATAATAATCAACATTACCCACGAACCAATGAAATACAAGTCACATTATTCCCTAGGGAAAGCTTGAATCTATTACTCCCTATCGGTAATAACATCAAATATTATTAAAGATGAGGTTTCATTTTACTCAAAATCTCTTCGCTATAGATAAATATAACCAAACACCTTATACGCACAGGGTGAGTAAGGCGAGAGGGACCACCCTCTAATTATTATTGTCTTTCTGTAATCAATTAACCTCCCCACAACCAATATAAAAAAATGCAGCAGAGAAGCGGCTGGAACCTCCCCATCGCGTGGATCTTGTATTCTGTGTAGATAGTAGGCAATTCAACAAATTTTTTTTTATGCTTATCGTCTGTGACTAATTTTCTGACAAATACCGACATCACCTCGTACATCACCCGTTACATTTGACAATATGTTCCTTTTAAGGTTAACAGTTTGCCACCCTTTTGACAATAACTGGATACTTTATGTCATCCACTGTCAGCCCGCTCCCTTTTATTGAAAAAGAATTCTTTCTCTATTTTCCACTGAAATGGCAGAAACTGTGAATACATTTTTAGAACCAGAATTTGATCGTCTTTCTATTGGCGGCATAAAAAAGGAGGCCTTATATTTAAAATTTTAAGTTGATATGCTTGAATGGCACTTGCCGTGGACCAATTGCTTCCAAAAGCCTTTCAGGTCTTCAACGGGTCACCCAATCTCCATGTACCAAATTTTAGCCAAATCGATTCACTAATTTGGGCTACCTATAATGTATTTTTAGCGTTATTACAAAATTTCGATTTTTTGACCCAAAGAGCACTAAATGCGAACGAAGTTTGTCTTATTTAAAACCAGAATTTGAAGACCTTTCTGATGGTGACAATAAATCTATCAAAAATTTGTTTTGGATGGTTAAATGAGTGAGTAATTTTAGCTTTGGAAATTGGTGTGCCAAAACGGCACTTTCCGTAGACCGATTGAATCCAAAATTTGTTCAGCTCTTCGACGTGCAATTCAATTCCCATGTGCAAAATTTGAGCCAAATCGGTTCAGGGCTTTGGGCTGTACAGCGATTTTAAAATCCGACAAAAATGTAAAAATTTTGAATTTTTGGCCAAAAAGGCACTGAGAGTGAACACATTTTTAGAAGCAGAATTTGAAGGCCTTTCCTATGGTAACGTGAAAAATGGGGGTTTGCATTTAAAATTTAAAAGTTGATGTGCCAAAATGGCATTTCCGGTTGCACGATTGGCTCCAAAAGCTTTTCAGATCTAAGTTGGGTTATGAGATGCCTACGTACCAAATTTCAGCCAAATCGGTCTAGTAGTTTTGGCTCTGGCGTGTTTACAAACGTACGAACGTACGTACGAACGTACGTACGAACGTACGAACGTACGTACGAACATACACACAGACACATTTTAAAAACCACTTTTTTAGGTTCCTGAGACCTCAAAACGTGAAGATCTGGTGTTGTCTCGAATTCGAAAATTTTAGTGATTGCAGTAACCTCCCTTTTTTTTAAATGGTGAAGTGGAGTGGGGAGGTTAAAATGGGAGGTTACTGCAATCAGTCCAAAATTCGAAATTGAGATAACACCAGATCTTTACGTTTCAAGGTCTCAGGATCACGAAAAAGTGGTTTTTAAAAAATGTCTGTGTGTATGTACGTACGTATGTACGTATGTACGTACGTATGTATGTACGTATGTACGTATGTGAGCACGATTTCTCGGAAACTACCGAACGGATTTTAGTGAAATTTGGTATGCAGGTTAGTGTTGGCCTTCTGGTGAGCCCAGTTAATTTTGTTGCGAATCCGAAGAAGCCAAGTGCCTTTTAGGCATGTAAACTATGAAATTTGACTGATGAACACTAATTTTTCTTAACAGCGCATGAAAGGTCTTGAAATTCTGTATCTGAAAGTGTACTCACACTTAGCGCCTTTTTGGCATAAAATCGAAAAATTCGAAGTATTGAGGAAACATTAAATAACACGCTACAGCCCAAACTGCTGGATCGATTTGGCTGAAATTTGGTAGGTAGAGATACCGTCACCCGCCGAAGAACTGATTTAATTCTGGTGGCAATCCGAGGGCGGCAAGTGCCATTTTGGCATATCAACTTTGAAATTTCAATAATGAACTCCTATTTTCTCTATCAGCACATGAAAAGTCTTCAAATTTAGTTTTCAAAATTGTACTCAACCTTAATGCCCTTTTGGCAAAAGATCGTAAAATTCAGAAAATTCACAGAAAACACATTTGGTTTGGTGGAGTAAAACTTAGGCATAGTAAATAGTAAAATTTAAGTGATATTAGTGATAGGATTGGATCATTCACCAAGTGGGGAGGTTTCAGCCGCTTCCGTAGCTGCCCATTTTTTTTACACAGTGTTTTTTTTAACTTCCCAAATTGAATATCTTTGGTTTGTTTTTTCGAACGGAATGACATTTTTTTCTGAACGAATTCGGAATCTACGACTTTTTCTGAGATAAAAACGTGTTCCTCGATTTTCAAAAACATCGAAGAAATCAGTGAAAAATTGAGATTTTGGAAAAAAGCAAAAACACGACAAGTTATTTTGTTTAAATCAAATTCATCTGTGCATTTAGATTTTTGTTTATATCTGTATTTTATTTATTTATAAGAAACGACGGCCATAACCTGTTTAACTGGAAGCTGAAAACAAGTACCAAACTATACCATCAGACGTGTTTTTGTGATTTTCAAAAATCTCAATTTTTCACCGATTTCTTCGATATTTTTGAGAATCTACGGTGGCCCTGACTGATGTACTTCCGTTCAAGTATGATAGATGTTTCTAACTCAAAAAAATTGTAGATTCTGAATCCGTTGAGAAAAAAGTGTCATTGCATTTGAAAAAACAAAGTTAAATCCATTTCCGGTTAAACCGGAAGTGAAAAAAATTGCCAAATACGGGGTTGATCCCCGTTTATTTCAATTCAATATCTTTTTGTACACTCAAAGATTTCCGAGGTGGGAAGTATTTAAAAAACATCCTGTATGTGTAACAGTAGAATAGATAGAAGAAAAACCGTCGTACAATAAGGGTTAGGTACATACTGTATTATAGTATATGGGTTCATATTATGCATTTCACGGTGACAACGGTGGTGGGAGGACTTGAATTAATTTTTGGTATTTATCATCTTGTTAAAGCTGAGTTAATTAATTCTTAAAGCTGGTACCTAAGGGTCTAAAATAAAGAGAACAGAAACGTGTTTTTTACACCTAAAGCCTAAAGGATACGAAACTTTTGTCTTACATCATAATTAAAGCCATTGCCACTGCTAACACAATTAGTATCAATTGTTACCAATAAAGGCTATCAAAAAAGTAATTATTCAAACTTTTTTTGTACATATTCAAATTATACTCAGAATTCAATATATGACAACGATGGAATTTTTTAATCTGCAGGTACGACTAAAGTTTCATTTCCTTAAGGTAGGTAGTAGGTATACTAGAAAAAATTTTTCGTTTTTGTCCGATATACAAGTCACAAAAACGGACGCTATCATCATTTTGCCCTCTAAAATTTTTGTGCAACGGCATCGGCAGTGCAATATTACGATTAATAATTTGCTACCACTCGTAAGGTAAATATGTATATCCTACCTAGCGTTGTTTTAAAACATAGTCTTTTTAAAGCACCTTGTTAATTAAGTCTTCTTTATTCACATCAAACTGTATAATCGTTGAAAATTGATCAAGTCCCGTTGTCGCCACAAAACCCCCATTTGAGAGGATTTAGTTTAGAAACCTAAAAACTGTAACGGTGATGGACTCCACTCCACTATGAGATTTAATTAAATACTTCGCGGTTTTTATCGAGAATCTCCTTTTTATTTCTCAAGTAAGGCGAACAATGAGCGGCAAATAAAATTGGACCAGCAATAAGTGCGAAAGCGAAAAGCACATTTTTCAAGCTTTTGCTCCATTTATTGTTTGGTATAAAAAGGATTTGATATTCGCTCTTTTATCAGCAAAAAGTTCTCCTTTTATGATCAGACGAAAAAGGAGCAGCGATCAGGCTAGGTCATCGTTTGTGTTAGTGCCGATAAGGAACCAACGCGAACATTTCCAAGATTCGTGTCTGATTGTCTGAGCGTGCATGCCATATCGGCCAACTATTTACGGACAAAATTCTAAATAAGACCTGGGATGATTCATAAAATTGGAATATTGGACGGGTTTGCAAGTCTAATAATGCCGGCACGTGGAGCACTAGTCACTGTATTTTAGTGCAGTTTGCATAAAGGCATTCTTGTCTTTGCTCGATCGCTTTGAAGGAAATATTATATGCAGCATAACTCAAGGAAGGATCATTGGCGTAACTAAGATTATTTTCCGGGGTGGGTCTTTCCCCAGGGCTCATTCCTGTAAGAGTTTGGGTGGGGTGTGCATAAAACGACTCAAAACGATTGAATTTTTCAACTGAAAAGGCAATGAAGCGCCACAGATGAAAATTTTTTGTCAGTGTTACACTAAAAAATCAAAAGAGAACAATAACGTACTGACATCCATAGACCAGTTAATAGACATTTCGACATAAAATGCTGCATGTTGTCAGTACTAATAATTGTAAATTAGGTAGGTACTTATCATATTATTATAACGACAAATCAAAAATCAGAAATACAAAATTCAGTAAGCCTAGTGTCTTTTGGGCACGCAGTTTGAGTGGTGACAGTGGTAACAGTGATCCAAATGTTAAATTTATTTGCGCTCAATTAGTATCCTCCAGTAACAAGTAGTCTATAAGGGTTAAATTTCCACCGAGTCAATTATTTATGTTTATCAATTTTTTGTATTTGGAAGTTGAAGGGGGTAGTTTTCGGGGTTGCAACTTTTTGCGTTCAGTTAGTCTGTTTCTGTTGTAGATAGTCCAAGGGCTCAATTTCATCCAAGTCAATTATTTCTGTTCGAGGGTTGAAGACTGTGGGC
This sequence comes from Pycnomerus fuliginosus, assembly GCA_963924575.1. Taxonomy (NCBI): domain Eukaryota; kingdom Metazoa; phylum Arthropoda; class Insecta; order Coleoptera; family Zopheridae; genus Pycnomerus; species Pycnomerus fuliginosus. Next base: position 21,038,171 of record OZ004621.1, on the reverse strand, counting down.
TTTGGGATTACAATTTTTTGCGCTCAAAATATTCTCCTGCGATAATGAGTGGTAACAGGATTAAATTCCGTCCAAGTCATTTTTTTGTGTTTCGGGGTTGAAGGGGGTGAGTTTTAGGGGCGTAGTTTTTTGGTTCAATTCCACTCTTTCAGTTGTAGGCGGTGTAAGGGTTAAATTTCCTTCAAGTCAAGTTTTTGTAGTTGGGGGTTGAAGGGGGCGAGTTTCAGAGGTTCAATTTTTTGTGTTCAATTAGTTTCCTCCGGTAATAGGTGGTCCAAGGGTTACATTTCCTCTAAGTGAATTTTTTGTTTCAAGGTTGAAAGGGTTGAGTTTTTAGAAGTGCAATTTTTTTCTCTTCTTGTCGTAGGTGATCTAAGGGTCTAAGGACTAAATATTATATGCTCAAAACTTTTTCTGGGCCATTGATTAAAAATTATCGAATTGCTTGAATTTCAAGCAACTCTTATGTGAAATTTCGAGTTTCAACCCATAATTTGCACCCCTTTCTGTTTCATCTTGCAGAAAAAAAAAATGGGCAGCTACGGAAGCGGCTAGAACCTCCCCACTTGGTGAATGATTCAATCCTACCACCCATAAATTTCAATTCAGTCTCTACCTAAGTGTTTTGGTAATTTTTAAAATTTTTTATTACTTATTGCCAAAAGGGCACTAAATTTAATTGAATTTTTGAAAACAACATTCGAAGACTTTTCATGTGCTGATAAAACAAATGGTGGTCATATCTCAAATTTCATAGACGCCATGCCAAAAAGGCACTTGTTATTGGTCGTTTGCCACCAAAATTAAGTAAATTTTCTTACTTGCTATAATACCTAAATATTACTACTGGTATTTTTCAAAATTTTATGATTTTTTGACAAAAGGGCACTAAGTTTGAGGACATTTTTGGAAACGAGATTTGAAGACATTTCATGTTCTGATAAAGAAAATGGGAGTTTATTAGTCAAATTTCAAAGTTGATATGCCAAATTGGCACTTGCCGTTGGCCGATGACCACCAAAATTAAATCAGCTCTTAGGCGGGTACTGTGTGTCCCTACCTACCAAATTTCAGCCAATTCGATTAAGCAGTTTTGGCTGTAGCGTATTATCTAATGTTGCTTCGAAATTTCGAATTTTTCGATTTTATGCCAAAAAGGCGCCAAGTGTGAATACATTTTTAGACACAGAATTTGAAGACCTTTCACATGCTGATAAGAAAAATTGGTGTTCATCAGTCAAATTTCTTAGTTAATACGCCAAAAAGGCACTTGGCGTTTGTAGATTGGCAACAAAATTAACTGGGCTCACCAGAAGGCTAACACTAACCTCCATACCAAATTTCGTGAAAATCTGTTCGGTAGTTTACGAGGAATCTTGCTCACATACGTACATACGTACATACACACAGAAATTTTTTAAAAACCACTTTTTTGTGATCCTGGGACCTTGAAACGTAAAGATCTGGTGTTATCTCAATTTCGAATTTTGGAGTGATTGCAGTAACCTCCCATTTTTATATGGTTGTGGGGAGGTTAAAACAATCCCTTATCAAATAATGTCAAAATATATGTGGTTTCAGACCTCCATGTGCAAAATATTTGAGAAGTTTTCGTAATTTTGTGATTTTCAACCTCTAAATTTCATCCCCCAAAATTGACACCTTCAACAGACTTGTACGTCAAAAACGCATATCAAGTTTCAGTAAAATATATCCACTGGTTCTCGAGTTATTCCGAAAAAACCTCGCATTCTCGCGCTTCTACTGCGAACGCTGCCTAAACGCTTGAAGATGGATTAAAATCGTGTACGGGAGAAATGTCGACAACGAATAGACCTACAAAAAAGTCCGCGACAGCATATAAATATCTGTTACGGATAGCCGACAATAAGTCACTGAAGCTATTTTCGTCAAAAATTAAAACACAAAAACGATCACGGTGGACTACCCATCGTAGATAGATATATGCCGACGCGGACTTTTTTGTAGATCTTTTCATTGCCGACAATTCCTGCTTGCAAACTTTTGATCTATCTTCAAGCGTTTAGGCGGCGCTCGCGATCAAACGTCGAAAATTGCAATTTCTTTCAGTTTTTCACCCCTAACTCCTACTCCTACGGTCCGATATGGCCCAAATCCCAATCCGCCAATCCTCGCCGAGATTTTCGGAATATACACACGTATACAAAATTTCAGCTCGATATCTGCTTTCGTTCTCAAGTTATGCGACGGACATTGTAGACGGACGAGCAAGCGATTTCACTAACACTACAGTGCCAGCGCATATGCTTCGGAACTAAAACGAATTTTTTTGTCTTTTTGAATATTTCGTCTTTTCCAGGGCTCCTAAAGTTACACTTTTTAAACCAAAAAACGCCTTAATTTTTAATATCTTTGAAAATATTGAAAATAGGTATAGGGAATGTTAATAGCAGTCTAAAGGAAATTAAATTTTGCATGTTTTGATTGCATAAAATTGTGGTACTCGCATTTGGAAAAATGCAGCAGAGAAGCGGCTGGAACCTCCCCATCGCGTGGATCTTTGTATTCTGTGTAGATGGTAGTCAATTCAACAGAATTTTTTTTGTGCTTATCATCTGTGACTAATTTCGCAATTTTCTGACAAATACTGACATCACTTCAGACAATCATCACCCATCACATTTGACAATATGTTCCTTTTAAGGTTAACAGTTTACCACCCTTTTGACAATAACTGATACTTTGTCATCCACTGTCAGCCTGCTCCCTTTTAATGAAAAAGATTTTTTTCTCTATTTTCCACTGAAATGGCAGAAACTGTGGATACATTTTTAGAACCAGAATTTGATCGTCTTTCTAATGGCGACATAAAAAAGAGGCCTTGTATTTAAAATTTAAAGTTGATATGCTTAAATGGCACTTCCTGTGGACCAATTGCTTCCAAAAGCCTTTCAGGTCTTCAACGGGTCACCCAATCTCCATGTAGCAAATTTCAGCCAAATCGATTCACTAATTTGGGCTATAATGTATTTTTAGTGTTATTACAAAATTTCGATTTTCTGACCCAAAGAGCACTAAATGCGAACGAATTTTGTCTTATTTAAAACCAGAATTTGATGACCTTTCTGATGGTGACAATAAATCTTTCATAAACTTGTTTTGGATGGTGAAATGAGTGAATAATTTTAAATTTGGAAATTGGTGTGCCAAAACGGCACTTTCCGTGGGCCGATTGAATCCAAAATTTGTTCAGCTCTTCGACGTGCAATACAATCCCCATGTGCAAAATTTCAGCCAAATCGGTTCAGGGGTTTGGGCTGTACCGCGATTTGAAAGTCCGATAAAAATCAATTTTTTTTTAATATTTGGTCAAAAGGGCACTGAGAGTGAATACATTTTTAGAAGCAGAATTTGAAGGCCTTTCCTAAAGTGACGTGAAAAATGGGGGTTTGCATTTAAAATTTAAAAGTTGATGTGCCAAATTGGCATTTCTAGTTGCACGATTGGCTCCAAAAGCTTTTCAGATCTAAGTTGGGTTATGAGATGCCTACGCACCAAATTTCAGGCAAATCGGTCTAGTAGTTTTGGCTGTGGCGTGTTTACAAACGTACGCACGTACGTACGTACGTACGTACGCACATACACACAGACACATTTTTAAAACCACTTTTTTGGGTTCCTGAGACCTCGAAACGTGAAGATCTGGTGCTATCTCAAATTCGAAAATTTTAGTGATTGCAGTAACCTCCCTTTTTTATAAGTGGTGAAGTGGATTGGGGAGGTTAAAAATGGAGTTGTGCTCAATTTCTTTCCGCCATTTTTGAAAATTAATTTCCACCATATTGATACGTCAACAAGAACAACTGAGCATTCAAAAGAAAGCTCAAACCTTCTAGTGTCAACCCTCTCAGTTTGGTTCTTCAATCTTCAACCGTTCGGAAGATATAAATTTTTCTATTACAAATTGCACATCAATTTCTTGATACATATTTTGATATGTCAAAAACGGTGACAGGTAGGCAAAATGTGGGTGCGATAAACTCGCAATTAAGAGACGAATCCGAATCCAACATCAAAACGTGGATTTCCGCTTTAAATAACAAAGATGACTGCCACTTCCGGTAAAACTGGAAGTGCTGGGGGGTTAGAAATATTTTTTGGTGTGCGTGGGCGATTATGATATAGTACGAAATTTCAAAATTCTACTATAAGTGAATCCCCAAAAGTTTCTGATCACCCTGTTAGGCACTCTTGTCTTTGCTCGATCGCTCTGAAGGAAGTTTGTACATGCAGCATATAGCTGGGTGGAAACAATATTTGGGAGACCCTTAAAGCCGCCTCATTACGAGGGTTGGAACTGTGACAATGACGTCCCGCTGCGTGGACAAACCCAAACGTTTGGATTACCTGAGGCTCGTGGATATTTTAAAATTCCCAAGCTGGGCCGGATTTGCGAATTTTCATTATCTAACAAGCACAAATCGATTGATTATAGACAACGAAATACTACTAAAATCACTAAAATCAGAATGTGGAGATCCAAATGGACGTCGAAAATGACGCCGACGCTTTCCATAAAGCCAGTGGCGGATCCAGAAGACAATCTCGGGGGGGGGGGGGGCGAATTGATGGGAAACCATAATTTTAAACCAGTGGACGACAGACGAATTCAGTGAAATCCGCCACTGCATAAAGCCGACAACATGGACAACAGTGAGCCGCAGCAAATGATGTCATCAGTTCGAACACCTCAACAAAAACAAAAGCGAAAATGTCTAGGTATGGGCGAAAAGGAGATGGTTTTGTCCATTTTACAAAAAATTAATAATTTTTTATCTTTCTAGTATGTTCTCGAATTTTTTAATGTGTTGGTGGGCTTTAAAACTAAAATTGTCGAGTACGGCCCGTGGGAATAAATCTAAATACTCACTAGACACCTGTGTTTGTCCACCCAGCGGGGCATCATTGTCACAGTTATAACCCTCGTAATGAGGCGGCTTTTAGGTTCTCCCAAATATTGTTTCCACCAGCTATAACTCAAGGAAGGATTGACATGTCATAGTAAAGCTTATGTTAGACTGTCTACTGTCTACTAGCGCATTAAAGTCGCTGCATTTTAGGGCAACAGCTTTGCATAACTCTCAAAAGGATTAAGATATCAAAGTGAACCTTAGTTACATTGGCGCATACCCTACAAATCTCGGGCTATGTTTAGAGTTTTTAAGTTTCAGTCCGTAACATTCACCCTTGGAGAATCGATTCCAACTTTGCAACACGTGCAACAAACTGACATTGACCGCCACGTGTGCATAACTTACAGAAAGTTAATCGCATTGATTCAGGAAATCGAATGGGAGTGCATCCTGCATTTACGTGGAAAAGGGAAATTGCAGCGCGCAATAAGTCTGGATCTAATCAACGTCATGATAACAGTTATCACGTAATTAACAATTGCGGCAATAGGTACCGCCAAGGTCAAGTCCGCAACGATTCCCAAAACGAAAATTTTTTGAAACATACCGAATCGATTTAACCCTGACTGGATAATGGACGTTTATTATTAATAATATGAAACGAACACACTGCCAAGGTCCGAAACGTTCGATTCACATGACGAATGTCGCCGTGATGTTCCAAAAAAAAATCCGTACCGTAAATTACGTCTATGCAAATGTTTGCGAATAAATTTTATCACTGGGAAACTGCATGAAAGAAATTTTTATGTAGCACGTGTGGAATTAAGTATTAAGGGATACCTTACGGTTTTCGTTAATTTTTTCACGGCCACGTGATTCGTCGACGCAGCGAAATCCGACTGTGTTCTTTTTATACATTTCCAACGTCACTGCCGTTGAAACGAGAAAGGTATTTACGAAAGCAACTATTTTCGCTTACGCATCCGATCTGGCGGCGACATTTTCAAAAAAAAGTTAATTTTACATGGCTGCCAATTTAGTTTTAAGCTGTTTGTAAACACCGTCGTTTTACGGTTATGGCCGCTTTTATTGTTCTTAAATCACTGTTACGGGATCTCAAAATTTGGCATCTCTATGGGTTTGTTTAAGATTTCGTTCGAGGCGAGCCAAATCGCCTCGACTCTTGCAAAATTGATGAAAATTATTCTTGAACGAACGTATGTTTAGCTGTGAATCATATAATAAACAAAATAAGTCTTTTAATGTAACTTCAAAGGAGTGTTAAGTTTCAGTTCCTATAGGAACCACCTTTATTCTTTAATACCCTGTATACAGGATATCCCTCGAAGAGCGTAAGTTAGCCGTATCTGGATCTGGAGAACAGTTTCTAGCATCGTCATGAAAATATCATCAATGGCGCACTTCCGGTTATATCGGAAATACCTACTAATTTCCTTATTTTAAACGGAACACCCTGCATATTATGAAATTTTTGGATACTATGTTTAATTCTATGTGAACTTTTACTAAGAATTGCTATGCCAAAAATACACCGTTTTTGAGAAAATCAAGAATTTCGCTTTTTTATGTCAAGTGCAGGCCTAACTTCAAAAACACGCAAAGAGAACGTTATAAGTTTAACGTTTAAAAATGATAAAATATACAGGGTATTGCCAATTTCATTGCACACTATTGAGATTTCGGAAACTATAAGAGTTAAAAGATCGGTTAAATTAGTTGCTCCTTTTTAAGGTGATCGAGAATCGGTAAAGAATTGTTCGATATCTTGATTCGTTCCTGAGTTATTAAGAAAAAGCTGAAAATTGACATTCATAAGAAAAATTCATAGCTCCCTAACAGTTGGCGATATTTAAATGAAACTTTAATATTTTTGACATCTGTCAATTCAATGGCAGTAACTTAAGAGCGTGTTGTATGCTTACACATGGTTTCTGCTGAGGGGCAGCGGTGAGAGACGAAGGTCACTCAACAGATAAAGTGGGAGGAGCCTCGAATCTCCCACTTCTTCTAGAGCTACCAGCTCGCTACTCGCACACAGGATGTTCTTTAAAGTTTCCACCTTGAATATCTTTCGGACCGCGGACGTAAAAAATATATTGAAACGAAATAAACGCTGATCAACTTGGCTTAAGGGAGGGCAATTACACTTGCAGTTGTGTACTTTTTTTCACTTTCGGTTTTTTTACCGGAATAACTTTAATTTATACTTTTCTCAAATGGAAACCTAGACTTTTCCAGAGGTGCTTTCAAAAGTCACACTTTACGGTTTATTTTTGGGTTTTCTAGATTTCAACATGTTACTTATAAACTGAAATAGTTGTACCTGGTTAAATATCCGTAATCACAGATTACACCCATCGTGTTTGTATTACAAAATTCTTGTCTTCAATACTCCAGTGGCTTATCTAGCTAGAAAATTGCTGTAAAGGACAGATATTCATAACGTTAATATAAATAAGGAGGAAGGACTCTCTGGACATAGGTACCGGTACATTGGTCTGTGACACAATTAAATTTTTTTTTATCTGCATTTACTGCTGTGGGGAGATATTTTTTTGCCCTTCCTGTTTAAGCGAAAATGACCGTCATTTTGATTTTTCAAATTAAGTTAATCATTTTTCGCAACGGATTCGGAGCCTACGTTTTTTGACCTGACCAGTAGTGGAGTAACTACACGACCACCACCTTAGATGTTCAAAAACATCGAAGAAATCGGTGAAAAATTGAGTTTTTTGAAAAACGCAAAAACCTTTGCTTTTTCGATATAAATTCAACTGCGTAATTAGTTTTTCAAAACATTTTTATCTCTTTAAAAATTTTTCAATGTTAAAACATGTCAAATTTGCAAACATAATCTAGGGTGGCCGTGACTGTACCTACTTCCGGTCTAACTTAGAAAAAATCCTAAATTCTGAATCCGTTGAGAAAAAAGAATGAATCCATTTGACAAATCAAAATTAGTTTTACATTTCGACTTTAGACTGACCTAAGGGAATTACGTTCCTTCAAGGCGTCCCTAAACATTCAGTTTTTTTAAATTTATTTGAAAAAAAATAATTTAAGTATACAAATCTGGGAGCGGAGATCACCGGCTCTTTTCCGTTTTTTTTTCAAATTATTATTATTGCATTCCTAGGGCGGCCTTTACATATTTTTTCTACAATTTTTTCTGTAGGCAGTTTCCTCACAAAACAATTTCGAAATGATGATTAGCGGTCATAGTAATTTATGATATAAGTGTTAAAAGTGGTAATTTATTTTGTGAGAAGGGAAATTTGAAACACGACGCGCAGCGGAGTGGTCCATCCCTTCGAACAACATAAAATCAGTTTTAACACACATACCTATCATACACAATTTTTAACTTCTACGCTCAAGGCGGAGCAGTATATAAAATCGATCAAAAATTCGAAATTGAACTGACATCAAATCTTTACGTTTCGGGGTTCCAGGAACCCAAAAAACCTATTTTTGAAAAATGTGTGTGTGTGTGTCTGTGTGTGTGTCTGTCCGTATGTCTGTGGACACGCTACAGCCGAAACTACTGAACTGATTTTGATGAAATTTGGCACACATATTCAGTGGGAGATTTGTAGGTGCTGATTAGAATCTGGGCTACACCGGCTCACGGAAAGTGCCTTTTTGGCACATCAACTTTAAAAATTTAAATGCAAACCCCCATTTTTCGCATTACCATATGAATGCTCTTCAAATTCTGCTTCTAAAAATGTATTCACACTTGGGCCCTTTTGACCAAAAAATGGTGCCGTGAAAGAAAAAAACTATGCATAAATGTATATTTTTATTACCGGATTTGACAACCGATTTTTTTTCAAGCCGAAAACCTTAGTGCCATTTTTTCGAAAAATGTCATTTTAGTGGCAATTTATTTTATTGTCTGTGCGGGAGAGGAGCTGATTAGATTTTGAAGCCGATCAGTCAACCCGAAGTGCCCTTTTGGCATAGCAACTTTCTTATTTTAAATATTTAAAAATTTAATAAATGCTGCTGTTATTAATCCAATGCAGTGCGGCGTAGAAGTTCCTGCCGTCTCCGAGACCGCCTTTTTTTCTACAAACACGATTAAAAGCAAAATTTTTCATATTATTAGTTGAAAACGACCATGAAATTCGCTGTAACTGAGATAGGTATACTGACAATTTGCTGCCGGTGCTTGTTTAATTGTTGTTGCATTGTTACTTTTAACACTGGGGGTAAAAAGTAAATTACAGTATTAAAAGCATTATTGTTTTAACGTTTGTTGACAATTGTTAAAAATGCCGTTTTCTGACACCGGCATTAAAAGACATTAGCCTATATTCTGTAAGCAAAACGTTAACTTTTCAACGGCTGTTAAGTTTCAGATGCAAGTATTTTTGCATTTGCTTAAAAATTAACAGCCGTTAAAATGTTAGCGTTTTGCTTACAGAATATAGGCTATTTACTTTTAACACTGGTGTTAAAAGTGACAATGCAACAACAATTAAACAAGCCCCGGCAACAAATTGTCACTACACCTCTGCCTCAGTTACAGCGAATTTCATGGTCGTTTTCAACTAATAATATGAAAACTTTTTCTTTTAATCGTGTTTGTAGAAAAAATTGTGTATAATATGCGCGTCGTGTCCCAAACTTCCCTTTCTCACAAAATAAAATACCACTTTTAATATTTATATCATAAATAACTATTTGACAGCAGTGTTAAAAGTAAATGACTGGTGTCAGAAAATGCCATTTTTAACAATTGTCAACAAACGTTAAAAAACTGATGTTTTTAATAGTGTTTATAGAACAAGGTACTTAATCGCTATAGGACGCACTGTTTTCGAATAAATTGACTAATCGTTTTAGCGCGCAAACATTTGTTATTGTCACAGAGTTTATTTAATTTACCAAATTATCAAAAATTACTTCATGGACTGATTCCTTGGGAAGGAAAGTTTTCCCGTAGGAAGCATTTTTCGCCATATATGACCATAAGAAATTTTCTTCTTTAAATAACGTAAGGAATCAGCCTCTAAATTTATTTTTGATTAATTTTCCCTAAATTTGCCCTAAAACAATTAAGTTTAATTTTTTCGAAAACGGTGCGTCCTGATTTCGAAATTGTTTGTGAGGAAATTGTTGCAGAACAAAATTATAGAAAAATGCGTAAAGCCCCCAAGGCTTGCACGCACCAGAAAAAATTCAGTATACAGCTGTTTATATCCGTACAGTTTCCGCTCTAAATTTCAGATTCGTATCCATAGCTCAGTATCGGTAGCTTCCTTATAGGGAACGATATCGAACCCAACTTTTATCTCCTTTTTACCTTTTTTACCTTTTAAATTTTACGCAAGGAGTCAATGGTAAGAATTCTGCTACAAGATTTGGGAACACACTGTATTGGTTGTCGACTTGTCGGGAGGTTACAAACCATCTGAATCGATCAACACGTACGCGCATTTATTTACAAAGTCGTGCACTAGAAAGGAATAGACATAAAATCGTATAGACAGAACTATTCGCGACAGTGTTTATCCAACAAAGACAGCTTTATACAGAATAGACCTAGATGAGAAAGACATAAAATTATTTCCTTGAGCTGCCACGCATAATAGGGATGGCAGCACTTGACGCTGGCTCTCCAAGACAATATTTCGGGAAACAAAGGTATCGAAGAAAATTCATAACGCAGTTTGACAAAAAATTATGATTTTGCGTTAGGCGTCAGTTTAAAGACGAAGCTTCAATTTAGGTTTATTGTTTGCCAGATTTTAGATTTACTTCATAATAACTCGCGCAACGGAGTGAGAAGTTCAATGATTTTGAGCCAACTTTTAACAATGACGGAAACTCCATTTTCAAAAAATAAAAAACAATAAACCTGGGTTTATGTTTTGTCTAAAGGGTAAAAATATTTCCTAGTCTCTAAGTCAATCCCTTGAGGAGCTAGACGTTTTCGCTTTGCCCCTGTTCTTAGCAGATCTGGACAAGGATACTACACGCTCTTAACGACAGTTAACTTTTTTTTTTCTTGTCCAAATCTTTTGAAAAAAAATTCCAAAGCTTGAGTCACACGATGCCAAGACGTGTTTTATTATCGTTGAATTCAATTTCTTTCACATGTCATAAGAATTTGCAAAAGTCGGCGTACTTTTTTACAGTTGCTTTTTCCCTAAGTTTTGGCTGATTATACAGGGTGTCTCAGAACGCTCGCACCACCTTTTAATGGAGTAGTCAGAATTAAATTCTGAGTCGATCTGTGTTTTTGAAAATTTCCAGGGTCCAATAGTTCTCGAGTTATAACGGATTTGAGAGGACCAATCAGCTTTCAGCTCTGAATTGCTTCAATAGGCAATTTAATGTTAGATGCACTATTTCCTAGGTAACAAGATACTATCAATGAAAATTTAATATTGTTGTATCTTGTTACCTAGGAAACAGTGCATCTAACAATAAGTTACCTTATGAAGCAGTTCAGAGCTGAAATCTGATTGGTCCTCTCAAATCCGTTATAACTCGAGAACTATTGGACCCTGGAAATTTTCAAAAACACGGATCGACTCAGAATTTAATTCTGACTACTCCATTAAAAGGTGGTGCGAGCGTTCTGAGACACCCTGTACATATTATTCACACCAAATTTCAAATTTTGACGAACTGTCAAAAAAGTCCAAGTTGGTTACATTTTTGAAAAGCTATTTTTTTGTGTATCCAGTGGTTAAAATTTAATATGGCGACCATAAGAAAAAGAAAAGTTGACTGTCGTTACCGAAAATCTAGGAGGCCTAGAAAACTTCCGTTAATGCCATTCAATTGGTAGCTGTCAAAAATATAAAAATCTCAAGTCTCATTTGCTTGGCATCAACTGTTAAGAAGATATTAATTTTCGCGGTTTTCAGTTTTTTCAGTATAACTCAGTAACGAATCAAGATATCGGAGAATGGGCCTCTTCAATGAAAAAATTATCGCTTTTTTTGTTATACTTGCAAAGTTTAACCAATTTCCATGATATTTGTTCAATTAGTCTGCAACGTAAATGTTTCTACATTATTTAAAAATAAAAACAGATTGTAACTGTGATTTGTGCCGTAAAAGTTTAAATCAAATTCAGCCAGTGAGTGCTACTGAGTGGTTTGTCGGCCATTTGTCAGCATATATGCTGACTCGAAATTTTAAAGATTTTTTTATTAAAAAACTACGACGCTTTGTAACATTTTATTTGCTGAGGAGGTCTTGAGAAAGTGTATTCTTTATAATTATATTATTTTCAAAAATTGTTGGAAAGGCTCATTCTTTACAAATTCCTAATCACCCTCAAAAATCGCAACTTTTTTCTCATTTAACCGATTTTCTGACTCTAATGACTTCCGGGACCCCAATAGTGGGCAATGAAATTGGCAACATACACATCATTTTATCAACAGCTTGTTTAAAATTCGATGTTTTTTTAATGCGTTTTAGCGAAAGTATAGGAGTTTAAGCAGATTTTTGGCGAAGGCAAAAGTTAAAACATGACGTTTACTGAAGTTAAAACTTGACAGAATGTTTGACGTTTCTTCTCAAGTATAAACTTGACATTCGATTGTTTTTGTTGCAAAAATTTATAGGAAAGAAAAAGTTGGAAAGTTCCCCATAACCATAAGCTCAATCAGTTGCTCAGAATCTTGAAACTGCAATCGTTTTACTTATCATTCAAAATAATGGAGGTTAAAAATCGGGAGAGGTAAATATTGTGTATATTCTTCTCCATTGTGAAATACATTTGATTTTATTGACTCATGATTGTTTATTGCACCTATCCTTTTAGAACAAATAATTCAGTAAAGTGAATTTTGCAAGTGACAGCGATAACAGTCAAATTAAACAACTGTCAGCTCACGACCTGTGTTAAAGGCTATTTACCCTACATGATTTTTCATATGATTTTCTGTATGACTTGAAATCACCAATGATTGTTGATAATAATTTGGAGGATTTACAGAAAATCTGAATGACTTGAAATCACCAATGATTATCAACAATCATGAAGTTATGGTGATTTCAAGTCATACAGAAAATCATATGAAAAATCCTGTAGTGTAAACAGCGTTTTATAACTTGACACCTAAAGTTATAACTTTAACGGCCGTATTCACCAACGTTGATTAGCTTTAAAGGGCCCTTAAAATGACAAAAATTAAGTTTAACCAATAGGAAAAATGTCATTCTTGTCATTTTAAGTCTCCTTTAAAGTTAATCAACGTCGGTGAATACCGGGGTAAATATGGCAGAGCTTCCGGTAAAGTTAATACTAGACATCGCGGGAAGCACCAGATTTTGGAGTGGTTTTACGAGTGAACGAGCTCGAGCTCTTATACCCAGATTGTTAATTAATATCTGCTTACTACAACAATCAACGCCATCTATACTCCCTCAACGTCACTAGGTACACAAAAAAGTCTCTTTTAAGCCGTGATTTCAGCGTCATTTCAGAAACGACAAAAAACTTTCGTAATACGTTTTAATGACATTACGACATTACTAAAAAGCTCTAACATTGGGACGTTTCTATAACGTCCAAAATTACACACATACAGGGTGATTCTTAAATAGTGGCATAGTGGCAGAAAATTCAAGGGGTGATTCCTCAGACTGTTCTTAGAAGAAAAATTCCTATGAACATAGCTATGTCCGAAAAAGCCATAAGGGAGCTACGCCCCTTCAAAGGGGTACTCCAAAACTTAGTTCAAAAATCTTAAAAAATATAAAAATATAGCTCTTTATAAAATTATCCTATGCTCCAAATTTCAAAATCCTGTCATTCACATTTTCTGAGTAATTTTAAGAAAACTAACTTTTCGAGCAGCCTTTGAAGGAGCCTAGCTCCTTTATCAAAGATTTTCGGACATATGTCCATAGGAACTTTTCTCCCTAGAATAGTCTGTGGAATCACCCCTTGAATTTTCTACCACTATTTAAGAATCAAAAACGGCTTTCAGCAGATTTGGCTCAAAAATGTAAATATCTTTCTGTAGCAAAAACTGTCCGAACTTTCTGCCAATGACAACTTTTAATCAGGAAGTCAAAATCTGCAACATATTAAAATTTCGGTTAATTCCGCTGAAAGCTATTTTCTCATAAGGATGGTCATACGGTCCTTTCGTCATTTAGCGAAGAAATTTCAACTTTCAAAAAACATCATTTTCACTTAATCGTTCAAAAATGTACCAAAAGTAACGCGATTTTCCCTTCGAGAAAATGTCGTGTCAAAATGCACCAAAAATCCAACGTCATTTTTTCAACCCGTAACGTATGTAATCAACCACCCTAACGTGATTATTCCGACGTTGAAAAATCGTATGTGTGCTCGTTGGGGCATCTTTCAGATCACTTTTTTGCTCTTATCGACGTTTATTGATTCTACATTATCGATCCCATAACTCGTCTTTCAACCTTTATGAATGAATTTTTAAAAAAACCACAAGTTTTCATAATCCTTGCTGCATTTCAGACCTCTATAAATAACTTAAATTGCCTGAAGGGCTAAACGTTTCGTGCCTAACAATCACCAGCTCTTACACCCTTAACCCGACAGGGCTTTTATAAAAAACATCAGAGGCAGCCGCCTACAATCTAGGGTGAGCTGTCAGTCATATTGATTCAGGCGTCGAGCAAGGATTAACGTTTCATATATCTACCTTGTCCTAGTCGTTTCAGCCGTTTTCTTTCAGGTGTTTTTGTTCGGAAAATCGCACGATACTAATCATTATCCAATAGAAAAATTGATTTCTGTGTGTTTACCATGGCAACTCGAGGATTTCCTGGAAATTTTTGATACCTACCTAGACCAACCTAAACGAAATTAATAAGTGGAAATTTTTATGTCAAATTAAATGTCAAAAATCATTTCTATTCAATTTCTGGGGCTGTATCGTTGCTATTTTCTTACCGAATCTGCATTCGAGCATTAATTCATTTCCTGGAAATTTTAGTCGTGCATCCCAACAACGTAATCGGGCCCTCGTGTTTCACTCGGGCCGATTAATACGTTGTTGGGATGCACTCCAAAAATTTCCGGAAAGAATTAATGCTCTTGTGAGATTATAAGTGATTACATATTGATTTTCAGGCAGCTTCTTGTGCATTTCCACATTTGCCACGTCTTTCTATAGACATTATGCACGTTTCGTACAGCTAACCTTGTTCCATTACCATAATATTTGATAAGTCGGTGTGAAATCGGGCGACAATGCAAATTGCGATAATTGACGAGTAATGTGACGAGGTAAAATGCGTACCGGTTTCCTTCTTTGGGCGATATCTATGCAATGTGAAAAATTATCAGAATTCGACCCAGAAGGGAAGTACCTACCTACCAGAAAAATAAGTTATTTTTTGATATCTTTTGATATATTCTTATTGCCTGTTTTCAGATGATGCTTCAAAGAAGGGTTGCTTTCTATTTCTTCATAAACGGCTTTAAGTTCAAAGCGCAGGTCAGTGATTTTATAATTATTATTATTATTGCATTTTCGAATATAACCAATCCTAAGGCCACAAAATGACGTATGAGCTATGTTCTCACGAAAAGTACGAGCCAACCTGTGCACTTTATTTCTGTTTGACTCCGTCAATGTCAAATCTAATTTTCTAATGGATGGACACAACTGTCATCTATTTGTCATCTGTGCTCTTTTACCAAGAAATTGTACAAAAAGGTGAGGTCGCTAGTACATAAACGTCATCAATTTTTTTAAATCTAAGTGAAATACTTAATAAAATCCAAAACAAAATACTTACCTTAATTGAACATACTTAACTCAAATCCTAAGTGATCTTCCTCTGAATTTGAATCGTAAAATAGGCCCTCAATGTTAAGTCGCATTCTTTTGTAAAGAAATTCTTTTGGTTTAAATATGACAGAAGGGTAGTTGCCTCCAAAATGGTGCCGGGTTGTCCTTAAGATTTTACAATAAACGTTTAGATCCTACCAGTCTGTAAAGGGAGGTTCCGAAATTAGGACCAAAAAAAAATTATTGTTTTCAAAATTGACCCATGTCAAACAAAAATAGGCAATCAAAGACGTGTGTCTCAAATTCAAAGTCCACTGAGCGAGGATATTTTTTTGAACCCTTGATATGCTTACTTGAAGACTGGACTGGGCTCCAAAATGAGGCAGAAGTGGGTTCGTTTTGGACGTGGTCTTCAAAATGGGCATTAATATAAAAAAAACCTGCCATTTAGACAAGTTCAGTGAAATTATATTTTCCTAATATGGGCTCCGAAATGGCTGCATTCTAAGAAACTTTTAACAAAAACGTGTTAATTAAACTAACTGGCCTTGACTTACCAGTTGTTTTCGCAATTTGTCTACTCTGGCTACGGTGTATTTCCAGTTGCGCTTTTTCGCGGTTTCTGTAAATTGGTGGGCTCCAAAATGGGTATTACCACCACAGCAGTAGTTAAGTTTGAAGCTAAACAATGGGCTCCAAGATGGCCGAGCTGGCAATGGAAGGTTGCATCAGAAATGGAGAAATGAACTTACAAACCCTAATGCAAATTTATTGGTTTGTGACTGCAATGTGTCTGTTTTAGTGCGGTAGCAGACGTCGAGGTACTATTGTTTTTGATTATTTGCTCGTTCGCTCGCTCCGGCAGTCTGCACGACGCATAACTTGAGAACGGATTGAGATCTCGAGCTCAAACTTGGTAGGCTGCTTTGTATCCCGAAAAGTAAAGCGAGGATTGCTTTTGGGCCATATCGGACCTAGGGGGTGAGAGCTAGGTGTGAAAAACCGAAAAATTATGAATCTCAATAACTCGAGAACTAGTGGAGGTATCTTGCTGAAACTTGGTACGTACATTGGACCTTCAAGTCTGCTGAAGGTGAAGGTGTGTCAATTTCGGGGGATGAAAACCACAAAAAATATAACACCGCAAGGGTTGCACGCAGCTATTTGAAACTCAGCGTACACACATATGTCGGGGAAATCATGCAGTGGATTCATTTTTCGCAAAATCGAACAGATGGGGTGGAAATTAGGGATTGCAACTCGAAATTGTGCTTAATAGATTTAGAAAACTTTATTACTACCTTTCGGTCTGTAATGAGCCCTGCCCTTTTACATACTAATTTAATATTTACATATTTACATATTTTGGTCTAGTTTTTTTTGTTCCTTCTTCTTCGGCTACTTCTTTCTCTCTCGGTTGTCTTTTGCTTTCTCTTCTCCCCCCCCTTCTTTCTCTCGCTCTCGTGACTTCCTTCATCCATTCTATTCCCTCTCCCCATTCGTTCAGAATACTCTTTCTCTCTCTTTCCTCCTCTCATTCCCTCACACTCTTTCAACAGGTGTTCTACTGTCTCTCTCTCCTCTCCACATATTCTGCACTTTCTCTCTTCCTCCTTCAGCCAGAACTTGTTTTCCCTCTCCTCATTCCCGCATCTGAATCTCGCTATCATTCTTTTTTCTTTCCCATTCTCCCTCTCCAAGTAACTTGGTAACCCTTCACTTATATCTTGATTCTCCAATTTTTCTTCTTCTTTCCTGTACATCTATTTTTGTGCTTACTGTGCTTAATAAATAAATGGTATAAAATTACGGTGTTCGATAGATTTCTAACTATTTAAAAAACGTCTTATGAGTTTTCAACCTAAAACCAAACCCTGGGTTATTAACAACCCCTAACTCTTTGCAATCGGATAAATACATTTTACCTAATTGCGTTTTGAAAAGTTGGATTTTACACAATTAGGTAAAATGTTGTACGGAATACGTTATGAAAAGCCTAAATTGTTTGACTCGCATAATGTTGCAAAACTCGCTATCGCTCGTTTTGGCAAATATTACGACTCGTCAAACAATATAGGACTTTTCATAACTAATTACGTAAATAACTATTAGTTACTTCGGAAATCCTATTGATTTTTTTATTAACAACTGAAGTCGGTAAATCCGCAAGGAGTTATGTAACACCGGAAAAATAAACTCACCCCTGTAAATCATAAAGGCGAGGGGGCAACCACTCACAAAAAAATGTATCACGGACTAGGGCTATGCCGCGGACTATTTAAGGACTAGCAGGGCTAAATGGACTAAATTGGACTAGGCTAGACTAAATCAGACTAAATTGCACTAAAGCGGACTAGGCTGGACTAAAGCAGGCTAAACTGAACTAAAGCGGACTAGCCTGGGACATACTGAACTAAATTGGACTAAAGTGAACTTAATTGGAGTAAATCGGACTAAATTGCCGCATGCGGCGCCCAAAATGTGTACTCTACCGCGTCCAAATTTTGCGCTTTAGATCGATTTAATCCAATTTAGTTCGATTTAGTTCAATTTGTTCCAGGCTAGTCCGCTTTAGTCCAGCCTAGCCTGCTTTAGTCCAATTTAGTCTAGTCTAGCCTGCTTTAGTCCAGTCTAGTCCGTTTTAGTTCAGTCTAGTCCGATTTAGTCCTACAATAGTCGGGCCTAGTCCTATAGTCCGTCCTTATAAGTATAATAGAGACAGAAGCTTTTTGACCCTCAATTTTCCAGTAATTATTAATTACGAAAACGTTTATATTGAGGCAAGAGGAATGTTAACAATATTCTAAAATGCCAAATAATGAAAATCCAAATTTTACAGAGCGCCACTAACAAATTCTAGAAAGTGGCCATTCTTACACCGAAGGCCAAAGTCCACTTTAGAGTTCCTAAAAGGTTTTTCTAATTTCATAATATTAGCAAGAGTTACCTACTACTTCAAATGATATTTTCAATTTCCAGCAATTTTCCATAATCTTGTATTCTAACACTAAACTGTGTCGGACTAACGCAAAATAAATCGGACTAAACTGGACTAAATTCACTAAGCCCTTGACTAAATCGCACTAAGTCGGACTAAACTGGACTAAATGAGACTGAATATGACTGAATCGGACTAACGGACTAAATCTAACTAAAAACGGACTAAATCCAAGGGTGTACCGCTGACTAACGCAGTGGTTGCCCCTCGCATAAAGGGGTGAAATCATCAGGGGTTGAAAACATGAATCTTAAATCCTCGCGATTTAAGGAGTTGGAGTTTAGGGGTCGAAACATTCATGAAGCTCTGTAATTTTACACAGAGAAGCAATATATTCCGTGAAACAATGAGCTCCATTTTACAAAATTCGCTGAATTTAGTTTTTTTCCGATAAGTATTCATTATATTTTCACTCTTTTCAACTTTTCCACCCTCTTCACAATATTTCACCACTACAAACATAAATTTGCAAAATTGTCTTATTTTCCGGGTCAGTTTTGGTCCTTCTACAGTAAATTTTTTCTTGACTGTAGTTCTAATTCTACAGACTTCGCATAATATTTGTGTTTTTTTTATTAATTAACCTCCCCAACTCCAACAAAATTTTAAAAAAATGGGAGGTTACTGCAATCACTAAAATTTTCGAATTCGAGATAGCACCAGATCTTCACGTTTTGAGGTCTCAGGAACCCGAAAAAGCGGTTTTCAAAATGTGTCTGTGTGTGTGTACGTACGTATGTACGTACGTACGTACGTACGTACGTTTGTAAACACGCCACAGCCAAAACTACTAGACCGATTTGTCTGAAATTTGGTGCGTAGGCATCTCATAACCCAACTTAGATCTGAAAAGCTTTTGGAGCCAATCGTGCAACTAGAAATGCCATTTTGGCACATCAACTTTTAAATTTTAAATGCAAACCCCCATTTTTCACGTCACGATAGGAAAGGCCTTCAAATTCTGCTTCTAAAAATGCATTCATTCTTAGTGCCCTTTTGACCAAAAATTAAAAAAAAAATGATTTTTAGCGGACTTTTAAATCGCGGTACAGCCCAAGCCCCTGAACCGATTTGGCTGAAATTTTGCACATAGACATTGTATTGCACGTCGAAGAGCTGAACAAATTTTGGATTCAATCGGCCCACGGAAAGTGCCGTTTTGGCACACCAATTTCCAACTTTAAAATTATTCACTCATTTAACCATCCAAAACAAGTTTTTGAAAGATTTATTGTCACAATCAGAAAGGTCTTCAAATTCTGGTTTTAAATAAGACAAAATTCGTTCGCATTTAGTGCTCTTTTGGTCAAAAAATCGAAATTTTGTAGTACCACTAAAGATACATTATAGCCCAGATTAGTGAATCGATTTGGCTGAAATTTGCTACATGGAGATTGGGTGACCCGTTAAAGACCTGAAAGGCTTTTGGAAGCAATTGGTCCACGGGAAGTGCTATTTAAGCATATCAACTTTAAATTTTAAAGCAAGGCCTCCTTTTTTATGTCGCTATTAGAAAGACGATCAAATTCTGGTTCTAAAAATGTATTCACAGTTTCTGCCATTTCAGTGGAAAATAGAGAAAAAATTCTTTCTCATTAAAAGGGAGCGGGCTGACAGTGGATGACAAATTCTGTTGAATTGACTACTATCTACATAGAATACAAAGATCCACGCGATGGGGAGGTTCCAGCCGCTTCTCTGCTGCATTTTTTTTTACTGCAAACACTGTAAAGGATTATTTCAGGTATCTCCCAATTCACAGATTTTTAATATTGTATTTTTCAACAATTCGCCTTTTTGATACAGTGCGGAGGCACTGCAACATACCCAATAACGTGATAGGTAAAGATCTAGAGACACATATCGCGTTGATCTACATCATCCGGTGGCTTTTTTGATGTGGGCTCCAACATGGCGGATACTAATCAAGATGAGAGTCATTAGAAAGGACACATTTTTAAGTCAAGAACAGGCCGTTTTAAAATATCGTGAAGAGAAGAAAAGAAAAAATAGGTGGGATCCAAAATGGCATACAATTTTTTGGCCAACAAAAATTGGGACTTTATCGATCGAGAGATAATTGAAGGTGAACTTTCAAAGCTTAAAGTTGTCAGCTTTGCAAGTGGGCTCCAAAATGAAAGACATTAAAAAGCACATGATGACTATCAGAAAAGAGCAGTTGAAAACAAAACGGATTTAAATTAAATTAAGTGTAAACCCTTCTTACAACAAATTCGCAGCAATCTGAAATAGCAAAGCAACACTTCAGATTCATTAACGTAGATATGGATTAATTTGAACACAACGCGTTATATTGTCGTATCGTGGCGTGTTCAAATAAAGCAGAGATAAGCCATGAACAAAATTTTAAGTCCCCACAGTCTAAACCATGCCTGCTTGTCTAGAGAGCGGTTTTACTAAAGTCTTTGTTACACAGACTGTACGGTTTTTTCGCAGCACGTTACAAGCCGCTTCGTAAATATGCTGGATCTTGCTACCTCGAGGGCACTAGAAAACGTGTACTACGAGCCACCCTTAATCGCACCAGAAACTTCAGAGCCCTTAAAAAACGAGACAGTTTTCTTTTTTGTATATCTTCGTTAGATTTTGTGCAATGTTTTTTAGTTTTATAGTCGACGTAGCTGAAGGTTGAGGTCGTCGATACCACTCATTGGATTTGAATTCGCACCATCAGTGTCCTTCCTAAGGACTTTAATCTAACACCATTATTTAGGCCAATGGGGTTTCGTTACCCATTGTCATATGACAGTAGCGTTTAGACAGGATTGAAGGTCGTTCTTTCCTCTTTCCAAAATGTTCTTCAAAATGAAAATTAATCCATCCTTAAACTTTTTGTGTATTTTCTTCCAAGGCTCTAAATCGCATAATTTGCAACAAAAAGTACAGAGACGATGAAAACTCGGTAGCCATTTTTGTTTAAGTTGCAAATGATGCAGATTATTAGCTTAATTGACAACTTAAATTAAAAATGCAGATTAATTTGTTCAATTTACAACTTAAATCAAAAATGCCTACAGAGTTTTCGTCGTCTCTGTACTTTTTCTTGCAAATTATACGATTTAGAGCTTTGGAAGAAGATTCGCAATAAATTTAGGGGTGGATTAATTTTCATTTTGAAGGACATTTTGGTTATAGGAAAGAACGACTTTCAATCCTGTCTAAACGCCACTGTCATGTGTCAATGGGTAACGAAACCCCATTGGCCTAAATAATGGTGTTAAATTAAAGTCCTTAGGAAGGACACTGATGGTGTGAATTCAAATCCAACCTCAACCTTCAGCTACGTCGAGTATAAAACTAAAAAATATCGCACAAAAACTAACGAAGATATACAAAAAAAATGCAGCAGAGAAGCGGCTGGAACCTCCCCATCGCGTGGATCTTTGTATTCTGTGTAGATAGTAGTCAATTCAACAGAATTTGTCATCCACTGTCAGCCCGCTCCCTTTTAATGAGAAAGAATTTTTTCTCTATTTTCCACTGAAATGGCAGAAACTGTGAATACATTTTTAGAACCAGAATTTGATCGTCTTTCTAATGGCGACATAAAAAAGGAGGCCTTGCTTTAAAATTTAAAGTTGATATGCTTAAATGGCACTTCCCGTGGACCAATTGCTTCCAAAAGCCTTTCAGGTCTTTAACGGGTCACCCAATCTCCATGTAGCCAGCCAAATCGATTCACTAATCTGGGCTATAATGTATCTTTAGTGGTACTACAAAATTTCGATTTTTTGACCCAAAGAGCACTAAATGCGAACGAATTTTGTCTTATTTAAAACCAGAATTTGAAGACCTTTCTGATTGTGACAATAAATCTTTCAAAAACTTGTTTTGGATGGTTAAATGAGTGAATAATTTTAAAGTTGGAAATTGGTGTGCCAAAACGGCACTTTCCATGGGCCGATTGAATCCAAAATTTGTTCAGCTCTTCGACGTGCAATACAATGCCTATGTGCAAAATTTCAGCCAAATCGGTTCAGGGGCTTGGGCTGTACCGCGATTTAAAAGTCCGCTAAAAATCATTTTTTTTTAAATTTTTGGTCAAAAGGGCACTAAGAATGAATGCATTTTTAGAAGCAGAATTTGAAGGCCTTTCCTATCGTGACGTGAAAAATGGGGGTTTGCATTTAAAATTTAAAAGTTGATGTGCCAAAATGGCATTTCTAGTTGCACGATTGGCTCCAAAAGCTTTTCAGATCTAAGTTGGGTTATGAGATGCCTACGCACCAAATTTCAGACAAATCGGTCTAGTAGTTTTGGCTGTGGCGTGTTTACAAACGTACGTACGTACGTACGTACACACACACAGACACATTTTGAAAACCGCTTTTTTGGGTTCCTGAGACCTCAAAACGTGAAGATCTGGTGCTATCTCGAATTCGAAAATTTTAGTGATTGCAGTAACCTCCCATTTTTTTAAAATTTTGTTGGAGTTGGGGAGGTTAAAAGAAAACTGTCCGGTTTTTTATGGGCCAACCTTTATATTAAGGAACATTATTTTCTAATAGGTATCACAAATGGCTGTTAAATAATTGCCTTTCTCTATTTTTACCATAACCAAAAAGTCGAAGCATCGAGCACGTGTCCCTTCCTCGCAACTTGTTTACAAATCGAAATTTCCTGGCCCTAAGTAGAGTTCAAAATTTTTGGCATTAGTTTGGCGAAAAATTCGAACACTTGTGAAGCTTCAACAAATCAAAAAAATGTTGGCTCGATTTTGCTTTTAAATCGGTTTTCATTTCTGGCCCTTCAAGCGTTATGGCCATTGTGTCAAAGTGTTGGGGCGTAAATGGGCGTCCAGCGCCAATTATTTTCGCTCACCGTCGCGGTGTAAAAAAATATTTGCTTTTCCTCGTTTTAGTGGTCCAGAAATACCTCGAGATTTATGGCGACAGGATTAGATTGCCCCGAAATATTGCAACAAAATCTTCAAAAACTCACCCTAGATTCCACTTTTATAGATCACCATCAGTTTCAATTATCGTATTTTTAACACAATCTGGGTATTTCCCTGGTAATATATTTTTAATTGCCGTACAAATATTTTGCTGACCTTTAACTGAAAGTCGTAAAAATTAAAATAGACCGTCGTTTTGTCCTAAAAGCAATTAAAATTGCAGAAATATAGATCCTCGATTCGGGCGCTGTAAATTTCCGGTTTTTGCAGATTTTGTTTATAAATTTGTTGGCACTCCTGGGACATTCCTTCTAATTGTGAAATTAAGTTTGGTGCTGGTCCAGATTTTTTTTTTTTTCGGATACACCTTCATTTGTACTTGCAGTTGTTATTTTTGAACAGACAGGACAGCTCATCCTGTTTGGAAATTTTTAAGTATCGAATCGTGACACGCGACACATTATTGGGTCACTCCTTCATGTTTTTTTTATGAACACTCACGATCGATGGGAAAAATAAATAAATTCGACCAGTCATTGCCCATTTTGTCTGTTCTCAGAAAAGTCGCGTGATCTTAAATACATAAACGTTTAATAAGGACACATTTTGGCCTTGATTTTCTAGTATTTTTATCTAGAGGCTGCTCTAAAAATAATTAAAGTTTTTTTTGTTACGTCTCATTAACAAAGCAATTATTATATATACAGGATGGGTATTTTAGAGTGAGTACAAATAGAAGTGGAAATGCATGCCAGGAATCCCGAAATAAAAATTTTAAATAGATTCCACTTTTTGCGAAAGTGTGGCTAAAAGTATGCAACTTAATAAGTCAGCTAAATACTTTTTGCTGTTTGTCAACTTTAAATTAAATCCTAACCGTCAACTGGGTATGGTAACTACCTGATACTTAGTTGTTGTCCAAAAGTTGCAATTTTCAATAAAAACGGTTCAAATGAATATAATTGCTTTTAGAACGACTGTAAAAACTTTCAAAACACTATGAAACTTTCAATTCTACTTAAACACTTTCTTATATCTAAATTTCGAGCAAACGAAATGAAGACCCATTGACTTTAACTAATAATAAGTAAATAGTTAACATCGGGATAATCGAATTTACATCTTAATATTCTTAAGAATAACACAACCAGTTATAAACGGTTTTATCTGGATGTTAACTTTTAATTAACTTGCTTCTAGAGATGACTGATTTTTCCAATGGATTACTTTGTCGTCTTCACAGTTGACTGAAACTAGTTCTTTGAGAATAATAAGTCCACAAATTTTTGTAAATTGGTGTGCAAACAGTTTTCAGTTGTTAATCATATTGTTGTCACAGCATATCAAATCAAATCATAAAAAGTCACAGGAAGATGTACATCAATGCGACGTGTATTGTGTATTGAAAAACACAATATTAAAAATAGTCGCTTAAAGTGCTTGCAGTAGAAAATTAACAAAAAAACACAAAATTATGCGAGGCCTGTAGAATGATTACTTATTAGTACTACAGACAAGAAAAAAAATAACATGGAAAATAAGACAATTTTGCGAATTTGTGTTTTGGAGGGGATGAAATATTGTGAAGAGGGTGGAAAAGTTGTAAAAAGTGAAAATATAATCCAAATGATTAAATGATGAGTAATTATTGGAAAAAAACTAAATTCGGCTAATTTTGTAAAATATAGCGCTTAGTGGGTTGAGAAAATGCGAAGGGGGACGACAAGTCAAGAGGGGTGAAGATCAGCTTGAATTTTTTATGGTTTTATAAACCTATAAAAACGCTAATTTTGACATACTTACAAACTTTTTGTTACTTCCGGTTTTACCGGAAGTGACGTTAACTTTGTTATTTTAAATAACAAGGGGGCGGTTTTTTTGCGCGATTCGAAAAACATTTTAATTCTCTTTATAATCATATCAAAAAATGTCACCATAAGTTTCAAAAATGGCCGCCAGAGGGCCGAGATATTTCTAGTGAAGTTGGCTGTGATTTCAACCATTTTAAGTCAAAGTGGTTATTTAGATTAGTGCAGGAGTCCTCTAAAATGCGCATATTGTCTAAATAGTAAATATTTCCATAAATTTTCTAATACGAAGTTCTCAAAATTCTTAATTCAGATAACTTCCCGTTTGGTACATTCTGTTTATTGATGTCCATTAGAGAAAGGAAGAATCAAAGTTTTGTTTTAGTTCAAAAAACATGTACCTTTCCGTTTAAAATTAACGTAAAACTTGGCTTAGAAAACTAACGATTTAGCAAAAACAAGAATTAACAAGGTTAAGAAACGAACAATTTTGCATTAGAAAATTTATGAAAATATTTATTTTTTAGACAATAGGCACATTTTAGAGGATTCCTGTACTAATCCTGAACAGTCACTTTAACCTTTAACTTAAAATGGCAGTAATCTCTGCCAACTTGACTAAAAGCATTTCGGTCGTCTGGCGGCCATCTTTGAAACTTACGATAAGCTTTTTTGATATAATTGTAAAGAGAATTAAAATGTTTTTCGAATCACGTAAAAAAACCTTCACCTTGCTATTTAAAATAACAAAATAAACGTAACTTCCGGTGAAACCGGAAGTAACAAAAAGTTCACGAATGTGTCAAAATTAGCGTTCCTATAGGTAGGTATATGAGCCCAAAAAGTTTTCAAGCTGGTATTTCAAAGGGGTTGAATAGGCAAAGGGGATGAGAACTTACCGTAATTAAGTAAAATTACAGAAAATAACACGAAAATAAGCCAATTATGCAAATCAGATCTTTGTTAGGGTTCAAATATTTATATACCTACCTATTGCGGAGAGGGCTGAAAAATTGTAAAAGCTACATTGAATCCAAATGAGTTCAATTTATTACCGAGGTAAAGCGAACTTACGCGAATTTTGCACACTTTAGGGGGGTTGAAAAATTGTAAAGGGGGATGAAAATAAATAATAACTAAGTACAATTACAGAAAATAACACGAAAAGAGCCAATTAGGCAAATTTAGCTTTTTGGGGAAGAAATATTGCGAAGGGGGTCGAAAAAGTGAAGAAGAAACAAGCGATCTGCGTAAATGCTTTTAGAGGGCTCACATATGAAGGGGGTTGAAAAATTAATGAAAATGACTTTTGAATTACCAAAAAATCACAAAAAAGTCGGAAAAAAATAAAATGTATCCGCTTACAGTGCCACTGGAAATTATCACACCAAATTGTGCCTTGATACGCTGAGTAGTTTTCGAATTCTCGTATTTTTGTGTTTCTGCATATTAGGGGTTATAGGGTTTAAGGGTGGTTTTTCGCAAAATATAAATGACACCTTTTTTGAATCATTAATGGAAGGCTATCGAATGACGCCAATTTCGATTTACAACCCCTAATTTCCACCCCATCTGTTCGATTTTGCGGAAAAACAACACTTGCCATATTTTTTGTGGTTTTTATCCCTTAAATTCTGATTCCCGCAATTGGCACCCCTTCACCTTCAACAGATTTGAAGGTCGAACGTACAAACCAAGTTTCAGCAAGATACCTCCACTCGTTCTCGAGTTATTACAATTCATATTTTTTCGGTTTTTCACCCCTAACTCCCACCCCCTTGGTCCGATATAGCCCAAATGCAGTCTCGGCCGAGTATTTCAGCTCTAAGTTTCAGCTCGATATCTCAATGCAGACAAAGTAGACGAGCGAGCGAGCGAATAAGCTAAAACTATGAGTGCTTCGCATACTGCTACGACACTAAAATCTTCATAGTCCATAACCATCAGTCAACTAATTAGTGTACATTTTTTCGTCAGCTGTCCAGAAGCTTGTATATTGTTAACCATTTTAAGTTACAAAATATTAAGTGATATATAAAAAAAAATGAATATAAAATGATTTTGAAGAGAGTTAGTTAACTAGTGGCTAGTGCTACCAACTGACACGGTTAACAGCTTGATTCGACATAATTAGTGTTTTTTTTGTTGTCCGAAGACCTCTTTTAACTTAAATCAATCAACTGTTATATTCCATAAAAACCATTTTTGCAACAATCGTTTTTATGGAATCGAACCGCTAAATAAAGCTAACCAGAAGTGGTGAAAGTGCAAGCACAATTACTCGATTCACAAAAAAAAATTCTTGCTTTAGACAAATAACTCGAAGTGTTCACAAGTTATTTTTGGTTAATTATTTTAATTTTACTATTTTTACGGTAAGTTATGAGCAGTTGACCAATAGGTTTCTTGTTCTACATAAAATGAACATGAAATTCACTTTGGTTGAATTTTTTCGTAAGAAGTTGGGAGATACCCCTTAAAGATAAGTGACATTTAAATTCCGTAGATACGTTTGTTGTCACAATGGTTTCCAAGGACTTTAAGGATTCCTTATCTTTAAGGGACACTCAAAAACTACAGTGCAAATGACCATAGCCTCAATTGCACCGCTCTCCCTTAATTTTAAGTGACCCTTAAAAGCTGTGGAAACGATTGTCTTAATAATTGTTTCCACGGCTTTCAAGGGTCACTTAAAATTAAGGGAGGGCGGTGCAATCGGATCTAAGCCCTGATTGCACGGCTCTCCCTTAACTTTAAGTGGCCCTTAAAAACTGTTGAAACGCAACGATTCTCTAAATAATTGTTTTCAAGGCTTTTATTTAAGGGTCACTTAAGGCTAAGGGAGAGCGTTGCAATCGGGACTTAACTCTTAACTCGCAATTTTCACCAGTTATTTTCACTTAACTTATACGTAAGCAGTTGATCAAGTCTATGCACAAATTACTTTCAGTTGATTTTCTCTGATCTGGTCACATTTACATTCACTCAGTTAACGACTTCTGTCAGTATATTATTTCACAAATTGATTATTATTTGCCTTGTTTACAATTTTTAATCAAGTTTATTTTTGCACCAACTCACGGTCGGTTTGTAAGTTGTAAGCGTACGCACCATTGAAAAAATCGAAAAAGCGCTTCATCAATCAACTTGGCTAAATTACGAAATTAATTTATTCACATCCTCAAGAGTAATTCCACGCGAGGCAAAAATTTCCGTCGACATGAAATAGAGGATTTTTCGCACGCAATTCTGCCGACACGCAATTTTTCCCTGTTACTTTCGATTGATCGAGCAGTAAACATACACGAGATTTATCATTCCGGACGATAATTATTCTGAAATATTTGCAACAGATTAAGTTAATTAGAATTAAGTAATTTATCAGCCGCGATATTCAGGTCAACGGGTTGTGAGAGAAGTTTCGAAATTTGGTGGATGCGCCGGGTCAATTCGAAAATTGTTATGGGACAATTCGTGCACCGATGACGCACTGGCTGGAACTAAACAAACCGTTACCGGGGCAACCGATTCGTGACGTCACTGGTGACGTCCGTCGTCGTAGAGAGAACTCGGTGTTATATATCGACGACGGCGGTGATCGTCGTCATTGTGCTGCGCCGAGCGCGAACGCGAGTGCTACTAAGTGATCCTACTAGTCCACAACTTTTATATTTTTCTACTTTTATATCTGATATTTGTATAGTTTGTTAATTTTATTACTTAGAATTTTATATTTTCTCATCGTTTTATACGCTTCTGGTGAGTACAATTTTTGCTAAGTATCGAAAACGTAATGATCACATGCGGCTCAGCTGATTATTTATCTCAACATCATCGTTTCATTTTTTAAAGTCACCCTATTACCTGCGTTTAATTTATTGGCGAAAAAATTTGCATATACTTTGAATAATTGAGTTTTTATCGTCCCTCGTTCGTTCACCTAAATTAACGTTTTTGAAAATCGCTGAATAATATAGAGTTGACGTAAATATCGGGTAAATATTGATAAAGGTCGCATTCATTATCGCGAAACTACGTTTTAAGGCCCATATTAACGATAATTGGGTCAATTGTAAATTGTGATGTTCCGGTGAGATTATAGAGTACACCCCGTATCTTTTTGGCACCACTCCAATAGTGGACATGTTTATAGGCCAGAGGCTGGCACAATTGGCGAATAAGGACAGTGGGGTTGTTTTCGCCCCGAAATTAAGGGCGCAGCCCTCCGTAAAAAATTGACGTCGGGACGCCATCGCGACGGCCTCTCACGTGACCGTTGTGACGTAACGCGACCTTGCTGATTATATGTGGAATCATTTGTAGGACTAATGTACAAATAGCGTGCACATGGATAGTCGACACGCGTGGAACGACGAAGACGGATGGGGGTCCATTAAAAACATCTATTACGTGATATTTTGCGTACTTTTCGTGTTTGTTTTCATTGAGGCACGCATTGTTTTACAGAACCTGAGGTGTCAATACCATCTTTATTTTTATTTATTATTTATAAGTCTTCGGCCGTGACGCGAATTTTAATCATTTAATAGCCTCCACCGCGGTCTCGGACTCGTACTTTCAATCGAAAAAACCATTAGCGTCAAGAGCTTGGTAAACATTTGCAAAAGCCGTCTAGTTACATCAAAAGCCCGAGATGGGATTACTAAAATCGTCCCCGTTTTACCCTCGTTCTTGGGCTAAATCCAAACCTCAAACAATTTAAGTGGACGATCTTTCCTCGCCAAAAATCAATCGCACGATTCTCGAAAAAATTTCCTCCAAACTACCTATATGCAAAATGTAAACATTACGAGATTAAAACGAGTCTGGTAAACAAGGAATTTATTAGCGCAGGTACAAAACATATTGTACTTCCATTACGTGAGCGAAACTTAAATAAGAACAGGACTACTTTAAATTAAAATAGCGGAAATATAATGTAAATATTATTTTCTAAATTTACTTGTAATATCAACCTGCAACATCCGCTTACATAGATGTCTCTATTTAAATGCGAGGGGAAATAAAAAATTCGATTTTATTCGTAGTTGAGTAAACGGAGGAAGACGTAAAATATTTTTTGGACGTTTCGAATGATGCGTTCATCAGGAATGAATTTTACGCCCACAAAGCAAACATTAACATTGGGATTTATCGTTTTATCTTTACTTTGCTTCTACCCAGGAAAGAGTTTTCGACATGGGGCAATAATATTCTGATAGAATCAAAAAATTTTTTGTGCTTATTTTGCTTTTTTCCGAGTTTTATGCTTATTACATTTTTCTGTGCTTTCTCATTTTTTGCGCTTTTTTGTCCTTTTGGTGCTTTTTAAGGTTCTATTTTACAATTTTATGACGTTATTTGGTGAAATTCGGTAACATTTTTCTCAAATTATTTCGTTTCTTTAGCACAAGAGCATCTGCCCATTATGGGGTCCAATTTTCGAATCTGTCGAACTGTTTTGCATGCGGTATGCGGTGTTACTAGGCAACCGCCAATGAGATTGCATCTACCGCAGTGACACCACATACGAAACTGTTTGTATGATATGATATCCTTTGCAGACCGATCAAAACAAAATTTAAATTCACCTAAGTATTTCAAAATTGCAGTAAATACTTACATGAAGTTGTATTATTCAATATAAGGGGTGTCCCAAAAAAACCGTACGATTTATTTTTGGTTATAACTTTATTATTATTTTACGGATTTTCTCAAATTTTGCACAGGACGTAGCTAAAAGATGAGGCTTTTAGAATTTACAATCATTTTCCAGATGGCGCCACTAATAATTTTTTTGCCGTTCTTTACAAAGCCATTTTTTGATTGGCTGGAGTTCAATCATTTGTGTACCGATCAAACTGAAATTTGTGTACGATGAAAGCTAATGCTTTCCTCTTCCCAAAGGACTGTATAAAATCTTCTTCTGGGTGTTCTTTATTTTTTTACTATTTTTTTGCGATATGCTGCTATAAATCTTGGATAAAAGTTATTTTTAATACTTCGTAACTACAGCACTTGGGTTAAATACCTATAAAGCAAAATTATTTTGTGAAAGATTTATAGTATCACTAAAGATCCGGAAAATTTTGCCAAGATCGATAGAGAAATAAATAAAAAATTTTAAAAATTCATGTTTTAGAGCAAAATTGTAAATTAATCAAGAACAGAATAAAATTTCGTAAAGTTGCTTTGGAAGAAAAAAGCATCAGCTTTAACTATTTTTATTTTGAACGGTTCACAGATGCTTCAATTGCAGCCAATCAAAAAATGGCCTTGTAATAAATACCAACAAAAAATTTGTTGGTGGCGCCATCTGGAAAATGATGGTTGACTCTAAAAGCCTCATCTTTTGACTACGGCCGGTACAAAAATGGGCAAAATCGGTTCAATAACAACAAAGCTATAGCCAAAAATAAATCGTTCGATTTTTTCTGGGACACCCTTTACTATTGAAGATAATGGAAGGATTTAGAAAAAAATTGGATCTTTCTATAGTTGAGTATAAAGAGTGCCATGAGTGAACGATTATCGAAAACTTTTACAGCATTGAATTCGTAATGAAATTTGCTTTAAAACAAGGTGTCACAAGTGGGGATTGCTAGATAAAATTTTGTGCAATTTTTGAGCTATTTGGAGTTACTTTAGAGGTTTTTTGTGCTGTTTTTATGCTAATTTAAGCACTTAAAACATTTTTTTTTCTATTTCGGTTTTCTAATGAACACTTTATAGCGCCCAAACGCGTTCTCTAATGTGCTTTTATTTACATCGTAACCTAGATAACCATTGTATCTAACAATCGAATTAACTGCCAAGCCTGTCTTTGAAAATGGCAATCTGAATTTTTCTTGAAAATATTAACAAGTTGGGAACCCGAAATAGAAAAAACTGCATAAAAAACGTGTTTCATAAGGCTCTTATCGCACTCGGATTTTGTAAAACTCGGGCTTTTCGCCCTCGTTGTCCAAACGTCCTCGTGCGATAATAATTGGCCTTATGAAACGTGTTTTTTAATATACTATTTTTGTGCTTACAAATCCGCGCTCTATTCATAATAGGTCAAAAAGGGATGGAGATAAATGCCAACCTGTATTTGCAATAAGAGATAAAAAATACACCTTGTTCCTCTAATGTAAAATCCTAATATGAACAAAGATAAGGATGGTGGAATGAAGTGCGAGCAATAATGGTTGACAGTGATAAATAACGCTAGCAATTATATTTCCGTAATTAATTTTCAGTTTAGCTAGATGAATGACTTATTTTAAGCTGATGCAACCAATGGGACACCCGGTTGCCACATATCAGAACGAATTTTATCAATTTATTCTGTTACAAGCAAATAAACACCCAGTTGTAAGTTACAGCCAATTAAAGTAAAAATATGGGTTTTGCTAAATTATTTTTG
Source organism: Pycnomerus fuliginosus (assembly GCA_963924575.1). Taxonomy (NCBI): domain Eukaryota; kingdom Metazoa; phylum Arthropoda; class Insecta; order Coleoptera; family Zopheridae; genus Pycnomerus; species Pycnomerus fuliginosus. The sequence goes on along the minus strand of OZ004621.1, from coordinate 21,005,363 downwards.
ACAACCACCGCTCTGATTGGTCTCAAAACTGGCAAGACCCTTGCCAGATTTAGTTGCAAATCTGTGAGTGATTGTCATTTTACCAAACAAAATGAAAGTCTGACAAATGAAAAGAAAATAAGAACATATATTGTTACAATAATATAAAAATTATAAATAAAAATTAGCAGCAGAGAAGAAGTGTTTCAAATTTTAAAGTTGATTTGCCTAAATGGCACTTTCTCTGGACCAATTGCTCCCAAAAGTCTTTCAGCTATTCAAAATTTCGATTTTTCTACCCAAAGGGTACTAAATGCAAATGCAGTTTGTCTTATTTAAGACCAGAATTTGAAGACCTTTCTGACGATGACAATAAATCTTTGAAAAACTCGTTTTGGATGGTTAAATGAGAGAATAATTTTAAATTTGGATATTGGTGTGCCAAAACGGCGTTTTCCGTGGGTCGATTGAATCCAAAATTTCTTCAGCTCTTCGACGTGTAATACAATCCCCTTGTGCAAAATTTAAGCCAAATCGGTTTAGGGGCTTGGGATGTACCGCGATTTTAAAGTCCGATAAAAATCTGGAATTTTTTAGTTTTTGGTCAAAAGGGCACTGAGAGAATACATCCTTGGAAGCAGAATTTGATGGCCTTTTTTACGGTGACGTGAAAAATGGAGGTTTGCATTGAAAATTTAAAAGTTGAAGTGTCAAAATGGCTCCAAAAGCTTTAAATCTAAGTCGGGTTAAATTTCAGCCAAATCGGTCTAGTAGTTTTGGCCGTGGTGTGTTTACAAACGAACGAACGTGCGTAAAACCACTTTTTGGGTTCCTGAGACCTCAAAACATGAATATTTGGTATTATCTCATATTCGAAAATTTTACTGATTGCAGTATAACCTCCCTTTTTTTTTAAATGGTGTGGAGGTTAATAAAAACAAATATTGTGACAATAATATAAAAATACTGTTTGTTATTCCACATTACGATAAACTAAGAATCTAAAAACCCAGACCTCTGTGGCTCATCCATCCTTGCCGATTATCCTCCAACCACAGACCGCAGATAAACTCCTGTTTTGAAAACTTCTTCACAAATGTCGAACGTTTTGGTTAAAAGATTTACAAAAATTTTGTAAATGCCGACAACGTTTTCACTCAAATGGCCCGCTGCCAAATAAAAACCCCGAAAGACGTTTAAAAGCCAGAATAAATATTTTACGATTTTTTCTTCACCCGCGAAGGATTTAATTCATCTTAGTCGACGGCAAATATTTAAATTGCCCTGACATTATTTCATTCTTTAAACACAGTTTCCATATAATAGGATTGCACAAGCAGAATTTTTTAAAAAGCTGTTGAACAATAAAGAAGCCGGCGATGGCGCCTGCAATGCATTCGCTTTTCCAGGTATTTGAAACTACTGCAGCAATTGCCGTTCTATTAAAAATAGTGGTTACATAATTTCAATTATCTTAATTGAATTTAATATTCGAAAACGGCACGTTTTCGCCGCGCGAAATCAATGGGAACTGAATATAACGAGTGCACTCGTTTTTTCGAGCCAACGTTTTCAATGAAAAATTGCCGTAAAATGTTGCGGCACGAGTTGAATTTGCCAAGACTATTTCATGAAAAAATGCAGGGGTGTTATGAATTGTTTTTGTTTTCCAGCAGAGAGGCTATTCGGAGAAAAACTATAATTGCAGCCTTGCCTGGTTCTTCTGTAGCATAAAATCTCGTGATGTTATTGAAAAGTGCAACCTTTCCCAGTTATACGGATTCACACACTGTATCCACCTTGACCCGCATTATTAGGTGAATAATTAACTGGCGAATCGATTAAATTCAGGCGAGTTAAATATAAAACCGTAAATTAGTAATCGAGAAAACTCGTCGTATCCCACGTCATTCACAAAATTTGCATTCCTTTGCCAAATCTGTACCTGTAGACGGTACAGCTGACTCACCAGGAGGATTTTTGCCAAAAATAATGTCATAATGTTTACGGCTGTTTTTGCCAAACCTTCAAGTCGTTATTGTTTTTGATGGTTTTATGTGTTTTTCCGTTTTCACCTTCGCCTACACTGTGCGTCTCAAGAAAAACAGACTTTATTATCTTTTCTGGGTCAGTTTTGTTATTTACTTACTGCTCGATCGATGGGACTTCTCGATCGCAAACAAACTGTCCTTCCGTTTCCGAACTTCATCAATTCTGATTTCTTCTGCAAATGCGAGACTAATCGCTTTCGAGTCTTAATGTGTGATATAATGATGACACAGCATTTTGGTTCTTTGCTGATCATCTTCCGGAATCCTGTAAAATCGGTGACGTTTGTAATATCAGTTTTATACTGCCTTGTAATGAACATTTCATCTCTATAGAGAGAAAAAAATATACTCTACTCCTTTCATTTTTATTTTTATTCTCTTTATTTTACTCTTCTACCTAAATCAGTTGTTCAAAACTTTTCTTTTATTATAACTTTTCTTTTATTATTATCTAAAATATCAACGTCTCGGTGGTTAAATGAACATCTTCTTTTGAAGTCAAAATCCTAAACTAAAAAAAGTCGATTCTCAACTGGCAGGGGTCTTATAGGCTTTCATTTTGCATGATTGCATGGGTAAAATACAGGCACTGACAGATTTGCAACTAACAGGTGTTCTAAAAAAGCCGAGCGAAATATTTTTCAGAACAACAACCGTAGACTAGAGTTAGCGATTCTTGTGTCAGTAACCAACCAATCTTTATGAGACAGAAATAATCTTGAAGTACATTCATTTTTCTTTAAAAGTCATCGCTCGGAATTTAATTTGGTTCACCGATTGATTTTCTCTGATTTTTTTAAAAACACTTGTTTGCAAATACAGTTTAATTTTCAGCAATGCAAATCCGAAAAGAGATGACTGAGTTATTTTCAAAAATATTTCGTCCGGTTTTTTTAAGACACCCGTTAGATCTACCTAACAGACACACCTAAAAATAAGGATCTTGTCACACTTGGGAGGCTCTATACCTGCATCTGGAATCTAACTATTATTAGATTACTTTTCGATGCTAACTGAGAACTGTCAATTGTGACAATTTTGTATCTTCTTGTCAAAGAGTAATTGTCAGTTTTTATCTGTATGAAATATCCAAGTCAATTGCAATTGATTATAGTAGAATCATATAAACGGACATTGGGTCATTGTGAGCAGAGCTTTTTTTGTGTTGTGGCTGTCATTTACTGCGAAACTCCTGCCGGTGTCAATGATATGAAGTCTGGATGGAATCCTTGTTGTGAATAATAATTGTTGTCGATTATTTTTGCTTATTGACACTGACAGGAACACTAGAACAGAAAAGAAGCCTGACTTACACTGCCCCTCTCTCCGTTAGAACATGAATCGACTTTACTTACATTCACGAACAAAAAAAACGACGTTGATTACTGATTAACTATAATACCTTCAAAAATTTACTCTAATGAAGAATGTTATCCCATTTTGGTAGGTAAATAAAATAATATTTATATTATAATTGTTAATGTAGGACCCCAATAAACGAACAAAACAGTAGCTGCCTACGACTGGAGGCAGCCAATCAGAGTCCTCGTTGCTAAGCAGTTATACCAGGTTTAGACTAAAAGTGGCGAGGGTAACCTTGGATTGGACATTTACAGGGCTTTCAGCGATAACTTTACATACATAAAATGATAAAAATGATTATTTTCGAAAAAATTGCCGAAAAATGACTACATATTTAACAGATTAAAAAAAAAGTTAAAGCAACCCACAAACAATTTATGAAACTTAGCAATCAAAATTGTCGTGTGACCATTCAACGTTTCCCTTCTGTGACGTCACATCATAGGGTGCCCCTTAACTAGGATCGCGACTTGCTTTAATTTTACAGTTTGCGCCCATCATTGTCGAAGGTGAAACTTATAACACGAGTCAAAGGCGAGTGCTGCATTCATCCGATGTGATTGTCGGCAACATGGCGCATGAAATAAAAAGGCGGCACGACAATAGTTATGCACTTTATTATTTGAAATAAAAACGTACCTTAGTCAAAAAAATTATAATTGATGACCTAGATGTTGAAAGGATGACCTTTAACGACTATTACAAAAATAAATGAATAGGTATTAATGATTTAACTCACTTCACAGGAAGCCCAGCAAAAAATTATGAAATTTTGTAGAGATCCAGTCTTTAAAACACAAAAACATCAGAATTGATGACGTATGTGCCTAATGATCTCACCTTCTTGTACCATGCCTATGCCTTGATATAAAAGCACGGATGGTAATAACCTGCACATGACGCGTTTTTTTCGCGATTTCGTAGTTTCAGCCACAAAGGAAAAGATATGATAGATGTCTTTTTTTAATAAAAAATATACCCTTTTTTAGCGATTTTAGGCGCTTTCCATTTACATATTTATCTGAGGAGCCTCACTTTAACCTCAGCAATTTGATTATCCAATATTTAAATGAACCGGCCTTTTATTATTTTTTTTTTGTAAGCGAAAGCAAAATTTCAGTGTTGCCAATGGTTGCAACTAGAAATTCCCTCGGATCTTGAAATTTTTTTTTACTTTAAGGCGACTGAGGGATGTGTGTACAACATGTAATGAAATTATCTTTTTCCACTCGTTTGATTGATCATGAAAAAATTATTATAGCTACATGACTTCCAGCGATAACTTAGCAAAAATAAATGATAAAAGCGACTGATTATTTTCGAAGAATGATCTCAGCAAATTGAACAAAAACAGAAATTAAAGCAGATATTGGCCAGATATTCTTGATCAAAGCATCAGATATTCACGAGTCCAACTATAATTTTTGTGACGTCACGTGGGGGAAATTTCACCGAATGTCACCAAAAATGACGCCTGTTCCCCGGCTGTAACCTCCCCAACGCGTAGGTCTTTGATTTCCGTGACTTGTGTTTAAGATTTTAAAGTTGATATGCCTAAATGGCACTTTCCGTGGGCCGATTGAATCCAAAATTTGTCCACCTCTTCGACGTGTAATACAATCCTCATGTGCAAAATTTCAGCCAAATCGATTCACTAATTTGGGCTATAATGTATTTTTAGTGTTATTAAAAAATTTCGATTTTTTGACCCAAAGAGCACTAAATGCGAACGAATTTTGTCTTATTTAAAACCAGAATTTGAAGACCTTTCTGATGGTGACAATAAATCTTTCAAAAACTTGTTTTGGATGGTCAAATGAGTGAATAATTTTAAAGTTGGAAATTGGCCGATTGAATCCAAAATTTGTTCAGCTCTTCGACGTATAATACAATCCCCATGTGCAAAATTTCAGCCAAATCGGTTCAGGGGCTTGGGCTGTAGCACGATTTTAAAGTCCGATAAAAATCAATTTTTTTATTATTTTTGGTCAAAAGGGCACTAAGAATTAATGCATTTTTAGAAGCAGAATTTGAAGGCCTTTCCTATCGTGACGTGAAAAATGGGGGTTTGCATTTAAAGTTTAAAAGTTGATGTGCCAAAATGGCATTTCTAGTTGCACGATTGGCTCCAAAAGCTTTTCAGATCTAAGTTGGGTTATCACATGCACACGTACCAAATTTCAGCCAAATCGATCGAGTACTTTGGGCTGTGGCGTGTTTACGAACGTACGAAAGAACGTACGTACGTACATACATACAGACACATTTTAAAAACCACTTTTTTGGGTTCGTGAGACCTCAAAACGTATAGATCCGGTCTTATCTCGAACTCGAAAATTTTAGTGATTGCAGTAACCTCCCTTTTTTTTAAATGGTGAAGTGGAGTGGGGAGGTTAAAAAAATGACTTCTAATGATTCCTACGAAAAAAAATGACTACGTATTTATGATTTAACATTATTAACAACAAACGAAAGTTTTTGAGCGAACATCAATTAATAGTACGAAATTGGTCCATTTTTCTTCCTAGATGAAGTAGGAAGTAGGGTTCAACCCGTTATCGTTTAACCACAGCAACGTTTTTATGAAGAAAAAAAATGGGCAGCTACGGAAGCGGCTGGAACCTCCTTGCCAAAAGGACACGAGGTTTGACAAATACATTCCTTCCTGGAAACAGAATTTGAAGACCTTTTCACTGCTGATAAAAAGAAATAATATCGAATTTATGGATTATATGCAGTTTCAAATTTTCCGGAAAAATTGGTTTTTGGAGAAAAACGGTTTTTTCCGGGAAAAGTGTGAAAAATTCAGAAAAATTGGAAAAATTCATTCTATTGTAATATTTATCTACTAGCGCTATTTCTATGCTGTAAAATTAATTCAAAATGTGATTATTGCATTTTTCCATATCTCATTAATTTAAACCTATACAATTTCATTATTTTCTGTGTTCGATCTATTTACTGAAATTTAAAAATATGTGGGGAAAAATACAATAGAATGGCAATAGTAACCTTAAGCTATTTCCTTTTGCCCCTGTTAACAATAGGGATAACAATGGTCATCAGATTCGGAAGAAAATACTTACTTATTCCATTAAATATTCTTGCAAACAAACAGTATCAAAAATATACCTAATAATAGGCATTTGTTTGCAAAACCATTTAATGGAGTATATATTTTCAATAATTTGTCATTCATGCAATATAACTCTTTTATAGTCCAGTGGTATTAGAAAAAAATGTAGAAATAATTAGAAGACAATGGTTTTTTGCTTTGAAGTGTTCCACTTTATGTACTGTTTAACATACTGAAAGTCTTGACAAATCCTGCGTGTGCGTTAGCCGCTATCTTCAAAAAATGATGGAGGACGTGGGTCCCACTGATGTTTTTCCTTTATATCTCGAAAACCGTTGATCCTACGTGAATTTTTCACGTGACTAAACTGAAAGAGAATAAAATTTGCAACAGAATGAGTTTTCTCTGCAAAACAGAAGAATAGATGAATGCAAGTATATACTCATTCTGTTGCAAATTTTATTCTCTTTCGGTTTAGTTACGTGAGAAATTCACGTAGGATCAACGGTTTTCGAGATATAAAGCAAAAACCTCGGAAGCACCCACATCCTCCACCATTTCTTGAAGATTGCGGCTAACCCACATACAGGACTTGTCAATACTTTCAGTATGCTAAACAGCACACAAAGTAGAGCATCTCAAAGCAAAAAACCATTGTCTTCTAATTATTTCCACATTTGCAAAAAAAAAATTTTAATACGCATAAAATTTTTGAATTTACATTTTTTTTCTCTAAAACATAAGAAGCAATGAATGCAAGCATACACTCATTCTGTTGCAAATTTTATTCTCTTTCAGTTTAGTCACGTGAAAAATTCACGTAGGATCAACGGTTTTCGAGATTTAAAGGAAAAACGTTAGTGGGACACACGTCGTCCACCATTTTTTGAAGATTGCGGCTCACGCACACGCAGGATTTGTCAGAACTTTTAGTATGTTAAACAGTACATAAAGTAGAACATCTTAGCACAAAAAACTATTGTCTTCTAATTATTTTCACATTTACATAAAAAATTCTAATACGACTGGACTATTGTACAATGGACCTCAGAGCCTTACAGTATTATTAAAAATTATATTAAAAATAATAAGTAGTCGTTTTTAGACTGGTAAATTCATCAAAATTTTTATCTGTCAACCAAATATTTTAGGTAAGTATGACATTTTGTTGCTGACAGGTTTTAACCACCGTTTTATTAAGAAAATGATTAATAGTGTAAGGTTCTGAGCTCCAGATGTGCTTTCATTAACTTTAAAAGAAAAATCTAAAAAAAATCCAATTTTTACGGTGCTTCGGAAAAAAACGGATTCTAAATTTTCCGGTTTTTTTCCGACCGCCTGAAACTCAGACTATGCAAAAAAGGGCACTGAGTCAAAAACTATTTTTGGAATTTGAAGACCTTTCATTTGCTGATAGAAACAATTATTTGTGTTAATCTCTCAAATTGTCGCCGAAATCTAATCAGACCACCTATGCGCCAAACCTAACCCTTATACCAAATTTCGAGAAAATCCGTTCTTCAATTTATATGTATTGTGTTGTGGGGAGGTTAAATAACTACTATCGTCAAAAAAAAACCACAAATTCTTTAAGTAATGTCAAGTTATGAGCAAATGAGCTATCTGGCGTAGATAAAACCGTACTTTTGAATCATTGTGGCGTGATTAGCGATAAAAACCGCTAAAATCGGAGAAGCTTTCACTGATCATTAGTAAACTGTCTCGAGTGACGCAACTGCAGAGAAAGAGACACCTCTGAGGTGCCGTAATAGAATTATTCGACCCCTCGATTATGGCGTTGAAGGCAGTAATTGAAGCGATTGATCATTTCACGCTCGGCATTTCTTCATTATGCAATTCCGGCTATAAATAATGCCTTGTTTTTGGCCATGTCGGTATTCCACTCTTACCTAATTGTATTTTTAGAAATAGAGCTGGACCTCAATGTTTACAACAACTCATCCTCGCCCGAAAATAGTACGTTCGCGAGGAATTTTCCAAACAATTTGCCTTTTTTGTAATCAGCTGATGTAGCAAAGCTGTAGTTTGATATTTATACAAGCTATAAAAGCTTATAAAGCTCAAGTGAACGTTCTAAAACGGGGTCGTAGTTGCAGATCGATAGTAATGCTGCCAACGCCCGGTTACCGTAGACACTACCAACAAACATAGTTTTGCGATAAAAAAGCTCGCGAACATTTCTGCTGATTGTCCCCAAACTATCATCTTATAGCCTAAATTACACTGCTAAAATGATCGCGCTCATTTGAATAAACACTTTATAAATAGATCGAGTGACGAAAGAGGCATGACTGCTCCAAACAAAAAGTTGCATGGGCGACGCCTTTTAATGGAAAAACTGCGCAAAGAAGTAATTAACTGGATGGAGCTTAATTACGCTTTTGATTTACGGACACAAATTATTCATAAAGCAGACTGAGCCTATCATTACCGGAACATGTGTACCAGTACTGGTCCCACTTTGTGCTAAAATAAACTCTCCGAATGCCGGAAAAATCGTAAAATTTTTTTATAGAAAATTCCAGATTCTTAGGTCGAATAAAAAACAATGCGGAGAAAGTAAAACTTGTAATCATCATGAATCAGAAGGTTTATCAAATAATGAACAACACTCAACATGAGTAATTGGTAATTGTAAAATTTTATTGCCCTTTAGTTTAGTTAGTCCTCAAAACTGTCAATAAAAACGGAAAAAACATGAGTAGTTTTGAGAAAATTCGAGGTTGGGTTATATGGGAAAATAGGCGTTTGTCGTTAATTGGTTATATTATATCAGTCGAACAGATAACGGAGCGATCTTTTTTTTTCGCCACTAATCAAAAAGTCAGCTAACTATGACTTTACAACAAATAATAAGTACCTACAGTGAGATCAAAAACTTTTATGATTACGGTAGGCTATGATTTTTGTCAACTAGTTGGTAACAATGATATGCCATTACCATTACAAGCAAAATGTCAAAGTTGAAGGTTATAATTAGCGATTATATATTTATTATGAATATAGATACAGGGTGGTTCCTTTTTCATTGCTCACCATTGGCATCTTTTAAACTTGTAACTTTTGTATTTTTGACAGCTGTCAATCAAAATTTTTTGGGCCTTCTAGATTTTGAGTAATGACAGTCAACTTTTGATTCTTTTATGGCCGCCGTATTGAATTTTGACATCATGTGATTCAGAAAAAAATTGTCTTTTCAAAAATTTTTATCGATATGGACTTTTTTGAAACAACGCAAAATTGTAAAATTGGTATGAATAATTCGTAAAATTAGTATAAAACTTTTTGAAAGAAAGTAAAAATAGTACACTAACATTTTTAATCCCTTTTGACGTTAAAAATAATTGAATTTAAAATTGAATAGATTCTGATGTCGTGTGACTCAAACTTTTCACATGTTTTTTGAAAAAAAGTTCTTGCTGGTTGTATTTTTGGAAAGCCAATTTTTTTGTGTGTCGGATGGTGCCAAAATTCAACATGGCGGTCATTAAAAAAATCAAAAGTTGAAAGCCTAGAAAAAATTTTCGATGCCATTTCATTGACAGCTGTCAAAAATATAAAATTACCAAGTTTCACTTAAATAGCACCAATTGTTAGGAAAATTAATTTTTATTTAAAATCGCAGTTTTCAGATTTTTCGGAATAACTCGGGAATGAATCAAGATATCGGCAAGTTCTCTTCAGATTCTCAATCACCAAAAAATAGCGCAACTTTTCTCTAATTTAACCAACTCTTACCATATAAGAGATGCCAATGGTGAGCGGAGGCACATTGCTCAGTCTCAAATATAAGTACGTTTTTGAGGAAAATTTAGCCATTTGACACCTATTTGTTGTTGCCTAAAATGCCTATTTTAACATTATATACGACCTAAATGACTATTAGCGGACTAATCGATCAATTTTAGGTGCCAAAAATAGCTTTTCTTGGTCTTGCTACTATACTGACGCATATGTCGCTCAAAAAAAAATTAAGCTTTCTTACCTGAAAAAAAGGCCTAGCTTTTGCTTTCAAAATAGTATAATTTATATTTTTTGGACAATTAAAAAAAATTCTTGTTATTTTTCAATAAAATGTAATACAAGTTCGTAATTGATGGCCTAATTCAAAATGAAGTGTCCTAAAATAATGTTTTTGTAACCTATTTGACATGTTTTAACGACCTACTTTAGGCATCTATTTCGAATTTTTAACGACCTACAAATCCGACCTCTAGTTATCAGTATTACCACCTTGCTCACTTAATTATCATTTTATAATTTAAATGTGACAGTGTTACCAAATATTTATCCAAGCCCGCGTCAGAGACAAGTCTAATAATTTTCGGAGTTGAGTGTGGGTCGAGTCGCCTTCTGGAATGTGCCGTACTGACTTGACCCTCGATCAAATGCCTTTTGTACTCTTAATTCTAAAAAATAATGTCATGATGTTAAATTTTAGATGCAAAATAAAACACGTGAATCATATAACTCCAGAAAGAATAGTTTTGAGAAAATTAATCTTTTAAACCTTTCGACAGTTTATCGGAAAAGATTACTTATATTGATGTGATATTTTGTTCAGGTTGACAGTGAGCATCCATACCCATCACTGACTCGTATTTCGTAACTCAGTCGGAGAAATCTTCTTTATATTTCATAATCGCTCAAATGCCCAGCAGTCTATCTAAAGGACTAACTTATCTTAACTTTGTGACTGATTACACTACCTATATGGAATTTTTTCTACAGACGTTATTAAAAACAGTACTTTTAACTTTTGTTGAACATATTTTCTGACACTAGAATTAATAGCTATTTGTATTACAAGGGAGGAAAGTGCATAGTCCCCTCCCGCTGGTACAGTTTAATGCCGAGGGAAGTAATTAATTACCAAGGTAAAAGGGAACGGCACTTTCCTCCAAAACGATATACAGGGTGTTGCCAATTTCATTGTCCACTATTGGGATCTCGGAAACTATAAGAATTAGAAGATAGGTTAAATTAGATAAAAGTTGCTCTTTTTTAAGATGATTAAGAATCTGTAAAAAATTCGATATCTTGATTTTCTCCTGAGTTATTCCGAAAAAACTGAAAATTGACATTCTAAAGAAAAATTCATAGCTCCCTAACTGTTGATTTAAATGAAACTTGGAACATCTTCGACATCTGTCAATTCAATGGCATTGACAGAAAATTTCTAAGCTTTCTAGATTTTGAGTAACGATTTTAACACCATTAGAGACACAAAAAAATCGGCTTTTCAAAACCTAACCAATCCGGGCTTTTTGAAAAAAAAAATCCAAAAGACTCACACGATGCCAAGACGTGTTTTATTGTCGTTGAATTCAATTCCTTTCACATGTCGCATAAGAAATTGAAAAAGTGTGTTTACTTTTTTACATTTGCTTTTTCCCTAAGTTTAGGCTGATTATACAAATTAGTCACACCAAATTTCAATTTTTAACGATCTGTCAAAAAATCCAAGTTGGTTAAATTTTTGTAAAGCTATCCAATGGTGTTAAAATCCAATATGGTGGCCAAAAGAAAAAGAAATTGACTGTCGTTAGTCCAAATCTAGCAGGCCTAGAAAAAATCAGTGAATGCTGTTGAATTGGCAGCTGTCAAAAACGTAAAAGTTTTATTTGCTTAGCATCAACTGTTAAAATCGCAATTTTCAGTTTTTTCAGGATAACTCAGTGACGAATCAAGATATCGGAAAATTCTTTACAGATTATTATTAATCACCCTACAAATACGCATTTTTTTCTAATTTAACCGATTTTCTAACTCTAATGGTTTTCGAGCTCCCATTGAAATTGGGAACACCCTGGTTGGTATGAATAAAGTAGTTACAAGATGCTCATACTTGCATTAATAAAGGATGCAAATACAAGTTTTTCTTGCGTAAGACAGGGATAGAACTATGAGCGAATGCTCGGTTACCGTTTATTCATACCAGCCCCTGTCTATGGTTTTGACGTTATTTAGTAGGTAAGTTTATAATAAATATTCGAATATCACGCCGTTTCTAAGGTAACCGCGTGTTAACTTGTTTAAATTATTCACTGATTGGTTGGTATGAATAAACGGTAACAAAGCTTTTGCTCATAGTTCTACTTTTTTCTCGTGCACGAAAAACTTATATTTGCATCCTTTATTAATGCAAGTATGAGCATCTTGTAACACCTTATTCATTCCACCCATTATTTGTTTAAATAAGAGAGGGCGTGTAGATGTATAATTCATGGTTGCTAAGGATCCATGGAATCATATCATTGCCAGATTATTCACCCCTAGATGGCAGTAAACTATTATATTCGCTTATAATGGATATCCAGTTTTGGGTAAAAGGGGTTCCCCAATTATTTAAATTTAGATAATCTCTCAGCCCTTTAGCGAGAGGAAAGGGAGGAGAGTGACCACTTTCATCCCTTTCTGACCACCCCTCTCATTCGAAAGGAAGGAAAATGACTACTTTAGTACTTTCCTTCCTAAAGAGGAAAATAGCTACTTTCCTCCCCAGAAAAGGGGTGAAAACGTTCACTTTCTGTTAGGGTCGTAGGAAAAAGTCATTTATTTTTAATAGAGATGGGCGATGGGAATATTTCCGAAAGGAAATATTGGGAAAATTGGAAACTTTCCGGGAAGAAATCAATCCCTATAAAGAAACTTTCCCAGAAACTTTTTGGGCAATATTTCCTGGAAAATATTTCCGGGAATATTCCTGCGTCAAATGCACAGACGCGGCACTGTTTTCTGATGATGCGCAGTGTCAATCTGGTGTCATGTCAACATTAATAAAATTTAATGAGGCCATCCAGAAAATGTGAACAAAAATAAGAAAATAAACGTTGATCAGTCAGTTTACTGAAATTTTGTTGGAAAGAAGAAATTTTTCTCCATAATTCTCTTAAACAAATATTTGGGAATTTATTCCCTTGGGATTTGCCCATTATCATTCCTAATTTCCAAGAAACATTTCCAAGTAAAGTTTCTTTACCTAGGGGAAAATTACCTTTGGTAAACGTATTTGAAAGTTTCCGGGAAAATATCGCGAATTTTTCTCGGGAATCGCCCATCTCTAATTTTTAACACTTGTGCTAAAAGTGAATGAAGTGATACTTTTTGCACCCAGTGTTAAAAGTGGCAAAGCAAGAACAGTGAAACGCAACACACTTTTGAATTAATAATTTGAAGGCTTCTGCTTTTAATGGTATGTAGAAAAAACTTCCCTTCTTACAAAATAAAATAATATCACTATACCATAAATAACTACCATTAAAAACGCAAATTGAAAATTCGCATATACTAATAGAACAAAATCAACCAAAATGGACTTTGCTCCCGAAATAAATCTATGAGACTCTACTTTTTGGTTCATACTGGTTTTGTTTTACGTTCCTTTACATTCGGTTCGCTTCGTTTTTTTTTCCAATAGGAATATGGAACCTTTTATGTCCGTGCAGATAAAAATACATCCTCACCCATTGCCAACAATGAATAAAACTTCGAAGGTCAACGTGCAAATAAAAAATTGTTGAATGAGAGTACATAAATAAAGGAAATTGAAAAGAACGTTAAATGCGAAATAATTATGAGCGAGGGAACGAGCGACTGGAGGACGAACTGTCCCTATTGCGCCGCAACAGAGCGACTTCCTCGCAATTACGTTGTTAGTCGCTGCATTAAAATTTTTAAACGCGTTTAACGTCTTGCTGAATTTCCGTGTCGTGAAATTTTGGCGTTAAATTGTGACACGGTTCTTCGTCACAGTCTGTTATCTGGATCTATTCGATGGCATTTTGTCCCCATTCTTGCAGCCAGCATGCAATGGAACCTTGCCATCGTGCAATTGTGCAACGCTCGTCGTTATTTTTAGTGGATTTAAAATGCACGTGCTATGAAGTACAAGGTCGCAATTACCTCTTTAGCAATAATTTCGGAACAATGCTAATTAAAATTGCGGTTGCACAATGCTGTAAAAATAATTCTGAATGGGCGAGGAATTCGCGATTTTGCCGGGCGGAGGTGAGCTTTAACTCCTACGCGTTCGACGAGGAATCAATACCGTGTTAATAAATTTGCATTAACTTCCTCCCGCATTGACAACTCCCGGAAATAAGATATGGAATTGATTAATTATCCCTCGGGACTCCTGGGAGAATCGATGCAACGGCTATGTGAAGGTTACGTGGTTTTACTCGGGTTGCAAATTAAAATTCTACAATTCCTCCAAAAGCTCACAAGTCTTGCGTAGACTGACGATCAATAACACGCAGCTACCACTCGTAACGAATATAAAACTAGGTCGCGCCCAAAACAGCCAGCCTGGCACAGATTTTCCAGACGTCTTCAGATTTAGGGTACCTCTGACCGACTATTTCACCTATTACTAATAAAACTAAATTTTTTCAAAGTTCAATCGCTTTTACAGAATGCACGATTAATCGGTCAAAAATCAAAGAAAACTGTGTGACAGAATTTAAACTCGCCCGGCGCATCCACCATTTTTGCCTCTTCATAAGGAAACGAACCAACAAAGTTTAATGTTTCAAAATCGATAAACGGAAGCTGTGGGTGTGTAAAGTGCAAAGTTTCTCGATAATAAACGGAGGTTTTCAGCACCACAAGGCGAGTGCGTTAACCAGTGGATACGAGTAGATCGAGTTCCATGACTTAAAACTGTAACTTTATAAATATAATGATTCGTCTGCTGGGTTAAAGCCTTGATTTGTACTCTAGGGTTTTCAAGTTTTTTGCTCCATATTTGGTGGTTGTTGGCCAGCGGGCTTAAACAGTAACGTTTAGGGATTTTAGCTCTTATTTTTGAAGAAAAAGAAACCCTGAATGACTTCCTTTGAATTGAAAGCTTCGATTTCTGCTGGTGCCTTTAAAGGTTAAAGCTAAAATGCAGAAACAATAGAAAATAATTGGTAGAATCTATGTTTTATATAATACTACCTGCCTACTGTAAGTTTTGTAGGCCCTAGAGTTATAGTGTACTTTATGGCCCGCCTAAAACTTTTCATCCTCTTATATTTTCAGCTCAATAGAAAAACTGAACCTTTATTAGATTTGTTGCATGTGCATATGACCCTTGCAATTTTAGAGGCCACGGGCCGCAAATGTCTTCTTATGCCCTTGGCACATAAAAGCGGCAACTATGAAGCTCTAAAAATATCTATCGTTTTTGACAACGTTTCGATATTCTAGTTGGCTATCTCCAATCTCTTTCTACTGCCTCTCATTTTTATATCTTGTCTTTTTATTATTGAAAACACAAATAAATCTTTTTCGATTTCTACATCCTAAGGGAGCTGCAGCCCCTTAAAATAGGGGCTGTTTGAGTCATTTGCGGATAACTCTTGAACGGTTTAAGCTACGACAACCAAAATTGGGTGATTTATTTAGCTTATTGGGCTACATAATTCCCTGAAATTTTATCAAAATCGAACTAAGTGAATCCGGGTACTCTTGCCTACCATGTTGGTAATTTCTTTCAAATTTTGTGTTAGTTCATTGGAAAAATTACTTGATTCGATTTTCAATAAGCTTGCTCATAAAGCGAAGTTTTTTGGCTCTTTCATTTTTTCCATGAGGATGCTTACTTTTTGAGAAAAATGAAACCTAATGCAAGCATGTACCCCAAATTTCCGGCAAAATTCATAGCTTCGATATCAATTTGTAAATTGTAATTTGTAAATTTAACCGTTTCAAACATTTGTACATTTGTAAATTGTCCACTATAGGCTGGAAATAAATCTATTTATTATTATTATTATTATTATAAAGGCAGTTACTATGGTCATAAACTGTTTTCAATCAATAAAATCCTTGAAAATAAGCTTAGTGTTATTGTGTATTACTGAAACCACGATGACCCTCTTTATTTTAATAATAATTGAAGCTATGGCGATTTGGCTGATTTTCCTAAAAATCCGTAGTGCATGCTTGTTAACCTCCCCACTCCACTTCACAATTTAAAAAAAATGGGAGGTTACTGCAATCACTAAAATTTTCGAATTCGAAATAACACCAGATCTTCACGTTTTGAGGTCTTAGGGACCTAAAAAAGTGGTTTTTAAAATGTGTCTGTGTGTATGTACAAACGTACGTACGTACGTACGTACGTTCGTACGTTCGTACGTACGTTTGTAAACACGCCACAGCCAAAACTACTAGACCGATTTGGCTGAAATTTGGTACGTAGGCATCTCATAACCCAACTTAGATCTGAAAAGCTTTTGGAGCCAATCGTGCAACCGGAAATGCCATTTTGGCACATCAACTTTTAAATTTTAAATGGAAACCCCCACTTTTCACGTCACTATAAGAAAGGCCTTCAAATTCTGCTTCTAAAAATGTATTCACTCTTAGTGCCTTTTTGACAAAAATTGAAATATTCGGGATTGTTAAGGTACTTTAAAAACACGATACAGCCGAAACCTCTGGATCGATTTGGCTGAAATTTTGTACATGGAGACTGTATTATAACGTCGAAGAGCTGAAACTAGTTTGGAGGCAATCGACCCACGGAAAGTGCCGTTTTGGCACATCAATTTTCAATTTTAAATATACTCCCATTTTACCATCCTAAACAACTTTTTTTAAAATTTATTGCCAGCGTCAGGAAGGCCTTCAAATACTTGTTCTAAGTAAGACAACATTCATTCGCATTTACTGCCCTTTGGGTAGAAAAAATTTAAATTTTGTAA
Organism: Pycnomerus fuliginosus; assembly: GCA_963924575.1. Classification (NCBI taxonomy): domain Eukaryota; kingdom Metazoa; phylum Arthropoda; class Insecta; order Coleoptera; family Zopheridae; genus Pycnomerus; species Pycnomerus fuliginosus. The sequence continues at coordinate 20,988,177 of OZ004621.1, read as the reverse complement.
TAACACTAAAAACACATTATGGCCCAAACTACTGAATCGATTTGACTGAAATTTGGTACATGGAGATTGGGTGACCCGTTGAAGACCTGAAAGGCTTTTGGAAGCAATTGGTAAACGGGAAGTGCCATTTAGGCATATCAACTTAAAATTTTAAATACAAGACCTCTTTTTATACGTCGCCATTAGAAAGATGATCAAATTCTGGTTCTAAAAATGTATTCACAGTTTCTGCCACTTCAGTGGAAAATAGAGAAAAAAATTTTTCTCATTAAAAGGGAGCGGGCTGACAGTGGATGACAAAGTGGCAGTTATTGTCAAAAATGTGGCAAAATGTTAACCTTAAAAGGAACATATTGTCAAATGTGATGGGTGCTGTTCGAGGTAATGTCGGTATTTGTCAGAAAATTGCGAAATTATAGCCACAGACGAAAAGCATAAAAAAATGTTTGTTGAATTGACTACTATCTACACAGAATACAAAGACCCACGCGATGGGGAGGTTCCAGCCGCTTCTCTGCTGCATTTTTTTTTTTAGTTTCATTTTCCTCCAAAACGAAGTTCCGTATCAAAAAAATTAAAGAGCCAGAAAAGTTCGCTTTTGAAACAAGAAGTCGCATTAGATAAGTTTTTTGATTCGTTAGCAAAAAATTTGAAATAATTTAACATCATGCTAGGCAAGAATGTCCGAGTTCTCGTAGTTAGATTTTGGAAAAGTTACAGGGGATTATGTAGTCCAGTAAGGTAAATAAGTGACCCAAATTTGGTTGTCGTAGCTTAAATGGTTCAGAAGTTATCCTTAAATAACCCAAATATGGCTGCAGCTCCCTCGGGAAGCGGAAATCGAAAAATGTTTATAGGTGTTATTAATTTTATTTCTGACCAGAGAATATGCCCATAAATTTTCGTGGTCGAATTCGAGGACACCCTGTATATGTTAAGATTAAAAAAGAACGAAAGTTTGAAAAAAAAATCTGTCATACTCGCAGAACTCGAAAATATTAAGATGTACAGGATGTCCTGTTTAAAAATTCAATTTTTGCTGTAACCGGAAGTGATTCAAAATTCCTCAAAATGTCAAAGAATGCAGTTTATTGTGTAATATATGTTTGCCTTTCATATTATAAGGGCGGAAAAAAGGTGTAAGAAGAAAAATGAATAGAATTTCATGCTCTTCAATTCATTACTTAATAGATTTCTTGATAAAGTCATTTTTCACGAGATATTATGTAAAAAAAGAAAGAAATTATTCTCAATTTAAAAAGTCTCCAATATTTCGCGCATCATAAAGAGAAAAAATTCACCTTTTCAATGACACCAAACTCGAACTATTTCGTTATTAAGAAAAATGTCGATGAAATCACATCCCTCCGTGAAGAAAAGTAAAAAAAATCATTAACGCTAAAAGTTGCGCTTGATAATCGTTATTGAAGTTTTATAGAAACTGTTTTTCGATAATGTCAATAGTTTGTCAAATAAACTACCCGTGCCCTACTTTTGGTTAACACTGTATAGTTTTGTTGTAGAGTTTTTTTTTAATTTTTTTGAATTTAATTAGTCATTACTTGACTAAATATTAATACATTTTTAACCTTCCCAAATTCAGAGGAATGACATCGTTAGACCAATAGATTGCTATAGCCGCCGATTTAGCGATTAAATATTGGTCGCAGCAAAAAATGTATATAATCTTTTTTCTAGATAATTTTATGCTCTTCAATTTGTTATAGGACTATTTTTTCGATAAAATCAATATTTCATGAGATATTTGCAAAGTTAACCAAAACTGTACAGTTTTGGTTAACTTTGCCTTCGCCATGATAGTTGCTCGAGCTCACACCCCATCCTTGGTTACTTTTAGTACGTTCAATAGAATGATTTAAGCTACAACTCAAGTTCATAATTACTTTTTATGGTCTTGAACATGTACTCGTAAATAACTGTAAAAAACTTTAACAACCTTTTGTGGCACCTCGTAGCCTTATGAAGGTTTTGCTAGTGTCACGAGGAAGGTGTTACAAGAAAACTAAAATTGTATAATTGGAAATTAAATTTAAACCTTCATTTTCTCTTTTTCTTCACTTTCGAGTTTTTGCTTCTGATCCTGCTATAAAGGTAAATTATAAATTAGGAATCGCACTTTAATGAAGAACATCGAAAGAGAAAACGTTAAAATTAGCAGAAGAATGGAAAATACCAAATATATGGTACATAAAACTTTACATGCAGTTCGTACATAACTTAACGTTTACGTCCTTGCTGTAACTCTATGAATTACAGAAAATATCAACTAATCATAAAAATCTGTTTTTCATGTTGACAAAACGAAAACTTTATTTACGGTACTTACAGATAACCCACAAAATAAGAATAACATATCGTAATACTGATTATTTGAAAATAATGCGTTTTACCCTCCACTTTCCTACTGTTCTCCATAGTTTAAAGTTTTTGTTTTCTGTTTGTTTTTTGCGAGATTTTTTGCTTTTTATTTTCAGTTTATGTACTCTGACCATGTGCCTCAGGCCGTAATAGTTTGTTTTTGCACTTCCGGGAAAAAATGGCACTTTTAAGCACTCTTTTGGGGGACTGAAGTGCCGTTGCTAGGTAATTTTATAAAGAATCCATTGATTCTTCCATTATATTGATTAAACTACGTCAAAGTGACATTTTAACATTTTTCGACTATTTTGGGTTAAAATTGAATGAGAGTGCAAAAAATAGCGTATATACCACAGGACTGAAGCAACATTTAATCCCTCTCCTTTTTTGTTTACTATCACGACGCAGTTTTATTAAAGATTATAGCAATCTTCCGAAAAAAACTTAAATTGTGTCGAGGGTAAGGATCCGAGCCGAAGTTTAAAGTTTCCAAAATCAATAACCGGAAACTCAGGGTGTGAAGACGTAAACTTTTGACGATAATAAACTGAAGTTTTCATGCACTGCGAATGGGAAAGTCGTAAATGACGTTTGATATTTTAGCAGCGTTGATAACGATATTAAAGACAGTGAATCGATTCGTTTTTTCTGTCGTGCACAGGAAAGGAGCGGTTTGGTCGGGACAATTTAAACACTTCCTCTTGTCGGTTTCCGTCAGCTGAGTCGCATTTACGGTCCACCAGCTCGATTATGCGATTAACGTATTGTCTCTTTTCCAGATCACGTACCTTAATTTCGGCAAGAAAAAACGGAACGTAGTAAAAGTATTCGATGTTTTATTAAGAAAATCTCGAGTGAACAGAGTAACGAATCCTCACAATGCATATAGAAGTACAAGTAGCTTTGAATTTCGTAATATCGTACCTGTACAACAAATTACCTAGAAGGAGGGTGAACATTTTCGGGGAAGAACTGGAGAAGGCTTTGAAAGAGAAATTCCAGGGACACTGGTACCCTGATAAACCTGTGAAAGGGTCGGCGTTCCGGTGCTTGAAAACTGGTGACCCCATTGATAAGGTTCTGGAGAGGGCGGCCCGGGAGAGTGGGGTTCCCATTCAGGATATCCTGGAGAACCTCCCTCAGGAACTGGCCGTATGGGTGGACCCAGGCGAGGTCAGCTACCGCATCGGCGAAAAAGGGCAAGTTAAAGTCCTGTTCAGCGATAAATCCGACCCTCAGGATGAAAACAATGCCGATAGAGAGGTCACTAAGACTTTCAATCCAGAAGCGCAATGCTTTAGACCGATCGAATCGGTCAGCTGCAGCTTAAGCAATCTCAGTCTTTCACCAAAGTCCATCACTCCTTTCGCCGCCCCCAACCCCCAAGTGGTGGCGGCGGTGGCGGCGGTGGGATCACAGCTGGTGGCGGCACCTGTCCCCCAGCCCACCCCCAACCCCATCAACCATCTCGCTTCGACTTCGGCAGCACCTTCACCGACGTCCCTCGGGAACTCCTTCAAGGGATCTCCCTCGCCCGTGCCCGCTTTTATACCGAGGACCACCACGCCCCTCACCTTCACAACGGCGACCTTTGCTCAAACCAAATTCGGCAGCACCAAACTCAAAACGAGCAGCAAACGCGCCAATAGGTGAGCCCCTTTCGATTTTCTTTATAAATAAAGATAAAGAGATTTATAAGTAAATTGTCTAAGTGCGTCAATGTTGCGCGTTATCGCAAATCCTGCGACTTAGCTAATAACGAAGTTCATTATTTTTGCCACTGAGCTGAAAAACATGCAATTTTCAACACAGTTCCGTATCGCTCTGACGCCAAAACAAAAAAGACTGGAAGAAAAGTTTTACACATTGAACAAACATACAGGGTGATTCACTGCTAGTTTTGACAATTAGCGACGCAAGAACTGCATTATAGTCATAATGTATACATAGAACTATCATATAACCACCTGTTTATCTCTCAAGTTTGTTACAAACGTCCAATAAAAAAAAACGTCCAAAAATACCAATAACACAGGCCGACAAATTAAAATTTGTTGAAAGTTGTTTTCGATTTGACAGCTGTTCTTATACCCGATGTCAACGAACCCATGTAACACCTCACCATTTCTTTATTTCATGGAATATCAACTTGAAATTTGTATGGGTTCATATGCCTAAAAAAACGATAATTTTGACTTTTTGTTACTTCTAGTTTCACCCAAGGTATATGGAGATTTACTAGGTATGCTAAGGCTGTACTTCGCGACAAAAGCAGGATGTGACGTCACTGGTGGAACTTGAGGGCGGCAAATTTGAAATTCTCGCCCATGTTGACAGCATACATTAACGTAAAATAAAGCAATAAATATTCACTTCACTATCACTAGAAACACTCCACAACACCGAAAGAAGTTTATCAAACAGCTACAAATAGTTTCGAACACAACGCGCTCGTTATCAAAGCCAAAATTTTGTTTTGAACTGAAATTGTCAATTGCTTTTCGAGTTTCATGAGCTTGACACTGACATTTGCTGACATTACTAGTTTTCACTCGCCTCGTTTGTGAGTGTGCCGTGATCTTCCACCAATGACGTCAAAAACGATCACGTGACCGCGCTGACAGCCCCATAAGCTTTAGCATACTTAAGCCGTTTTCTGGCGGTCGGTATGTTTTTGAAAACAAACTTGCATTGGAAAACATACGGTGAACGGCTATTTTGTATTAAAACAGTGTCAAAATAATGTCAGTTTTGAATACATTTCCGAAATGAATTTGAAACTGACAACAAAGTGACAGTATATTAATTCAAAACAAGAGTTTATCCTATGTTTCCAAATGCAAGTTTGTATTTGAAAACATGGCCATCGCCAGAAAACGGCTCTAGTAAACTCCACATACCTTGGTTTCACCGCTATTTTAAATAGCGATTTGACCATATTTCTGCGCGATTCGACAGACATTTTAATTCTCTTTACAATCATATCAAAAAATATTACCATAACTTTCAAAGATGTGCGCCAGAAGGTCGAAAAATGTTTAGTCAAGTTGGCTGTGATTTATGCCATTTTAATTTAAAGTGACTATTCAGATTTGTGCAAAACTCCTCTAAAATGCGCATATTGTCGAAATAATAAACATTTCCATAAATTCTCTAATGCAAAGTTGTTCATTTTTTGGAAAAAGTGTAAAAATATCGGATTTTCAGAGGTTCTCAAAATTCTCAATTCAGATAGCTTCCCATTTGGTATATCATGTTTCTTCCATTAGAGAAAGTCTCAAAATTTTGTTTTAGCTCAAAAACATGTACCTTTCCATTTAAAATTAACGTAAAACTTGACTTTCAAAACCAACGATTTACCAAAAACAAGAGTGAACTAGGTTAAAAATTTTGCAATAGAAAATTTATGAAAATATTAATTTTCCTGAATAGTAATAGTTGACTTTAAATGGCAGTAATCACAGCCAACTTGACTAAAAGCATTTCGACCGTCTGGCGGCCATCTTTGAAACTGATGATGAGCTTTTTTGGTATGATTGTAAAGAGAGGATTTCGGATTAATAAATACTATTGGATTAAGCTTAATCATTTTCTTAAATTTTCTAATGCAAAGTTGTTCGTTTTTTGGAAAAAGTGTAAAAATATGTAATTTTCAGAGGATGTCAAAATTCTCAATTAAGAATGCTGCCCGTTTGGTATATCCTGTTTGTTGACGTCCATTAGAAAAAGGAAGAACCAAATTTTGGTTTTAGCTTAAAAAATGCAGCAGAGAAGCGGCTGGAACTTCCCCATCGCGTGGATCTTTGTATTCTGTGTAGATAGTAGTCAATTCAACAGAATTTTTTTAATCCTTGACTAATTTCGCAATTTTCTGACAAATACCGACGTGACCTCGGACATCACCCATCACGTTTGACAATATGTTCCTTTTAAGGTTAATCTTTTGCCACCTTTTTGACAATAACTGCCACTTTATGTCATCCACTGTCAGCCCGCTCCCTTTTAATGAGAAAGAATTTTTTCTCTATTTTCCACTGAAATGGCAGAAACTGTGAACACATTTTTAGAACCAGAATTTGATCGCCTTTCTAATGGCGACATAAAAAAGGAGGTCTTGTATTTAAAATTTTAAGTTGATATGCTTAAATCGGACTTCCCGTGGGCCAATTGCTTTCAAAAGCCTTTCAGGTCTTCAACGGGTCACCCAATCTCCATGTACCAAATTTCAGTCAAATCGATTCAGTAATTTGGGCTATAATGTATTCTTACTGTTATTATAAAATTTCGATTTTTTGAACCAAACAGCGCTAAATGCGAATTAATTTTGTCCTATTTAAAACCAGAATTTGAAGACCTTTCTGATGGTGACAATAAATCTTTCAAAAACTTGTTTTTAATGGTCAAATGAGAGAATAATTTTAAATTTGGAAATTAGTGTGCCAAAACGGCACTTTCCGTGAGTCGATTCAATTCAAAATTTGTTCAGCTCTTCGACGTGTAATACAATCCCCATGTGCAAAATTTCAGCCAAATCGGTTCAGGGGCTTGGGCTGTACCGCGATTTTAAAGTCCGATAAAAATCAATTTTTTTTTAATTTTTGGTCAAAAGAATGAATACACTTTTAGAAGCAGAATTTGAAGGTCTTTCTTATGGTGACGTGAAAAATGGGGGTTTGCATTTAAAATTTAAAAGTTGATGTGCCAAAATGGCATTTCCAGTTGCACGATTGGCTCCAGATCTAAGTTAGGTTACGAGATGCCTATGTTCCAAATTTCAGCCAAATCGGTCTAGTAGTTTTGGCTGTGGCGTGATTACAAACGAACGTACGTAAGTACATACACACAGACACATTTTAAAAACCCCTTTTTTGGGTTCCTGAGACCTCAAAACGTAAAGATCTGGTGGTATCTCAAATTCGAAAATTTTAGTGATTGCAGTAACCTCCCATTTTTTTTAAATTGTGATGGGGTTGGGTAGGTTAAAAACGTGTACTGTTGCATTTAAAATGAACGTACAATTTTATCTTAGGAAATCAACGTCTCAGTGAAAATAAAGAGTTAACAAAGTTAAAAAACGAACATCTTTGCGTTAAAAACATCATGAAAATGTTTATTATTTAGACAGAATGCACAGTTTAGAGGACTCCTGTACTGATCTTGAAGTCACTTTAACTTAAACGAACAGAAAACACAGCCAACTTGATTTTAAAACTTTCGGCCCTCTGGCGGCCATCTTTGAAAGTGATGGTAACTTTTTTTGATATGAATGTATAGAGAATTAAAATAGCTTTCGAAAGGCGTAAAGAAACTGTTAACTTGCTATTTAAAATAACAAAGTTAACGCCACTTCCGGTGAAACCGGAAATAACAAAAAAGGAGTGTGTGGGATAAGCCACTATTTTGGGCCAAATATGAGGTTAAATGAAATATTATCTCTCTTTTACACCGGCAAAGTCATATTAACAAAAAAAAAAATGAAAATGAAGAAGAAAACCCATAGAGGGTATTGAAGTTTATAGGTCAAGTTGAAAATAAAGTTCAATTAAGAATAAATTTTCAATTTTGTCTTATTTCCAACAGTGTTTTCAAAATACCGCACACGTGATTTTTTGTGCATAGTTTCCTTATGTGTTCTAGAGTATCGTATGCCAAAATGGCATGTGCTGTATTTTGAGAACTGGGTGGCCTATGTCCAAGTTCTAATCCATACACCCCTACGTAAAAATGTGAAAATTAGCACTTTTATAAGTACCTATATGAAACCATAAAAATTTCAAGTTGATATTCCAAAAAATAAAGAAAAAGAAAGAATTCAACGGTGCACTCAGTTTTTGAGTATCACATCAATTTTTTACAACATAGGAAAACAGGTCAGTCAACAGAATGCGTACAATATGAACAAGAAAATTACAAGTTCATTTCAAGGGTTTAGTCCGGTCAGTCCGGTTCAGGTACAACGCTCTAGGTTAGCTCCGTCTTTTTCTACACAACGTCTGGCAATTCACCCACGTTGTAACGTACAGTCCTAAGAGTGTCTACTATCGCGTCTCTGTTTAACACATATAAATGGAAGAGACGGATATATCACCCGTTAAAGTATTCTCTAGGACTCGATCGGGGCGCGAAACTATTCCACCACTCATAAACTCATTGATCATATAATATTATATTATATGTCCGTAGAAACACAATTCTTTTTAAAAGTAGGTACTTTGTGTTGACTGTGGTGGAATAACCAGGTTTCACTGTTACTTACGACGGTCAGGTCGAGGATGAGCGGAACTCATTTGCATTTTACGATCTAACGGACTAAACCCTTGAAATGAACTGTAAAAACATTCTGTTTTATTGGAATCAATAAGTTTAAGATAATGTCCTAGTTTAGATAAAGCCTTCTTAGGATAAAATCTTTCCCTCTTGTCCTTTTAAGTTACGTTCCGTTTAACGAACTTTCCAAATTATGTACTTTCAAAAAACGTGTGTGGCATACCTAATATAACATTAATCACCTTAATCACGTTCGACATTCTCGTTTTGTGCAAAATGTAAAAAAAATGTTTCACGCCCCATATAACCACCTACAAAAATATAGCAAAAAAAACCGACGTGACTGACAAAAACTAATGACAGATTCGTGATGATCAGCGACCTACAATTAGTCAAAAAAGCTGGTCAAATAAAACAACGAAATACGTACGTGTCCGACTGTGTAATTGATGGAAAGGTTCATACTGAAATGCAATTGAAACAATAAGAAATTTAAAAACTGTGAATTTTAGCTTGGCCTCAAATTGATGTAAAGGTGTTCGTCACTAAATTTAAAAACATTAAGGGCCGGAATTTCAATCGAAGGTTAACCATCAGGTGTGTTACTTATCCAATCAAATAAGTCCATTTCAAAACCTTTTGATTATCTGATTGGATAACCAACATATCCGTAGGTTAACCTTCGATTAAAATTCCGGCCCTAAATTTTCAACACAGTTCAATGTCACTGTGAAGAGGGAAAACAAAAATGGGCAACATATAACATATGTTCACATGTATACTGCAATACCAAGAACTCACGCTTCTGATGTTAAGTACTAAAAATCTGAAAAATATCAGAATGAAGCCCTTTATCCTACTAGGCTATGTGCTAAATTTCAACATCGAATAAATTAAAATTTTTGGGTACCCATTTGAGGGGGCATAACTTCCACATAATTCATTTTAGGACAAAAACTTATTGTTACTTTTTGTCTTATTTTTACGTAAGGAAGCTGTGTTTAGCTTTTGTCCCTATAATTTTCAGAATTTAGTCTAAAAATTTTTGGTGATGACTCGTTTTAGGTGCTAACACAGGTGTTCAATGTTGAAATATGAGAAGAATGTCAAAAGTCTGTCATTCATAAACATTTCTAAAATGTCAAAAAATCTACTTACATATCCAGAATAAGCGAATTTTTAAAAGAAAAACTTACCTACAGATGTCAGGGTACAGTCGGCCGCAATTCAACAATATCCCTGTTAGATAAAAAGAGAAAAACGATTAAAGCGCGTTCTGCTGTCTGTCTCTATCCGCTCAAGTTTTATTAAAATTGTTCGAATTATTACGTTTTTTTCAAAATCGATCCACAATAGTATAATCCCCATAGTTAGTGCATGTTTCGGGGACTAAACTAACCGCCAAAAGATTAAATTTTAAAAAATCATCTGTTTAAGTCTTAAAATAAATGTAATCTGGAATTTCAAAACACTTAATTCCGTATTTAAATTTTCATCCCTCTTTTTAAAAGGCTATGGGGTTTAGCCCCCGAAACTTGTACTAACTAAGAGTTTTTCGTTGCCCCCATTTTGAACTCGGAAACCGTAAGAGATGGAGAGTAGGTTAAATTAGCAAAAAGTTGAGCTTTTATCTTGATTCGTTTCTGAGTTATCCCGAAAAAACTGACAATCGCTATTTTAAAGAAAGATTTATAAGTATCTTTCTACCGATTTTATGTTTTTGATAGCTGTCAATTCAGCAACATTGACAGAAATTCTCTAAGCTTTCTAGATTTTTCGTAAAGACAGTCAAGTTTTCTTCATCTTACGGCCGCCATATTAAATTTTTTCTTCTTATGGTCGCCATATTAAATTTTAACACTATTGGATACACAAAAAACTTAGATTTTCAAAAATCTAGCGAACATGGACTTTTTGTACAGATCGTCAAAATTTCAAATTTTGTATTTATAATTTTGTAAAATCAGCCTAAACTTGCATGAAAAACAATCGCAAAAAAGTACACCGACTGTTTCAATTCCGTATGACATGTGAAAACAATCGAATTCAATCGTAATAAAATACTTCTCGGCATGGTGTGACTCAAGCTTTGACATATTTTTTCAAAAAAGTCCATATTGATTACATTTTTGAAAAGCTAATTTTTTGTGTATCAGATGGTGTTAAAATCCAATATGGCGGCCATAAGAAAAAGAAAAGAAAGTTGACTGTCGTTGCTCAAAATCTGGAAGGCCTAGAAAATTCGCGATTTTTAGTTTCTTCGGAATAACTCAGGAACCAATCAAGATATCGGGGAATTGCTTACACATTCTTAATCACCTTGACAAAGTGCAAATTTTCTCTAATTAAACCTACTCTGAGTTCCCAATGGTGGGCAGCGAAAAATGCACCACCCTGTATAAACTTTGAGAAAAATTTGTTTCTACAGGGTGTCTCAGAACGCTCGCACCAAATTCTAATGGAGTATTCAGGATTAAATTCTGAGTCGATTGGCGTTTTTGAAAATTTCCAGGATCCAATAGTTCTCAAGTTATAAGAGATTTAAGAGAACCAATCAGATTTCAGCTTCATAAGGTAATTTAATGCTAGATGCACTATTTCCTAGGTAACAAGATACTATCAATGAAACTTTATAATGTTGTATCTTGTTACCTAGGAAATAGTGCATCTTACATTAAATTACCTTATGAAGCAATTCAGAGCCGAAATCTGATTGGTCCTCTTAAATCTCTTATAACTCGAGAACTATTGGACCCTAAAAATTTTCAAAAACACGGATCGACTCAGAATTTAATCCTGAATACTCCACTAGACATTGGTGCGAGCGTTCTGAGACACCCTGTATTTTGAACAACTCAAGTCCATTTCGAGATGGATCTTTTCACTCGGAAATTTATTATTATTGAAGCCGGCTGTAAGTACATCCTACTCTCCTAGTTCTTTGACGTCATACCATACCTACTAATCAATAAAATGCCGATGCTGTGCAAAATGCTTACGTCAGTGTTGCCAACCCATTTCATGTCGAGAACTGATTTATTAACAGTACCTATTATATGAGATTAACGACAGCAAAATCGGCGCTTACCAACCATCCTACAACATTATTATTTCTCATTCGTATTCCTTCCTCGGTGAATAGCTGATGGCATCCCTCATAAGAATTTACATTCGTATTGCAAAATGTTGCCGATAATATTACAAAAAGAAAAGAATTGACTGTTTTGTCAATTATTTAGGACAAAAAATAGAATAATTATGTTCAATGTTCTGTTGTGTTGCCAAAATAACAATGTTGATAATGTTTAGAGTGACTATATTATATTGTTGACAGTAATTATTGTTACAAACTGCTAAACTGAAATTTTCTATAAGAAAGTACAAACTTCCAAAATTTCCATTATTGAACATATTGATCATGAGTGAAAAAATGTAGGCAACCTAAAATATTCGAATCAAATGAGGAACAATAATTTATTACCAGTCAGTGATATACTATAGGAAGGACTTATCTAACAGCGTGAGAACAGCGAACATAATTCTATTCTTTCTCCATATCTATCAGACAGTTATTACTAAAAGCGTGATCGTGACATGATTTTTTATGCGACACCCGTTATCTCCTGCATTGTTTTTATGGATGAAAGCTTCATACACAATTTATTATTTTCATGGTCTGATTTTTAGCGAAAAACTAGTGAATCTTTGTTTTTATTTATTTGTTGATTATTTCCATTGACTTTCTCCACCGATGTCGGAGAGATTGTGTAACTGCAATCTGCAAATAAACTTCTCGAAGAAGAACACTTAAAACCGCAAACACGGCCTGTTTCTCGCAATTTTTCCAACTTTCTGAATCTGTTCGACAAATACTACTTAAATGGACTGTTAAGTTTTTTAAACAGTTTAGAGGCTACTTAAAAAAGCCAAACTGCCATAAAATGTAAATAGTAATCTCAGTCTTATCGCTGAAATTGTAATTTCTTTACTTTTTCGTGCAGTTTACGTAGATCATGTGTCTGCGATAATGTCGCTATTTGAACTTGGTCTACTTTCTCAATTTTCGTGATGTTAGCTGGATTCAAATTTGATTGAAACTGAAAATAATAACGTTGTTGTAAACACTGCGGTCACAACAGGAAGTTTAATAAGAGATGATTGCCAGTCGGATATTAATCAATAGCGATAAACCTATCGCCCATTATCAGAAACATGCTCAAAAATTGTTTATCTGAATAGGTACGAACTATAAATACAGCGTAGTATATGTGATTCAATGAAACAGTCTTAATAAGGAAGCCATCAATGCACATGAAAGGAGTCTTTTCAATGATGCACATTAAAATAAATAATCGTGTCAATTAGAGGCTTAGAGGAGTGTCACCTAATAGTAATGATAATAATAACAATAATTACATTAATGACACCACCTTGGAAGTCTGCGTTTCAAAGTCAATGTTTTTTTTTCATTTCACGTTAAATTAAAAGTTCATTGTGCAGAGTAGTGATCAAAATGATGGATACGTGGTTGTTAGTCCGATTCAATTAATTCCATTAATGTATCGACACCTGTCTACCTCCATTTATCATTTCAACAGAGAACAAACAAGAGACATATCAAAATCTAAATAAAAAGCTTTCTTTAAACATGGGTGAGACTGGCGCCAGATATCTCTTATTACATTTTTTGAACAAAATATGCTTACGCCCCCAGACATATCTAATTTGCTCCAGAAAGCGACTCTATCCTATTATCACACCGAATGCAGTCTGGCGAGAACAAAACGTAATTGAATTTTATGGAGTGTCACAAACATTGGATTTTAAATCGTGTAAGGGGCTCGTTTACGTCCATTCAAATTTGGCGCTTGAGATGACGTCAGTGCTCGTAATAGTGTCATAAGACACGGTGGTTGATTTTTATTTGTCATAATAACCGGTTGACTTGTTTCCTTCATATCAAAATCGTACTCAAGGGGATTCCCATACTCTTATTACTTCTAGAACAAGGTAAAATAAAAAATAAGATAAATAATAATTACCTGAATAAATTGACTTATGAAAAATGTACTTTATTGAGAAAAAAATAATTTATTCTATGTTAAGTCGATTTGAATAGGACTTTAGCCAGGCCAGTAGAGCAAAAATCAGCTAACTATGAATTTAGCTGCTTAAGATTTTCATTTTATAAAGTTGGTACCTAGTCAATAGTCTCATTGTTTAATGATAGCAACATAATATCGTTGGCAACACTGCGATAATGACATTTTCAGAAGTTGGTAGTCTTACAACTGTAGAATGAAATAAGGAGGTAGGTACTCTAATAATAAGTGAAAATGATGACCCGTATTGAATTGTGCGTATCACAGTTGGTAGGAATGAAATATTTTCGTTGTAAAGTTGGCAATAAAGTTATAAAATCATATTCTAACGAACGCAAGGGTTTCTATATCGATATCTTGATCGCGAAGCCAACTCTTGAAAAATGGAATGACCTTATTCGCGCGAGGTCGCAGTAGGCTGCGTTTATAAATTACATTCGAATTGAGTACACCAAAAGATGCATCTTATAAAGGTCTACGACTGTGCAAAAATTTATGTCCCTACTCCTGAAAGTAACCAAAATATTAAACTGTCCAATGTATAACTACTTATTTGGCTAAGAAAGTAAAATTTTCGTGGCTAGCCGGAAAAAATATTCTTTTTTGCATGCGGAAAAATCCTATTTTCAATTTCAACTTGCATTGCTTTGGTGATCTGATGCTGCTTGTGTCGACTGTCGATGCAGCAAAAAGTTGGGTTATGAGATGCCGACGTACCAAATTTCAGCCAAATCGGTCTGGTAGTTTTGGCTGTGACGTGTCTACAAACGTACGTACGAAGATATAAATTTTTCTTTAAATTGGCAATTTGTGATAACTCTGGAACGAATCACAATATCGGGAAATTCTCTTCAGATTCTTAATCGCCAAGAAATAGCGCAACTTTTCTCTAATTTAACGGACCGCGTATCTTTTACCATTTCGGAGATCCCAATGGTGAGCAAAAATTAACGATCCTGTACATAATCATATACAGGGTGTGCCGTTTAAAACGAAACAGTCTAAATAACTCATGGAATGGTGATTTAAGGGAAGAACAAGTCGATTTTTATTTGGAGGGGGACACCTACCTAAGTCCGTGCTTGGCCAAATTTTCCACGCACCCCCTACCAACCCCCACTTCAGAATTTAACGACAACCCCGCATTTGTGATACATTATCTGAAAGTTAATTTTGTTGCGAACTCACTTTTGAAAAGAATTTTGATATTCGTTGACCTCAAGTGCCCTCTATGGTTGAATTTGAAAATTGCATTAGGGCCCTTTGTGACACATCATTTAAAAGGCTATAAAATTCTCTGTAAACTGGTGCAAAGATTTTTTAAATCCGTCGACTTCTTCAAAAGTTACACTGAAAAATATGAACTGACTCTGAAATTCTTCTAATTTATGCTGTAACTCTTGAAGGAGTCGATGTATTTCAAAAATTTTTCCATCAATTTACAGAGAATTTTATAACCTTTCAAATGGTGTACCACAAAGGGCCCTAATTTTTAAATTCGGTCAACGAATATCAAAATTTTTTCCAAAGTTGAATTCGCCACAAAATTGGCTTCCAGAAAATATATAACAAATGGGGGGTTGCCATTTGAAATTTTGAATTGGAGGTTGGGGGGAGGGGTTACGGGGTGCGTGGGAAAATTTCGCCAAGCACGAATTTAAGAATTTAAATAAAAATCCACCTGTTTGACCGTTCTTCCCTCAAATCACCGCTCCAGGAGGTGTTATTTAGGGAGTTTCGTTTTAAACGGTACACCCTGTATAATACTGAAATCATCATTCAAAGTGAAATCTGACAGTGACGTCTCGCACGTCAAGGGCTACTAGATCGGAAGAGTGCTTGATCACTCTCTGATGTCTCGCACGTCAAGGGCTACTAGATCGGGAGAGTTCTTAGTCACTCTTTTACCTATTTAGAAAGTGCCGCGTTTTTTTAAACTAGTTAACTTAACATCAATTATCATGTTAATCTGTGAGTCGCCATTTAATTTTGGTTTCATTATCACTTTCCATTACTCAATTTAAAAAAAAAAACGCAAATATGAAAATAAAAGTGCGTAGGTAAAGAAAATTTTGGTTATTTCTACTCTATTGTTTTAATAAGAAAAGAAACATTTTTTGCATATTGACAATGCAAGTCATCTTTTTTTAATGAAAAATTGTGATTAAAGTATTACTTTTTTATCTCCTACTTTCTTAAATTTTTTTGTGAAGAAGTAAGTATACAAAAAAATTACGTGTACTACAACGTAGGTAATGAAATAGTTATTTATGTAATTAGTTATGGAAAGCCATATATAGTTTGACGAGCCATGATATTTGCCAAAACGAGCGATAGCGAGTTTTGTAAAATTATGCGAGTCAGAAAACTGGGGCTTTTCATAACGCATTACGTATACTTTTGGACTTTTCGTAGTACCTAGTCGTAAATTTTGCAACTCTGCGGTTAATTACCTTCAATTTGTGAACAAGGGAACCCTATTATTTAACAGTAAACAGAAGGATACTGCCTCCAGGACCGTACTAGCCAAACGCGACCCAAACCTTAAAATATTAATTTATGATTTATGAAAATTTTAAGTAATTATAATGATAAGTATACAGGGTGTCCCAGATTCAATGTGACGGGCAATATCTCCGTCGTGACTAGAAGTTAAATTCTGAATTGGTCATAAAGGATGGATGTTTTTAATTGTCTCAAAAGCGAAAAATCAATCATGTTTGCCAGCCTACTCGATTTTATTATATTATAAAATCAAAACGGCTGGTGCAAACAGTTGACATGTTGGCTTTTTCAGACTGCATTTGACAAGCTGGAACCGATTCCGTCAAAAAAATTGTAGGTTGCTATTTAAAATAACAAAATTGATGTCGACTTCCATACCGGAAGTGAAGCATATGAGTGTATCACATTGAATCTGGAACACCCTGTATATGGGGCGCCGTGACTATACTATAAGCTGAATTGAGACTTACTCTTCTAATGATGTCGTAAAATTTACGACTAGATACAACGAAAAGTCCACCACTATACAACATTTTACCTAATTGCGTAAAATCCACCTTTGCAATTTGGTAAAGTATCTTTTTTTCACTCGTTTGATAAATTTCAAACTCATAAAAAAAGCATTACTTTCATCACAAGTTGTAGAAATAACTGTTATTTTACTAATAATTACAATATGTCAATTAAACGTAATGTTCTCGTCGTTAACTTCTGACTCTTAACTTGTGTCAAGGAGAACGAAGTCGAGTCCTGGCGTGGAGAGTAAGAACAAGGGCTGCCAACGTAAAGAGCATAGTTCGTGCATATATGAACAGGCTTACCAACGGAATCCCTAACTCAGTGCATAAATGGTGCAAACATGTTCATTGATCCGTTTTAAAATTAGCTGGCGACGATGCGGAGCATACACATGTTGATAAAACTAAAAGAATGTTAAAATAGTTTAGAATCCGAGATAAAAGGGTCAAAAATTTAATAAAACGTAGTCGCTGAACTGTAAATGTTTCGGGTAAGGAGAATAATCTAATAAAACGTCACAAAGACTAAAAGAACTATAAAAGAAATTGTGGATATTAGAAATATAAACAGTGCAGAAGTCGTTTAGAGGATTGCTCCAAGTTTTTTATTTAGATCAATTAGAAGATTGAATGACGCAGATGGATGATAATTGTCTTTTGTTGCAGAATGTCTCCGACCGAATTCTCCAATTACATCAAGCAAAGGGCGATGCAACAGCAGCTCCACCAGCAGCCCCCGCACCATTCGCCGGGTCGCGCCCTTTCCCCCGACCCTTCGGCGTACTACTTCCCCCATGGCCCTTACGGGGGGCCCCAGTTCCACCGTTCCATGTTCGAGTCTTCCAATCAGTTCCTGAGCCCCGACCTGTATTCCGGCAAATTGCCCTTCGAACACACCCCCCTCAACCCTTACTACCCCAACAACGGGTCCGTAGGCGCACCCCCATCCACCCCCACCACCCCCCAAGACAGCGGCAAATTAATTGACAACAACTGGCCATATCCGACCGCCAGCCAATACCAACACCTCCTGGTGGCCAATTGAGGGTCCTAGGCACGGTCGATTAGTTACTTAAGCGACTGCAGCCTCCCCTCCCTGTAGGGGGGATGCACTCGCTTCTTATATAACCCTAAACTATCTTATATATTATAAGAGATCCCAGCTTGATACTACTTGATAGATTTTTTTATAAATCGTAGTTTAGGATTAGATGTTTCTTACTTTATATAAATGGTGTTACAGTATTCTTGTAGATTAGAGTGTTTTTTCTAAATTTTTTATATTGTATGTATTTTTTTATTTTTGTATGAAAAGCTCAAGCTGACATCTAGTCCCATTTTCATGTATTCGCTACGAGCGTTGGCATATCATATCGTGGTCCTCTGCCTCTCACGCTGTATTTCTTGGCGATTTTTGTGATAAAAAAAAGTACTACATCGGTTGCAGCAAGGATCGTGAGGGGCACTTTACAGTATTGCATGCAACCCTATTACGTGGGTCCTAGATGCTTCCATTCTCAGTTTTTTTGTACCGCTTGTTTTGTTATTTTTCCACTGTTTCATTTTTATTTGTATAAATTGTTGACTTTAAATAATATATATTTTGTTATGAGCTGATAGTTTGATTGCACTTTGTTACGTTTGTCTGCGTACCTGACGTTGTTATTAGGTATAATTATTGATTCTAGATTAGAATCATATCTTAACGAACGCGGGAGCGATGTGAGTCAGGCTTTAAGCTTCAACTGTTTTGTTAAACGAAAACGATAGACAATTAACAAAAGCCCGTTTAACAGCGCAACAGAAAAAAACGCCCGACTCACACTACCCCCACGTCCATTAAATACATGATTCTATATTATATACTTAAGTCTCAACGAAAATCAAACTTTGAAGGTATTTTTGATTGTCGATAAGCGACCTTCGCAAGAAGAAGACGAATACCAACCATTCAGTTACCTGAAAAAAATGTGATTGCAATGCTTTAAGACGGTGATAAATTAAGGAATGTGAATCTGAGGTGGCAATCTGTAAAAACCAAGCGACGGTTTATTTTACTAAGCGAGATATTAGCACAATTGATAGTTAATTCGAGAATTGGTAACACTGACTAGTTAGATTTTCCCTCCACACGTGATAAAACTATTTTTTTAAAGCTTTCAATCTACGGGATAAGTTAAAGTTTGCCTTTTCAGACGGTTGTAGGCAGTCGTCAACGGTGTATGCGTTACCTGTGAAGACACTAGTATTCTAGGGCACCGTTTACACAGTGTAAACAGTGCCCTAGTCTCGTCTAGTCGCAAGCTACACAATGTACATGATTCATATTTATAGATTACTCAATTATTTTATATACTTGCCTGTATGTATTTGCATTTTATCTAAAAACTTGTATATAATCCTAGTTGTTGTTTATAAATTCGTGTAATTGTAATGTAGTTCAATTTTTACAAGTGGTGGAAAAGTTTTTTGGCGAAATTCTTCGACGGTTGTGAAAATTGGAGGGAAACCACTTGTCTTCTGATAAAAATATTACAAGTAGGGATTGACGCCCAAAAAGGATTGTGATGGCTCTTTTTTACTATACTGTAGATTAGGCTTCAAAAAAGCCTCTGCAGGCCTATTTATGTAATCTATGTCACTATCTGTGTTAGTTTATCTCTTTTGAATCATTAATTGTGACTTAGATATCGTATTCAATATTTATGATAGTGAGAGAAGCGGATTTTTCCATCCCGTTATAAAATAAGTGTACGATAGTCTATAATTTTTCATATTGTTGTACGATTTTTAAGTTTATATTAAAATGTTTGTGCATTAACTATTCTCTCGTTTTATTTGGAATGGGATTAATTCTATAAACATGTGTGTCTCTGCTCTCATTGACCCACTTTATTCTTAAAAATCGATAAAACAGACAAGTAAACAGTATAATCTCCGCATACAATATGAACTAGTTTGGAATCAATTGAACAGTGTTAGCAGGTTCAGGTGAATCGATATTCTATCAGTCAAGGTTTCGATACATATCACAATGATTGACAAATTTTATTATCATGTCATTATTCCCACGAAAAATTTAAATATATGTTTACTCATATACAGGATGTAGCCCTCAGAAAACATCACTCAAGAATATTTTGTTTTTTGTTTATCAAATGAAAGCTAACAAAATTATGTAGAAAAGTATAAATATGCCATTTTTACAATTTTCGTTACCGCACGGAAATGAAATAACCACGTGCTGAAGAGGTTCCATACACTTCTTTGGCTGCCTCTTTTTAAATATATTTTAGTAAGGGAAGCGATATGCAACGATAGCGCCAGAGCGAGCCACGGCAATGCAATACCACGGCCGGCCGCAGCACCTTTTCTCTTTTAGTTATGATTTATGAAATAAACAGGGGTGTGCAACTTTGTTGGACCACCTGTATATAATAAGTAATACTAATTATGCATTAATACATTATTAAAAGGTTATCCCGCTATTTGTACTTTCTACTTTCTATAATTAACTGAACTTCATTTTCAGCAAAGAATTCGTTCGATCACTTCCTCAAAGCATGCAGTTTCGAAGACGGCAGAAACTTCCTACTTTTCACAGAATTTGTAAATTTAATAACTAACGTTGACTATATAAGTAACAATGCACCGAAATTGATTTAAAATAGAAGCTAAAATGTATAAAACGATACACCTCCAATGGCAAAAGCGGCGAATGTATTGCAGAAAAAATCAGACCACGAATTATATTCGGATGATAAAACAATAAAAGAAATTTCAATCTTAACAAAATACTCGTTGTTATGGCATTTTATTTGACAGAAATTTAATCAATAGTAATATATACTACGATTGCCGCAGGTTTTGACGTCCGAATGGTTGTCAAGTACGAGTCAAAACGGTAGATTTTTTTAGGCTAAAAAGGCCGAAAAAATCTACCTTTTGATAAGCAGTGCAGCCATGAGGACTCAACAAGGCCACCAAGAGACTACGAATCGAATTTTGCAGATTATTTTATAAATTAAAGTAGGTATCGAGTAAGTAGTGTCAAGTTGACGCGTTGTAGTATTATCACTGTAATCAGGATTTGATTGGTTATTGGTATAATAATAATAATAATAATAATAATAAATTTATTTTGTTACAATTCACATGAATTATACAAAAGAGAGCGATGTGTCAATTTACTTATCTAATTACATAATCACAATCGAAACAAATTCCTAAATATTACTGGCTACTAAAATCGTTTGGACTC
Source organism: Pycnomerus fuliginosus (assembly GCA_963924575.1). Classification (NCBI taxonomy): domain Eukaryota; kingdom Metazoa; phylum Arthropoda; class Insecta; order Coleoptera; family Zopheridae; genus Pycnomerus; species Pycnomerus fuliginosus. The sequence continues at coordinate 20,967,145 of OZ004621.1, read as the reverse complement.
GGCGTCAGTGTTGTTTATCACGAGATTTAGCAATATAGCTACCATGTCACTTAAAAGTCTTCGGTTAGAACCAGCTGGCGTAATTTCAGGGCATTGTCTAAAAAGTTGAAGAGACCACACACCACGGAAGGGCTCTGCGACTCGAAAAGAACCAAAATATCTGAAGGCACCAAATCCTGTAGGTATTTGTTCCTGAACCCGGCATAGATCGGGCAGCCAGTGAGTAAATGGAGCAGAGTTTCATCCTCCCCTATATTACAAATACTACAAGTTTGCGTCTGGTCAATTCTATATCTGACATTTCTTATATTTACGCACAAGACCCTGGAATGACTTAGGCGAAGCTGACAGAATAATCGAATTTTGTTTAAGTCTAGTTTCAAGTTCAAATATTTTTGAGAAAATGTTGTTTTATCCACCAAACTTTTATATACGTTTGAGTACCTAGAGTCCAGTATAATGTCACGGTCTGACTTAATAAGCAGGTGTTTTCTATGATCCAAGATGGATTATTGGTTATTGGTATACTAAATGCTGCTTTGGATTGGTTCAATACTTAATGTACAAAATTTTAATCGCTAGAAAACCGTCCTGCTTTTCACTAGAGCTGTTTTTCAGTTCAAAACGATGTTGATAAGCAGACTGTCTATAAATTCTGACGTTTGATTGGTCTAAAATTCTTGAGTTGTTTTATCGCCATTAAAATAACATTTTCCGAAAAAATGTCACTAAGGTTTCCGACCCTGAAAGGCAACAACTGTCGAATCCAATAATAAAAACATGCAGTTAATGCATTTAATGTGCACCTACAAAGTATGGCAACTGAATATGTGTGTCAAATTGCACCTCGATATCTTCAGTAGCTGAACTGTAGCGGCTTTCTTTTAAGACTTCTTGGCAAAAAGGCCCTAAAATGAAATATTTCGAAAAAATGTAATTACTATTTTCGACCGATAAAAACAGCTATCAAATCCAATATCTAATAAAATTACAGTTTTTTCACGGCACCGGTTCTTTGCCAGAAGGACACTAAGTGTGAATCCATTTTTAGAAGAAGACTTTGGAAATCTTTCCTACTATACGGGGGTTTGCAATTTTAAAGTTGATGTGCCAAAAAGGCAGTTTCCGTGAACCGATGTAGCCCAAAAACTAATAAGCCAGTTCGGTCCAGTAGCTTGGGGCTGTAGCTTGTCCACCAGACCGACACACAGACATTTTTCAGAAACCACTTTTGTAAAGATTTGAAGTTTTTGGTGAATTGGTGATTAGATTTTTCGATCGATTTTAGTAACTGCTCCGCGAGCTTAGAAGTTAAAAATATTTTTCATGCTAATAACGAGGAGTTAAGCAAAAAGTAAAATCTCAGTGGTTACCAGGGTTGGCATGTTTTAAACATTTGTTTTTAATCCAGTGTTTTAAACATGTTTTAAACAAGGCCATTTGTTTTAAACAAATATGTTTTAAACGTGTTTTTTTTATTCAATGTTTTTTTTAATTTATACATGTCAAATTTCAAATTTCTATTAAGTTCATATTTAATATAGCTTCATACGTTCACAATTCATAAATGCCACGATTGACGCATAAGAAAAGATACAAGGGCAATATTTAAGAAAATTGTATTATTAAATAATATTATGATTGTTGTGATTAAGGTAGATAGGTACCTACCCAGTTTGATAATTTTTGATTCACTTTTATTCACATATCATGTTAGATATAGATATAAGATTAATAAGATATACAGGGCCGGTGAATTGTTCGAGTTGCGTCTTTTCAGGCTGATTAGGAATCTGTAAAGAATTCTCCTTTATCTTGATTCGTTCCTTAGTTATCCCGGAAAAATTGAAAATCGCGATTTTAAATAAAAATTCGTATCTTTCGTATATTCGTATTGTTGGTAATTAAATGAAATTTGGAACTTTTATATTTTTGACACCTGTCAACTCAACAGCATTGACACACATTTTCTAGGCCTTCTAAATTTTGAGCAATGACGGTCAACTTTTATTTTCTTATAGGTTTTAACACCATAAAATGCAGAAAAAAATAGCTTTTCAAAAGTGTGTCCAACATGAACTTTTTTGACAAATCGTTAAATTAAATCAAACAATGCTACGCTATGTCCATGAGGGGACAATTTTATAGATGCCTGTAATGTACAAAATTTATTGTTTTAAACAAGTTTAAAACTGTTTTTTTAATGCAATTTTCATAAAAAATAATACGATAGAAACATGTTTTAAACAAAAAAAAACATGTTTTGTTCAAAATGAAAAAAAACTGTTTTTTTTGCAACCCTGATGGTGGTTACCGACTTATTATAAAAGGTGTCCTAGAAAAAACCGAACGATTTATTTTTGGCTATAGCTTTGTTATTATTGAACCGATTTTGCCCAATTTTGTACCGGACGTAGTTTGAATTTAATGTATTTTATATCGGCCTCCCTTTCAAAACTGGATTAATCAGTTAGGTCAAAAAATGTTAATGTTTTTGAATATACTTTAGTTATTTGTACAACTAGTAATGAATGTAATACTTTTTTTCATGAGTTTGAAGTTTGATACACGACGCAATAGGCGGAGTGTATCAATCAAACGAGTGAAAAAAGATACTATCATTACGTGTTGTACACGTAATTTTTTTGTATATTCCCCCCATACGCGAAAAAGTGGAAAAGAATTATTTTTCTATATGGGGGAGTAATGATTGGCAACACTGGGTAGCCCTTTACATCCTTGGTTTGATAATATAATGTAACAATGTAAAGATGAAAAAATGTTAAAATCGTTAAAAAAAGTGATACTTTCATTACGATTTTTTCGTTAAAAAAAGTGGTACTTTCATTACGATTTTTCATTAAAAAAAGACGACTTTCATTGTAAATATGCAAGAAATTAATTTTTCGAACTTTTATTAATCCAGCGCTACCTTCACTGCGTAGCAAGGACCCACGTTAATTAAATGTCTGCCTCTTTGTCTTAACGAAGGGGTCACGACAAAATCAATTCGTTTTTATTGCTTCCACACCTTATAATAGTAGGGTGCTCGCTAGACTTTATCTTTCAACCAAGGGGCACTTACGAGTGAAAATGTATGGAGTATAAATTTTGGTTTCTAATGCCCTCGGTATGCTACTGTCAAATTCGTCCAAGGGTCGTCCTGTGACAAAGGGCACAAATCAAAATTTTCCAACTAACGCCGCCACGTGAAAGTTCGTGTAGAGAAGTACCTTTCCTGAAAAATTCATGGTGATGTCTGTGCGGATTGTATTTTTTATTAATTTTGAAAGGAAAATATCTCCATTGATCCATACGGGGCCACGGACCTTTGGAGGCGATTATCTCGGTTCGAGCATCGGCAAAAACGCATCATTTTTAGGGGTATATTTCCTTTCCAACACGATTACTCCAAATCGGGGCGGTTAATCGAAACTAATTATTCTTAATAAAAGATGTGCTATTTTATTTTGTTGACGATCGTCTTTACAGAATATTTTTAGCGCAATCAATAAAGGAGTTAATTGTCTAAATCTGAGAGGAAGTAAAAAATTCATGCCACTGTAACGCTTGGGTTTCCGTGCCCCCACCACTACTTTCGCTGCGTCCCGCCACTCCGCAACCCCCTGAGACGTCCACATCTACAATCTTAGAGAATATCCTGTATTCCTGAAAATAATGGAAATAAGACTTGGAACTCTTGAAAAGCACTTTTTATTTCATGTAGGTAAGAAAAACAATAATTTTTAATTTGAAAATTCTTCGTCGTCCTTCTCGTTGATCGGGGAACCTCCGTGATCGGGGGTCTTCCCTCATTTGAATTTCCTTCATGTTATTTTTACAGGATCGGTTTTCCCATACCGTGGCATGAAAAAATGCAGGAAACCTTATTTTTATTGCAAATGCAACTCTTGCTTATGCAGTCTTTAAAAATAATTTTTGGACAAATTAGGACAATAATATCTGAAATGGTTTTTTGGGACGGCGGGCTATGTTTGAAGAGCTGGCCCAAGACTGTCACCCACGTCGTTTTTCCCATCTATAACCCTCAGGTGACGGAAAATTAGGTCGAGAATTTAATTAATTCAACCAAATTTTGGTCTGAAAGAATAGAACTCTCAAGCAATGCCGCTTCAAACTGTCTTCGGTTGGAGGCAGTTTTTCTAGCGACTTAGTTAACGCAAGTAGGGCCCGTTAAATCGTTGATAGATATTATTACTTCATCGTTGTTGGTTCAACACAAAAGTTTCCATATTTTTGAACGAGTTTTTGAATTTAATGTTGTCCAACTCTTGGTCTAACTTTTCGTCAAATCCTACATCGCCAAGTAATTCACATAAGTTTTTGTAAATTTTCCATCAATTTAGCGTCCCAACACCTCTGAACTAGCTTGTAGCATCAAATTCTGTTAGGGCATGAAATATACATTTTTTGGAAGTTTTGCTTCCGGAATGTTTCTTTACTATTTCCAGTTCTCATCCAAATCTCTGTATATAAATTCTCTGTCGACTCGAGATACTGATACAGACTTGCCAGTTATTCTCGTGCATTTTAAAGAATATCTCCAGAATACTCCAGAGGTTTGAATAAGAACTGGAAATAGTATAAAGATACATTCCCGTTCAACCCACAGTCCATCAAATTAATTTGAAAGAAAAACTACTAAGCGGTTTTGGAAAGTTAACTTGCTGGGCTGGAAAATTTACCAATAGGTACTTCCGGGAGTTGGTGGGATTTGAGGAAACATAAAACCGTTTCAGATACATCTATTATTGTATTAATTTGTCCACAGATTATTTTTAAAGACTGCATAAGCAAGCATGCAATAAAAATAATGTTTCCTGCATTTTTTCATGCCACGGTATGGGAAAACCGATCCTGTAAAAATAACATGAAGGAAATTCAAATGAGGGAAGACCCCCGATCACGGAGGTTCCCCGATCAACGAGAAGGACGACGAAGAATTTTCAAATTAAAAATTATTGTTTTTCTTACCTACATGAAATAAAAAGTGCTTTTCAAGAGTTCCAAGTCTTATTTCTATTATTTTCAGGAATACAGGATATTCTCTAAGATTGTAGATGTGGACGTCTCAGGGGGTTGCGGAGTGGCGGGACGCAGCGAAAGTAGTGGTGGGGGCACGGAAACCCGAGCGTTACAGCGGCATGAATTTTTTACTTCCTCTCAGATTTAGACAATTAACTCCTTTATTGATTGCGCTAAAAATATTCTGTAAAGACGATCGTCAACAAAATAAAATAGCACATCTTTTATTAAGAATAATTAATTTCGATTAACCGCCCCGATTTGGAGTAATCGTGTTGGAAAGGAAATATGCCCCTAAAAATGATGCGTTTTTGCCGATGCTCGAACCGAGATAATCGCCTCCAAAGGTCCGTGGCCCCGTATGGATCAATGGAGATATTTTTCTTTCAAAATTAATAAAAAATACAATCCGCACAGACATCACCATGAATTTTTCAGGAAAGGTACTTCTCCACATGAACTTTCACGTGGCGGCGTTAGTTGGAAAATTTAGATTTGTGCCCTTTGTCACTGGACGACCCTTGGACGAATTTGACAGTAGCATACCGAGGGCATTAGAAACCAAAATTTATACTCCATACATTTTCACTCGTAAGTGCCCCATAATTCCTAAACTAAGCGACTTTTCTCCTCGCGAGCACCCTACTAGTTAAAAAAAATAGGTAACTAAATAGTTATTAAAATGGTGCGAAAATTAGCCGATTGTTACTAAAAGTACATACTTACGATTTTAGTGACAGTCTAGTCCGAAGTTTAATTTTTGTTTACATAGCAGCCTCTCAACAATCGCATCATAGCACGGTGAGGAAACGTCAACAATTATGTGTTTAGATTTAGGTATGTACTGCCTTAGCCTTGCCTAGTAAAACAAATACCTATAACTGAAGATAGGGACCTTTCTATTGATTATTTTATACATTAAGTATTGAACCAATCCAAAGCAGCATTTAGTAGGTATACCAGTAACCAATCAAATCCTGATTACAGTGATAATACTACTACGTCAACTTGACACTACTTACTCAATACTTTAATTTATAAAATAATCTACAAAATACGATTCGTAGTCTCTTGGTTGCCTTGTTGAGTCCTCATGGATGCACCACTTGTCAAATGGTAGATTTCTTTCGGCCAAAGAGAACTCGAGCAAGCTCTCGTCCTCTTTTTAGTCTAAAAAAATGTACCATTTTGACTCATAGTTGGCAACCATTCGGACGTCAAAACCCGCGGCAATCAAGAGACTACTTGTCGTATTACTAATGATAAGAGTTTTGAGAGTTTTGTTTTAGTGATCATAAGGTGAGTGACTATTTATGTGTAAACAGTTTGGACTTTTGATTATAATGTTACCTAAACTCCGTTCATTTTCTATAGCAGAACTCCTGATGCCTACCTGCAATATACCTAATCCAACTATGTATTATTATTTGTTTTTTACCAGGAGTTTAAGACTCGATGGCAGTTTATTATTGATACATAAATAATTATATTGCCATCATGAGTTTAGATTTCTGGTAAAAGACGGATAGTAGACGACCGAAGTTTCATGTTCTTACAGAGATTGCAGCTATTTCAGAATATAAAGTTGCAGTAACTTTATGGTGAAACATTGTAACAACCTTATAGTGATGACGTTGCTATAACCTTACAGTAAAACGTTGCGTCAACATTTCGTTTTTAAAACGATTGCAATGTTTCATTCCAATTTTATTGAATGGCCATTTCGATACTGCTGCAAGGTTGCTGCCAACCTTACCAAGCTAGTGAGTGCAACATTGCGGTGCGGTTACAGCGAGTTGTTGCCGCAATGAAACCGAGCTCACTGGGATGTACTAACACTAGAAATCAAATCTTTAAAATCTCTCATATGGGACAAACTTTCCAGCTTATTAAAGTACTTGGAGTAGGCACTTCCACACGTACTTCGAACTGAAGAGTAACACTTACTTCGAGCGGTGAACCGCCTCTCGCAAAAAGCCTAGAACTTGAAAGGTTCAAATATCCATACTACGTAACGCGATGAAAATACAATAAGAGTGAATATGAAGTACAGTAATTTATCATAAATCGTAGGTACAGAAAATTCAAAATTCTGATCCAAGTTAAAGCAAAGTCAAAGGCACAAAAAAGAAGGGGTACCTACTCAATAGAACTGAAACAACGCTGAAAAAGAACTTCTGAAACAAAAAAATACTAAATTTAGGTACCGAACACAAACCAGTGTCAGATCGACATCAGCCATGGGGATGATGACATAACCACGACATAAAGACTTTATATGAACAAAACAAAGAATTCTAATGGGTTTAACACAAAAAGAATAATGAAAAACATAATTTATTTACAACCTATGAATCTAAGATGAATGAACAGCCGATCCACCAAGATTTAAATGTTTTTCGTGCACCTTCAAATGTATATTCAGAGAAGCCTCCTTGTCAAAAGTGCGGTCACACTGCGAACACTTGAACTCCCTAAAGTTACTTTTAAGATCCTCCTCTAAACTATCAATCGTCTTGTGGAACTTTTTGTGATACGCGTACGCTTCCAGGGTAGAGAAAACGGTGAAACAAATAGGGCAACGCTTCTTCTGCTCCTTTATTCTATGCTTCTCCAAGATATGAATTTTCAGGCCAGTCTCATTGGCCAAAAACTCGTCGCATTTCTGGCACTGGAACTTCTTGAGCTCTTTCACAGCGTCCTTCCTCCTGTGCCAGCTCTCGTGAATGTGCAGCGCCTTCAGAGACTTAAATATTTTCTTACACAATTTACAGGGGTCCTTCCCTTTATCGTTCCTCGATTTCTTCTTCCTCCCTTGGGTTTCATCATGTTCCCTCTTCATGTGATTTTGAAACTCCTGCGGACTAGAGAAAACAACTCTGCAATGTTTACAGAAAACGTTGCGGTTCATTTTAACTTCAATCATTGCCTCGTGTTCTCTCTTATGCTTCTTTAACATTCTGTTTGTTGCGAATACTTTCAAGCAGATTTCACAAGTAAACGCCGCAGTTTTTTTGGGTTCCACTATGTTTTCCGCCTCTTGCAAGACGGGCATAGCACTTTCATGCCCTGCATCCGTGTGTTTTTTAAGCTCGTCCACAGTATTGAAAGAGATGTGACAAAGAGCACACCACACTTTCGTAACGTTTCTCGTTACAGGACTCAAATGAACTTTTTCGTGGTTTGTTAAATTTTGCTTTGAAGAAAAGATTTTCTGGCAAGTTTTGCAGGAATGGAGAGATTCTGATTTCCTCTGCTCGCTTTTCTTCGGAGTTTCCTCCATTGGTAATAATTTCGGTGGTTGAGAATACCTCCGAGGTTCTCTCTCGTGCTTTCTCGTATGCATTAATAGTGCAGGAGTTGTTCTAAACGTTCTATCGCAGTACTTGCAAGTTTTTGGAAGTTCAGGATTTACAGTTAGATCGGGATGGTGCCTCTTGTTGTGCATTAAGAGCCCCGTTCGGCTTGCGTAAAACTTGTTACAAGCCTCACAAGAGGTAATTTTTTTACCGGTGTCAGGATTGACGGAATTTTCCAAAACCGGCATAGTTTCATGCAGAATTGCGTGCTGTTTTAACAAATACGTACTGGAGAATTCCTTGTCGCAAATTTGACACACAACTTTCTTCTGCGGCTTACTGGCCTTCGCCACGATTTTCGGTTCGGTTTTATGTATGGCTTTATGCTTCTCCCAATCGGTTGAATTGAAAATGTCTTTACAATCGGGACAACAGTAGAGGAATGTTGATTTAACTCGAGGAGTTTCTGGAAAAAACTTTCAGTTTTTTTTTAACTGCGTAAACTTACCTAGATCGTTTTTGTGAACGGTTTTTTGATGACGCCGGCAACTGGAAGCTTGTGTGAATTTTTTACCGCAAATCGGACAAGTTTTACGATCGATTTTTGGGGGAACTTTGGGAGGATTGTTGTTGTTCTCCTGCTCCAGTATTGGAGGTGCTAAGGCTGGTGATAAAGGGAGAGGTAACAGTCCTTCTTCTGCTTTAACAGCAATTTCATCAAAATCAGTTTGTACATTAAAAACGTCGTCGTCATCTAAAGGCTCGTCTTTAATTTGCACGCACTATTAAAAAAGTTGTGCAAGTAAAATTAACAATTTGATATTTATATTATACCTCTGAGAGTAAATAAGGGTCAGACGTTTTCTGTGTCCATAGCTGCTCTAATTTCGCCTGGTTTTCAGCACACCTCGATTTAAATAATTGCCAGTCTTGGATTTTTTCCCAACAAGTGTTGCATATTACTGTAGGAAATCTGTCCTCGTTTGTTACCTTCAACAACATTAGTAGGTACAGTAAATTATCGTAACGTTTATACCTTACGTAAAATTTCGATCATCCAAATCTATAAATAAAACTTAACACACTTACCTCAACGCTCAGCAGTTCACTAATCTTCTGTTGTAATTTAAATTCATTACGGTCATCGTCAAAGACGGATTTCATCTTTGCGTTCTTGGAAAGGCAAAGCCTACAACATACCGTTAAATCGTCCAACGCTAACCTGAACGCCATCGCGTCTGAGAATATAGTCGAATATCGAAATATTTAGTAAAATATAACGTTGTGGAGAAAGATTAAAACACGTTGAAGCTGTTCAAAAGCATCAAGGCATCGAACTCAGCTGTGCGCCACGGTTGTAGTGGGGGAAGAAATGGCATCGTACTGTTCCTTGATGGGCGCGCAGTAGGTATTAATGATTTTTAACATGGGATTTCGTTATTTTTCGATACATTTTCTGGGATTCAACGTTAAATTTAAACGTTTCAATTTAACAAATTTTAAAAAACTTGTGGCACATAAAACCTAGGTATTGTAAAAGCTGATATAGGCAGCTATAAGTGCGTAAAGCAAAAAACTAAATTTATGACAGTTTTCATTGACAGTTTCAACATGACAGCAGATACTTACCGCCAGTGTTGTTAAAGATACATTTTTTGATGTATCTAGATACAGATACAGATACTTTTCGAACGGAGTATCTAGATACATTTTTTTCATCAGCATCTAGGTACAGATACAGATACTTGCAATAAGTATCTAGATACATATAGATACATTTCAGATACATCTGAATTAAAAAAATTAAAAAAAAACCTTTAAGTTGTTTCTTTTTATAGAAATAATAGTTTCTGAAATAGTTGATATTATATCTATTACCTACCGGTTCCGGCTTTCTATATTTTACAGTTATGCACCTACATATATAGCTGAATTTATTCCTAAACAAAAAAAAATTCATTTAGGGCAGGTATGAATACCTGTCCTGTTAGGTATTAGGGTGCAGAATGCAGGCAATTACTAGAGAAACGCTAATCCGCCTGACCATTGATACCCATTAGAATAAACAAAAGCACATTATTTAAAAAATCGTAAAAGGGGGTCTGCTAAAGCTCGGGCACGATACGGATATCAAGAAAGAGTAAAGCAAATAAATATTTCTAGGTGCAATTATAAACTCATTAGTTCGGTATCGGTATTTTCGGGAAAACCCAGCTTCTTCGAATAGAGTATCCTTTTGTGTTTCTATACCTGTTTAAGATCCCACCGGAAAGGACTCCTTAACACAAAGATATTGATTATTTGTGGGTGTGGAAGAAACCAAACATCTGCATTTTTGACGCTTATAACCGAGAAAAAAAAACATCTCACATTTTAAAGTTGTCGTTGTTTCGAGGTAGTTGTCAATTATTAAAATGCGAGTTAGGGTATTGTGTATCTAAGTATCTATGAAATGTCTTAGATACAAGATACTATAAAAAAATGTATCTAGATACAGATAAGATACTGTTAAGATAAATGTATCTCGATACGTATCTAGATACATCGATCAAGTGTATCTAGTTACTTAACAACACTGTACCGCCCGATTTTTGGTCGTCAAGGCTTGTAAATCGCAAAAAAACCTAGGGCGGTTAGTATCACGACCGTACCAACCTGAAAACATCATCGGTAAGCGATGAAAATGACCGATCGTGCAAAAAATGTTTTCCGGAATTCTCGTTATTTTCAATTTCTAGCTATCTCGAATAATTTGTAGGTGTTTACCTACCTTGTGAATTCACTTATTAGATGTCATTATACTTACATTTTTATGTAACAAAATTATAGTCTGTCCGGGATCCACACGACCGGGATTCACCCTATTTCCATGGTGAATCATTGTTGTCAACAATGAATCGCCATGGAAATCGGGTGAATCTCGGTCGTGTGGATCCCGGACAGATATTAGTTCAAATTTTTGACAGAGGTATTTTCTGTTACCACGGCTACGTACATACATAAACACTTCAAAAATTATTCCATTCATGACGTTTTAAAACGGCAGTAGGCTATGATATGGTTTTTTCCTTGTTGGTCACTAATATCTGTCCGGGATCCACACGACCGAGATTCACCCGATTTCCATGGCGATTCATTGTTGACAACAATGATTCACCATGGAAATAGGGTGAATCCCGGTCGTGTGGATCCCGGACAGACTATATTTAGTAACCAGGCTGTTATCCGCCGGAACCTCATAGCTGTGTTGTCACATTTACATTTAATTGTTGATTTTGACAAGCTAATTGTTATTGTCTTAAAAATGCCAAAGCTCATAAGCATTGAACAGAAAAAGCAAATAATTAGGTGTTTTCGTCAAATTAAGCAAGATCGACCTGATCTAACTGATGGCGAGGTACATAGGCGGGTCATGAATATATTTGGGGTAGGTACACAAAACTGTTATGCTGTTATGCGAACAAAAACACGTCGTTGCAGCAAAAATATTTCTTCGTAACTTTGATAGGGAAGATGCACGATTCCAATTTCCTTCCATCGATCTGAAATTTTGGTTCACTACGAAGTGGTACCTTTCTTAGAATGGGAACTTATATTTATTTGAAGTCAAAGGCAATTCATCCATGAAGATTCAGGAATAACGACTCCAGCTCACTTTACACTTGTATCAGTGTATAGATTTAATATTTAACCATTTCAATCCGTGAAAATCAGCTTTCTGTAAACAGTCTTGTAGGTTATCTGACACAAACAGCGGACTCTTCAAATCTCTGACTTAAAATTTCCAAAATGCTTACGTTTACCATGCCTTGCCCTGCTTAACAACAGAAATCATTGTGTCTTCAGTAAAAGCAGAATCCTTATTAGTTCTTGATAGTTTAGTTTGTGGCGTTTGTGGAAATTTGTTGACATTTATGTTCTGCTATTTGGCAACAAAGGACAATAATTTTGAGTACAAAGAACATGACGTACAATTTGACAAATGTCATGAGTACTATACCCAGTGAATTCTGTCACCCCAACACAGCCTACTGCCGTTTTTAAACGTCGTGAATAGAGAATACCTACACTCGGTTCGCGAGACTTAGCCCCATCGTACCCGGTTATAAAACACGTACGTTTTAAAAGCCGTCTCTCTCCGCATTGTTGCACGTACGACCTCACTCAGACTCGTTTATCTGAGGAAGAAAGTAAATTGAACGTTCGACGTTCCTTGACGCGTCATTGACGCACGGTTGTTCTCTCCACTTCGAATTTAAACACAATTATTAAACAATTTAATTATTTTAATTATTAATAAATAACATAAGGCGTTTTTTCTCGGTTTTATGTATTCTAATACAAATTAACACAAATGGGCTCTCGTAATTGGTCAGTTTACTTAATATTTTTTAAAATTTGTATTAAAATACTGTCACTTTTGCTGTCAGTTTTCAAATTTTTTTCGGAACAACGATTCAAATCTATCATTATTTTGAAGGTATTTCAATGCAAGACAAGATTATCTCCTATGCTTCCAAATGCAAGTTTGTATTTGAATAAATCAATATACTTAATAAATACCTAACTAACATAAATCAAAATAATTATCACATATTTCTAATATAATTCTACTCTTGCGTATCTTCATCACTGTCACTTGTGTCGCCGTCGTCATCACTATCTGTAATTATTAATGGTTGAATTTCTTGTTGGTCTAAAAATTTTTCGCGCCACTTCAGTATTTCTTGTTGGACTTTATCAACTGTTGCTGCCCACACTTCGGGTGTTACAGTTGATAACGCCTCTTTCCACATTTCCTTCACATTTTCCTCAGAATAGCCATCACGACCAATGTGACGATCATAATAGTTTTTGCAGATGCCCCATACCATTTCAATTGGGTTAAATTGACAGTGATATGGTGGTAAACGAAGCACTGTATGACCGTGTTCTTTTATAATTTTGTCCACTTCATACTCCTTTGGTTGTTTATTGCATTTTGCCAGCTGCAACAACTCTGCTTTCAAAGCTGTTACCCGATATGCAATTCCATGGTTGTCTAACCACCGCTTAATATCATCCTTCTTCCAAGCTCCTGTTGGCTGTGGATTTAAAACAACAGAATGGTGAGGTGCATTATCAATAACAACCACTGATGGTTCTGTTAAATTTGGCAGAAACTTGTTTGTTAGCCATTCTTTATAATTTTGATAATTCATGTTGTCATGATAGTCTTGGGATTAACTTTTTCCACAAAAAATAAGCTCGGAACCGTCCACAAACCCGTCTTTTGTTCCCGCGTGGAGAATAATGAATCGTTTTCCTTCACCTTTGCAGTTCTTTACGGATTTGGCATTATCATCTTGCCAAGATCTTTTCACGGCTCCTCGGGAAAATATCCACGTTTCATCTGAGAACACAAATTGGAAAATTCCTTCTTCCAAATACCTTACAAATTCCCTCAAAAATTTGGTTCGAAGAACTGCAACATGCGTTTGTTCACACAATGCCCTTCTACCGTTGTCTTTTTTGAATCGAAAACCAATATCTTTCAACACCAAAGATAAACTTGTCCTCTCTAAAGAAAACATTTGTTTATCTTTTAATACTTTCAGCAAGGTGTTCAACGTAATGTGTTCCCTTTTGGCATACATATTATATATGACATTACGAATCTCCATCTTTTCCGGCTCACTTAGATAGATTCGTTTCTTTTTTTTTTGGATTTCGATTGGCAATAGCGTTGTCGTTTGGAATGCTTCCATCCACTTCAGGTAAAATTCCGGGTGCACTAGGATCTTGGTTTTCCTTTATTTCGGAATCCTTTTCCCCACTTTCGCTGGTGTGCGTTTTGTTGCACGGTAAACCGTTTTTCTGTCCACTTTAAGAGCACTTTTTTGCACTTTTAATACAGAAATAAGAGGACCATCATTATCCTTCTCTTTAGTAAAATACTCTACTAAGTTAACAATCAATTCGTCAACTTTTAAAACTTTACGAGGCATTGTATCACTGCGTTCAAATTCAATTGAAATAAAATTTGAAAAATGGTCCATTTTTACATGATCTGATGTCCAACCTTAAAATCCAATGACCAATGATTAAACGTTAAAAGCCATTATCCCAAGATCGATTTCTAAGAATGTGAGAATATTTAAGTAAATAATTGCAATTTCCAGTGCGAACATTAGCCTGAAATCAACATTGTACTTCTAGGAAAAAGGGTAAGAAGGATAATTGAATTTAAATCAGATATGTTTACTTTGATTTTATTTTTCACATTAAAATAGTAGGTTTAAGTACCTATGCTATTAGGATTAAAAGTGGCACTGAATTCAAATAACATAATAGTATTTTAGGTTTAGGGAACAAACCATTTTTTAAGTCAACTTTTAACGATAACTATTATGGTAACAAAATTAGGTCTTTTTTAATCCGGTTAGAGATAAATAAATTGATTCAATCTTAATTTTAAAAACGAATTTTGTAACGGTGGGTTCATGCAAGTAAAAAATAAAAGTTGATTTTTGTGCGCACTCCCGCCTGGCTTTGCTAGCCTTGGTGGAAATACCAAGCATCGCTTGTTACAGACGGCGGTCACTGCGTTGATAACTGCAGCCGCTCGTTCATGGGGCTAAGTCGCGCGAACCGACTGTATACTATTTCAACATAATTATTTCTAGCATTAATGATGAAATGATCACTGCTGATTTCAATAAAAGTTACGTACCTATAGATATTAGGTATTACTTTTCTTAAACTCGATTCTAACAATAAAAGAACATGATTATAAACATTATCAGCTCAACAGAGTAGGTACTGGTGGCGGTTAGGGCTCGTCAATGTATTTTTTTTGCATGTTTCAAAGTACCACCGAAAATGAGATTTTGCCTCACGAGGGCTGTAAAAGTACAATTTTTAGACGGCTAGTCCCATAGCCTCAGTCGTGTTGTGAAGACAGTATTTAAATAGAATTAGGTACTTTAAAAATGTATTTTCAAATATTGGGTTTGGCTGATTGGCTATGCTGCACGTTGCACATTGGGGTATTTAGCTAATTTAGGCGGCCAAAAGTCGATATTTCCTAGAATGCAATAAAAGGAGAAAAAACCGGTCAGATTTATCTGGGAATACTTAGAGAACAATATGCAACCCTTTTCCCGTCCTTTAAGCGATGCTTATATACCGTGGTGTTAGCCGAAATTTGATCCTCTTTTTAGCGTACGTATCTTTTCTCGACAGTCTTTGCGAACACCGTGTTTTAAATATCTTAAATATCTAATAAATTTTTAACTTCTACGCTCAAGGCGGAGCAGTACATTATATAAAATCGATCAAAAATTCGAAATTGAACTGACATCAAATCTTTACGTTTCGGGGTCCCAGGAACCCAAAAAACCTATTTTTGAAAAATGTGTGTCTGTCCGTGTGTCTGTCCGTATGTCTGTGGACACGCTACAGCCGAAACTACTGAACTGATTGTGATGAAATTTGGCACACATATTCAGTGGGAGATTTGTAGGTGCTGATTAGAATCTGGGCTACACCGGCTCACGGAAAGTGCCTTTTTGGCACATCAACTTTAAAAATTTAAATACAAACCCCCATTTTTCGCATTACCATATGAATGCTCTTCAAATTCTGCTTCTAAAAATGTATTCACACTTGGGCCCTTTTGACCAAAAAATGGTGCCGTGAAAAAAAAACTATGCATAAATGTATATTTTTATTACCGGATTTGATAACTGATTTTTTTTCAAGCCGAAAACCTTAGTGCCATTTTTTCGAAAAATGTCATTTTAGTGGCAATTTATTTTATTGTCTGTGCGAGAGAGGAGCTGATTAGATTTTGAAGCCGATCAGTCAACCCGAAGTGCCCTTTTGGCATAGCAACTTTCTTATTTTAAATGTTTAAAAATTTAATAAATGCTGCTGTTATTAATCCAATGCAGTGCGGCGTAGAAGTTCCTGCCGTCTCCGAGACCGCCTTTTTTTTCTAAAGAATAAATCAACTACCATTCTATAGACCTCGACAGAGCTGACAAGAATGAATACATTTAAGATGTAACGCATTTATTTTCTTCTTACTTAGGTCTGCTTAGGTGTAGTGTAGATTTTATGAAAGCACAAATTGTTTCTATACAATTTTTGATTACTTTGTGAAAATGTCAGAGGTATTTGTTATACTTCAGGGTGCGTCCCCTTTATTACTTATGCTTCATCATACAGGTCGTAGTATAAGAAAAGGAACTATAAATAAATTGGCTGATGCGTATACCTGCGAAATTTTGAAATACAGATTTTTTATTATTTATTAATTAGTCCGTTCATTTACTATAGCCCTGACACAACGTCAAAATTTGAATTTTAGGCTTGTATGAGGAAATGTTGCAAGGAATTTTACTAATAGGTGTGTTGATTTCAATACGATACATCAGAAAACATGACAAATATCAAAATCTTACAATTGCACTGAACTGGCCCAAAATGGCCTTTGTGTGCGTGCAGTTTTGAGTAAAGTGCAAAGAAAAATATTCACGAAAAAGCCTCAGGTACGTTTATCTGTGACACTGCTGCTAACAAAAAAATAAAGCCTAGAAGATTTGGGTCATGTAATGTTTTTGCTTTCCCGCCAAATTTCGATCAAATTGTCAAAAGTACACGCCCTTACAAATTAGTGTTGTACAGTTCTAGAAAAATTTTTATTCTGCTATAGTAAATGAACGGACTTTAGGTTGGTATGAGGAGATTTTATACAAACAGGTGAATTAGCCATATTAAAGGTGCTTTCGATTTACACATTTATCTGAGAAGGCACACTTAACTCAGCAGTTTGATTGGTCAATATTCAAATGAACCCATCAAATTGCGGAGATTAACTGAGGCTACTCAGATAAATGTGTAAAAGGAAAGCGCCTTAAAAAGTACACGGAATTATGGGAGGTTAATCTTTTACAGGTTCCTTCTTTTATGACAGATTACATGACATTTGCGAATATTTCAGTGTAACAATTCGCGAAAATCAGCAAAGTGTCTGACATCTGGTGGCAATACTTTAACTACACTGAGAGACAGGATACGGAAATACTTTTAAACGTCCGCCATCACAATTTCGGCTTGCGTCAGTCAGTTGTCAGTTGCGAGGTTAGGTAGTAGTTTTGTTAGGCGACATCCTCTCGCTGGCTCGAAATTTTGGGAATAATTCTGTGGAATTTTACGTTTTGTGTACTTAGTGGAACATTGTAAATCCAGGAAAACTTGGCTTTTAAAAAATCCAAGTATCGATCGATGTCACTGATGTCACCAACTGAACTGACACTGTCAGGCACGTCACGCTAGAATTCTCACTTCCGGCTCCCTAATGGGGTGAGACCGCCATTTTGTGGTTTAGCAATGCCATCTATTAGCAGCTGATTTTCGCGAATAGAAATAAATGCTGAACATACCCGAACCGGCCTTATATAGCGATGCGATGATAATATTTGTGAGAATAATCGACGTTCGCCATAGTGGCTCTACACTAAACACACCTAAATAAAATCGTGTTACTGATTGCATAAGTGATACCCGATGTCAATTTGAATAAATAACAAAAAGCCCAAACCATAACAGCCAGTTCAAAAAATGTAAACTAATAACAAAGCTAATATCATCAAACACGAACTGCACTTTATAAATCAACCATTAACAGCGAAATTTCAAAATAAAAATCCGCCGTCTCCCGTAAGCACAACCCCCGCGTTCGTTAATATGTGACACGACTTTAACTTATTTGTCTGAGCCCCACTTTTAGGTGCCACGGTCATTTTAGCTGACTGTAACGGGGCTTAATAGTCTCAAGAAAAATTACAGTTCCGGAAATAGCAAATTAAAAGCATATGCACCTTTATTGATGATTTCAATAATTCCAGTGCATGAAGGGAATCAGCCTACGCAGTAGGTAAAACAGTCCGGTTGTATTATCGGCTCTGCCAGTAGTGCTAGTTTTAAGATTGCCATGACACAAGAATGACAAATAATGACTAACAAATAAATAATTTGTCACAAAACGTCATTAGATGAAAGCACCTAAAAGCACCAGATGTAGTGCATTAATCGCCAAAATTGGCAACCCTTAGACTGACGACCGTTATTTTCGTTCAACCACGTTGATTTGAGTAAGAAATCATAGATGTCCTTCTTTTATTAAAATCATCAATAGTATTCAAGTCTATTAGAGGCGCCAGTAGGCCGTGAAACTTTTTTTCTCTATTGGTAGTACTTATTTGTCCAACTGACGGGAGAAATTTTTTTAATCTGCCATGCTGGTGGTGTCAGTTGTAGACATTACGCTGTGCTAGAAGATCCATGCTGTTCCAGTTACTTTAATAAAATCGAACTGGGGTAAGTCTGCCTTTGATTTGAGTCGATTTGGTGTGTTATTCTTTCCCTTTTCAACAAAAAAAAATCTTCTTTTGACAAGAACGTTTATCTAAAATTTAAACTAATCCAGGGATATTTTGCTGCAATTATCTTGTTGCCATCATATCACCAGATTTTCATGGCCTACTGGCGTGTAGAATAAGTTTGAATTTATAATACACTAGAAATCCAATTTCTGAAACCTCTCAAATGTGACAAGCTCCTGATTGTCACTTCTGGAAAATAAACAGGCTTAAGCTTCAAATTCGACGTCAAATAAAGTCAAAGAAGTCTTGAGTTCGTTTCATCAGAATAATAGCGTAAGAACGTTTCGCTAGCGATTTGATAAACGTAAAAATGTAAAAAAAACCTATACCTATCCTTGCAAATATCTGGGCAAATAGCCCAAAGATGAATACATATACATTTTTTGACTTTACAGAAAAAAAATTACGTGACAAACTTTTTGACAAACATTTGACTGATTCCGATCAAAATGAAAGCCTGTATTACACAGCTAACCGTTCAGAGTATTTACAGTTCTGGTTTCAACTGTACATACAGAAAGTCGAGTCACTGAAATGTGTACACCTACTTCGAGTTTATTCGAAGTACCTAGACAAGTACTTGAAATGCTTCTATGCAGGCGCAAGTATTCTAACGTATGCGCAGTTCCAAACTTTCCAGCTTATTAAAGTACTTCGAGTAGGCACTTCTACACGTACTTTGAACTGAAGAGTAACACTTACTTCGAGCGGTGATACCTTGAAAGGTATCAAATATCCATACTACGTAACGCGATGAAAATACAAGAAGAGTGAATATAAAGTACAGTAATTTATCATAAATCGTACAGAAAATTCAAAATTCTGATTCAAGTTAAAGCAAAGTCAAAGGCACAAAAAAGAAGGGGTACCTACGCAATAGAACTGAAACAACGCTGAAAAACAACTTCTGGAACAAGAAAATACTAAATTTAGGTACCGAACACAAACCAGTGTCAGATCGACAGCCATGGGGATGATGACATAACCACGACATAAAGACTCTATACGAACAAAACAAAGAATTCTTATTGATTCAACACAAAAAGAATAATGAAAAACATAATTTATTTGCAACTTATGAATCTAAGATGAACGAACAGCCGATCCACCAAGATTTAAATGTTTTTCGTGCACCTTCAAATGTATATTCAGAGAAGCCTCCTTGTCGAAAGTGCGGCCACACTGCGAACACTTGAACTCCCTAAAGTTACTCTTAAGATCCTCCTCTAAACTATCAATCGTCTTGTGGAACTTTTTGTGATACGCGTACGCTTCCAGGGAAGAAAAGACGGTGAAACAAATAGGGCAACGCTTCTTCTCCTCCTCTATTCTATGCTTCTCCAAGATATGAATTTTCAGGCCAGTCTCAGTGGCCAAAAACTCGTCGCATTTCTGGCACTGGAACTTCTTGAGCTCTTTCACAGCGTCCTTCCTCCTGTGCCAGCTCTCGTGAATGTGCAGCGCCTTCAGAGACTTAAATGTTTTCTTACACAATTTACAGGGGTCCTTCCCTTTATCGTTCCTCGATTTCTTCTTCCTCCCTTGGGTTTCATCATGTTCCCTCTTCATGTGATTTTGAAACTCCTGCGGACTAGAGAAAACAACTCTGCAATGTTTACAGAAAACGTTGCGGTTCATTTTAACTTCAATCATTGCCTCGTGTTCTCTCTTATGCTTCTTTAACATTCTGTTTGTTGCGAATACTTTCAAGCAGATTTCACAAGTAAACACCGCAGTTTTTTTGGGTTCCACTATGTGTTCCGCCTCTTGCAAGACGGGCATAGCACTTTCATGCCCTGCATCCGTGTGTTTTTTAAGCTCGTCCACAGTATTGAAAGAGATGTGACAAAGAGCACACCACACTTTCGTAACGTTTCTCGTTACAGGACTCAAATGAACTTTTTCGTGGTTTGTTAAATTTTGTTTTGAAGAAAAGATTTTTTTGCAAGTTTTGCAGGAATGGAGAGATTCTGATTTCCTCTGCTCGCTTTTCTTCGGAGTTTCCTCCATTGGTAATAATTTCGGGGGTTGAGAATACCTGCGAGGTTCTCTCTCGTGCTTTCTTGTATGCATTAATAGTGCAGGAGTTGTTCTAAACGTTCTATCGCAGTACTTGCAAGTTTTTGGAAGTTCAGGATTTACAGTTAGATCGGGATGGTGCCTTTTGTTGTGCATTAAAAGCCCCGTTCGGCTTGCGTAAAACTTGTTACAAGCCTCACAAGAGGTAATTTTTTTACTGGTGTCAGGATTGGCGGAATTTTCCAAAACCGGCATCGTTTCATGCAGAATTGCGTGCTGTTTTAACAAATACGTACTGGAGAATTCCTTGTCGCAAATCTGACACACAACTTTCTTCTGCGGCTTACTAGCCTTAGCCACGATTTTCGGTTCGGTTTTATGTATGGCTTTATGCTTCTCCCAATCGGTTGAATTGAAAATGTCTTTACAATCGGGACAACAGTAGAGGAATGTTGATTTAACTCGGGGAGTTTCTGGAAAAAACTTTCAGTTTTTTTTTAACTTCGTAAACTTACCGAGATCGTTTTTGTGAACGGTTTTTTGATGACGCCGGCAACTGGAAGCTTGTGTGAATTTTTTACCGCAAATCGGACAAGTTTTACGATCCATTTTTGGGGGAACTTTGGGCGGATTGTTGTTGTTCTCCTGCTCCAGTATCGGAGGTGCTAAGGCTGGTGATAAAGGGGGAGGTAACAGTCCTTCTTCTGCTTTAACAGCAATTTCATCAAAATCAGTTTGTACATTAAAAATGTCGTCGTCATCTAAAGGCTCGTCTTTAATTTGCACGCACTATTAAAAAAGTTATTCAAGCAAAATTGACAATTTGATATTTATATTATACCTCTGAGAGTAAATAAGGGTCAGACGTTTTCTGTGTCCATAGCTGCTCTAATTTCGCCTGGTTTTCAGCACACCTCGATTTAAATAATTGCCAGTCTTTGATTTTTTCCCAACAAGTGTAGCATATTACTGTAGGAAATCTGTCTTCGTTTGTTACCTACAACAAAATTAGTAGGTTACAACGTTTATATCTTATGTAAAATTTCCATCATACAAATCTATAAATAAAACTTAACACACTTACCTCAACGTTCAGCAGTTCAGTAATCTTCTGTTGTAATTTAAGTTCATTTCGGTCATCGTCAAAGACGGATTTCATCTTTGCGTTCTTGGACAGGCAAAGCCTACAACATGCCGATAAATCGTCCAACGCTAACCTGAACGCCATCGCGTAGTCTCCCTACGACGATAAATTAACACAATTTAACACTTGAAACAACTGAGAATATAGTCAAATATCGAAATATTTAATAAAACATAACGTTGTGGAGAAAGATTAAAACACGTTGAAGCTGTTCACAAGCATCAAGCTATCGAACTCAGCTGTGCGACACGGTTGTAGTGGGGGGAAGAAATGGCATCGTAACTTTTCCTTCGACGCGCAGTAGGCATTAATGATTTTCAGTACCTACTGCCTATGTATAGGATTTCGTTATTTTTCGAGATGAATTAAACGTTTCAATTTTACGAATTTTAAGAAGCTTGATGTGGGAAATAAAGTAGATATAACGTACAACGTATCTACTGTAAAACATGATGAAATGTTTAGCGGCGGAATTCTCGTTATTTTCCATTTCTACTTTCTAGCTAATGTTGACTAGTTTGTAGGTGTTTACCTTTGATAACAATTAGGTCATTTCTCGATTCTCACACGTTGCTTCAAGATTACATTAGTCTTTAAGATCCAAGTTGCAACATTGAGAACACAACACAGTGAATATGGGATACGGGGCAATTGGGAAAAGAATTTAATTTGGAATGTATGTTTTTGCATTGAAGTAAGTGTAGGTACCTATACATATAGGGGATAATTTAAGTGAAAAACTGTACATATTCATAAGACATATAGTTGTTAGCATGTTAGGTATGTAAAATATGCTTAATTAATGATGTCTTTCATTGTGAGGCTGTGATTAAGTAATATAGGTAGAAGCTAACGCTATTATAAATTGCTGCAAAAGTAGCAAAGATTAATTATTGAAATTACTTATTTTTTTATCAAGGATTAGGTATGGTATTTATTCCAAATGCAAATGAATCTGTTGAGATGAACACTTATTTTTATCCCGAGAAATTGTGATTCACTTATTAGATGTTATTAGGTAGGTACTTACATTTTTATGCAACAAAATTAGTTAAAATTTTTGACAGAGGTATTTATCTGATGTTACCACGGCTACGTACGTAGGCACTTCAAAAATCCGATTTCAATATAAGTTACGTAGAATATATACGTAAAGGAAATGAAACTTTCGTCCTACATCACAACAAAAATAATTGCTACCGCTAATATAATTAATACCAGCTGTTACCATCAGTAAAGGCTATCCGAAAGGTATTTTTTCAAACTATTTTTGTAGATATTCACATTGATCTCAAAATTCAAAATACAACGGGAGAATTTTTTCATCTGTGCGTAAGACGAAAGTTTCATTTCCTTTAGGTATATTATAGGTTACTACTTTTCTTAAACTCGATTCTAACAATATGTAATAGAACATGATTATAAAGAAAATCGCATTTTATAAATATGAACCAATCGCTTTTTAGAATTTTTAACGTATCAGCCAATAAAATTTTGATTAAACTGGAAATCATGCACATGTGCTGATTTCCGGAAATCACTCTCGTGCTGATTTCCGGAAATCACTCTCGTCCTGATTTTCAAAAACCACCGTATAGTGTTTTAATTATTTATTAGTGTTAAAACAACTCCACATCAACAAAGAAAATGAAAATTGAATTACATGTTCATTGAATTGAAGTGAAACACACAGTTATTATAAATTTGTTGATTCTGTCGTTTCTGCGACGGGGAAGAAGCTGTAGTGACAGTCAACAATTCTTCAACTATCGAGTCGCTTGTAATGCTTTCATTTCATGTTTTGATCTTGCTCCAGCTTCATCTGCATCATCAGTTCTTTCTTGCTCTCCTCGTAGCTTTAGCACCATTCCTTTATGATGATCCTTGTCGAGCTGGATATATGGTTTCAGGGATGTTATACTGGAATGTCCACTCATTTTTATTAATTGGATTTCCCCTACTCCTTTTCTTGCTAATTGGAACACTGCCGTTGATCTGAGTGGTGGATGGCTAGTTATGACTGAAATTGTGTCGATACCTATGGCATTAGCTCTGCTGATTTCATCCATTTGCCCATTTCATTTTGCCCTACTGGGCAGTTTTTATACCATGTATTTGAGTGATGAAGCATCCAGCCAGGATTAAGAGTCAGGAACAATCTGTCCATCGTAACATGCTTGGGACGTTTAGCAACCATTTTCTTAAATAACCTAGCAGATGCAAAATTATAAAATCTAAAATAATTCAATCAATGTTGACCTGAGTTGACAGCACAGCCAAAAATATTTTTGCAATTTTTCAACTATTTTGTTTATTTTGCAATCTCTATAGTTACAACTGCCACGAATATCTTGATATTATTGAATAAATTTTGGAGCGCGCCATAAAATTGCGATTTTCTGGCTGAATTTATTTCGTGGTGTTTTGATTTTCTTTGGAAATCTCTCCTGAAGGTTTCGTTCTTTTATTGCTGCTAGGAAATCAACCGCTCGTCTTCGACTCGCGGTGATTTCCGCCGCAATAAAGGAACTCAACATGTCAGTCGAGATTTCCGAAAATCAAAACAACCACTTAATAAATTATATACGATTATCAGCTCACAGAGTAGGAACTATAGTCAATGTATATTTTTTTTGTATGTTTTAGACTATAGGTACTTAATCAACCAGCGTTTTCTTCCTACCACCGAAAATGACATTTTGCCTCATGTCACGAGGGCTGAGAAAGTACAATTTTAGGCGGCTAGTCCCCTAGCCTCAGTCGTGTTTAAATATTAAAAAATAAATGTATTCAAACAATAGGCATCTTGCATCAATTTTGTTTTTGATGTTAAATTGAAGCTCGGGATATATGTGATCCTTCCAGATACCTTAAATTCCAATATCTTGTCGGTGGAGCTCAAAAAAAAATGAGAAAGTAGCATTTCCAAACTTCCCGCCAAAAGACCAGCCCAGCCATTCGAACATAATTTTCTTACATGTGACAACGTCGCTGTCTAACCTGACCCGACGTCTTTCATTCATAAATCTTAAATATTTTATAGTAGTCACCAGTACTCTTTGCCAGTGGGTACAAAGGTACAAGATGCCAACCCAAACAACTAATAACATTGTACTTACCTCCTTTTACAACGTTAGAGGTCACTTTTGATCCCTCTTATTGTCAACTGCCAAGGCTGACTTTTCAAATTAATTATTAAACGTCACCCTCAAATAAACTGTTGTCAGATTGCATCCGCTGTACGATTTATGACGTCACAAGTCGTACAACGGCGTTTCTGAATTATTTATTTATTTACAAATAAACGAACGTTTTTAAAATAAAATTGATGTTCGCTGACGATTCCTTGTATCTTTATTGATGCATTTACATTAAAATATCCCGAAATTACGAAATGTGCAAGTAGCCTATTAGGTATATAAAAAAATTTATCCAGATTTATTCCACGACCTTTATTCCCAGCGCCAGTAAAGGCCATGAAACTTTTTAACTTAATTGTCAAAACTAGGAAAGAAAATTTTTTCATCTGCCTTTCAAATTGTCACGTGTCAGTTTTTTCCCCTTTTTAGCAGAAAAAAAAACTAATTTTGACGAAAAACAAGTAGAAATTGAAATTAATCAAAATATAATACACATTTCACTGTATGTTGCCTACCGTGCTAATACTAAAATATTTTCATTACGAGGGTTATAACTGTAACAATGATGCCCCGCTGCGACACCAAACACAGGTGCCTGGTGTACCTACTAACTAGTGGGTATTTTAAATTTATTCGCAGGGGCCGTATTCGACAATTTTAGTTTTAAAGCTCACCAACACATTATTAAAAAATTCGAGAACATACTATTTTCTATTTCGATAATTGCAGACGACCCACTGCTTTCAAAATCTCATTATCATTGTCATTAGCATAGAGACAGAACGATTTACACATGTTACACATGTAACCTGATGTCATGCCTAAAGTCCCTAAAACCGCACATGTACGCTGATGACACACAAACCTATTTCGTCTTCTCCGACCAAGAAATAAAACAAGTTGCCCAATTAATAAATTCTGATTTACAAAACCTAGTAGAGTCCTCCGAAAAACATCTCCTAAAATTAAATTCGAGCAAGTGTTCAGTTATGTTCTTTGGTAAAAACAGCACCGAAGCCAGTCAGCATGTGCCAGTTATGATAAACGGCAACAAAATACCGGTTGTCACGGTTACAAAGAACCTCGGAGTTGAGCTAGATTCAGAGTTACGTTTTAGCAAACATATCAGTGTGCATCCAGAAAGCTTACTGTGGACTAAAAAATTTGTATCCTCACCGTCAGTACCTTACCACTGCGCAAAAGATAAAACTCTGTGATATTCTCGTTTTGAGTCATTTCAACTTCTGTGATTCTTTGTACAATCCTTGTTTAAAAAAAATCGACCAACTCCGCATTGAAAAAGTTTAAAAATCCTGTTTAAGGTATACCTATGGTATAAGAAAGTTTGAACCCATATCCCACAAACTTAAAGATGCGAACTGGCTAAACATGACCGACAGACGTCTGGTTCACTCGTTGTCGCTCTACCACAAGGTTATCAGCACTAAAACTCCCTCTTATTTGTTCACCCGCATTAAATTTAGAAACGATATTCATTCCTTGACTTTGCGTTCCTCAAAGAAAATAAGTATCCCGAGTCACTCCAAAACCTTATTCAAACGTTCCTTTTCATATTGTGTTGCCATGTTGTACAACCAGTTGCCTTCAGTAATCAAAGAACACCACAATCTTAATACATTTAAAGCCAAGACTAAGCAGTATTTCCTCAAAAAAATCATTAAATAAGACTGACTACTTCTAAGGACTTCTCTTCCCCCGATTATAGGATTATATGATACGTTATAGAATTATAGGATGCATTTCTCTTGTTTTTTTTATTTTATTTTCTATTTTTTTTTTGTTCTCATTTTATCGCAACTCCCTAGTATTAAGTTAGCAGATTAAGACCAGGGTTAGAACTTAGATCAACAACATGTTGTTTTCTAATCCTTTTTGTAGTGGCAAACCCCTATTAGTGTAAACATAATGTACAACTTAACTACAAATAAAATTATATATTATTATTTAGCCAACAATAATCTAAAAGAAATGAAATAGCAAGAATTCTGGAACAAACTTATTTCCTAGAAGGCAGGTAGGTAGGTAGGTAAATACTCCTAGATATCTACCAACAGCGTACTTTTTTAAATACACGCTACGTTTATTTATGTCTCTCGTCAATTATAAACTCATTCTAATCCCAAATTACTTAACTTATTATAGTACAGTCAATTTAGAGATTTTCATGGAAGTAATTCGTAACAAGCATTTTTTTGCTGTAATGTACTCGTCTTTCCATTCTCTTTGACAGAAAAAAAGTTCAATTACCTTCGATGAGCGGAAGACCAAAAAAAATGGCCGCCATTTTGAAAATTTCAGTTTTTTCTAATTTATAGAAAAACCGTAAGGAATATCAATGACAGTGTTCTTACAAAAAAGGTGCCGAATGAAAAGACCTATCCACTGATGTGCATAACATAATACTTCGATGAGCGGAAGACCAAAAAAAATGGTCGTTATTTTCAAAATTTCAGTTTTTTCCAATTTATAGAAAAACCATAAGAGATATCAACTACAGTGTTCTTACGATGAATATGCAGAATGAAAAGACCTATCCATCGATGTGTATAACAGAATAATTCGATGGAAAAAAAAATGGCCGCCATTTTGAATCTTCAGTTTCTTCGAATTTACAAGCAAATCTTAACAGATATAAATAATAGTGTTCTTACAAAAGAAGTGCAGAATGAAAAGACCTCCATTGATGTGTATAACATAACACTTTGATGATAAAAAAATGGCCCTCAATTTTGAAAATTTCAGTTTCTTCGAATTTACAGGCAAACCTTAACAGATATCAATAATAGTGTTCTTTTCTTACAAAAGAGATGCAGAACGAAAAGACCTAATCCACTGATGTATAACACATAATAATTATTAGTTTGCCTCTTAAAATTTATCACATATCTATATATACCCATGCATATAGGCATGGCGTGATAGTCAATTTGGACATGAAAGGGCTCAATCTCAATTTTAGATAGTTACGACAATCCACTAGGTACGAAAGGCGAAGAACGAAAACGAAGATCCAAACAAGCTCCTGTTATTTTCTTTCAAAACAGTATGACTGTAGTGTCCACTCAGGTTGAATTTTTGGGAAACAATGAAAATAAAATATCTTTCACTATGGAAACACTGGACAACTTCGGTGGAAAAATGCACTATCACTACACCTTTTCCAGTAGTAGTTCAGAAAGCGTCAATTGAATTTCAGAATAGTCAGTTGAATTTCAGAATCCGTCAATTGTAGTTCAGATTAATCAATTCAAATTCAGAATGCGTCAGTTGTATTTCAGAATAGTCAAATGAATTTCAGAATACGTCAATTGAATTTCAGAAAGCATCAATTGAAATTCAGAATCCGTCAATTACAATTGCATTTGATGCTTTCTGAAATTCAATTGACTTATTCTGAAATTCATTTGACTATTCTGAAATACAATTGACCCTCTCTGAATTTGAATTGACTAATCTGAACTACAATTGAGGGATTCTGAAATTCAAGTGACAATTCTGAAATTCAACTGACGCTTTCTGAAATTCAATTGACGCTTTCTGAACTACTACTGGAAAAGGTGTAGAAACACCCAAAGCTTCGGCTTTGATAATGAGCACATTGTGTTCGAAACGCGTCAGCAGTGAAAATCAAGTGTTTCGGTGTAGTGGGGTGTTTCTAGTGATAGTATAAAATATCTTTATTTACAAACCTCACATAACAATTATTTAAATGACTGTTGTCATTTCTATGACACCATTATTAGCGGAGTGTTAAACTCCGGAGGAGTTTAAATCCATCATTATTTGCAATTTTGCAAAGTGTCAAAGTGACGCACAACAGACGTGAGTAGAAAAATTTCGATTTTTTCGTTTGAAAATAAATTATTGTATTTATTCGGAGTTTAAGCGACATTATGTGACTCGTCTGGATAAACTTCCGTACTCCGTCACATAATGTCTTACTTAAACTCCTAATAAAATAAATATCTAATATGTTTACGACCTGGAAAAGCTGCAAAACCGGACAGTCACAGATATTAAAAATTTGAGGTACAAATTATCGGATTTAGCCAGCATACTGCCTTTCATTCATGCACTATTAGGTTGTGACACAACCTCATCATGTTTTAAAAAAGGTAAGAAATCGGTTCTGAACCTTTTTAAGCAAAATACTAGCCCCCGAAGAAATTTTAAATTTAATTTTTTGTAAGTGCAGAAACTCTAATTGTGCCAAAGCTTGTTACTGCAGAAGATTTGGCATGGAGTGTTCGGTAATGTGCACCTATTGTGATGGAACATTGTGTCTAAATGCTTACAAACAAGAACAAGAATATAATCAAGATGTCGAGTGAGACACTGATTTTGTCAAATACCTGCAATAATTTAAACTTAATTATTTTTCACATTTTGTAGTTACAGTGGTTATTTGTTTAACAAGGCAAAATTGAACACATAATTTTTTTGCCGCAAAAGAGGCAGTAAAAATGCACTTTCAATTTTAATTTTTTTTGAGAAAATTTCTTGGCAATCAGCAACTGTAATAAAAAAAAAAGCAAAACTGCATCATCACTGCAGGTCTTTTCATTCTGTACTTCTTTCGTAAGAACACTACTATTGATATCTGTTAAGGTTTGCTTGTAAATTCGAAGAAATAGAAATTTCAAAATGACGGTCATTTTATTTATCAACAAATTATTATGTTATACACATCAATGGATAGGTCTTTTCATTCTGCATATTCTTTGTAAGAGCACTGTTGTTGATATCTCTTACGGTTTTTCTATAAATTGGAAGAAACTGAGATTTTCAAAATAACGGCCATTTTTTTAGTCTTCCGCTCATCGAAGTATTATGTTATACACATCGGTGGATAGGTCTTTTCATTGCCCACGTTTTTTGTAAAAACATTGTCATTGATATTCCTTACGGTTTTTCTATAAATTAGAAAAAACTGAAATTTTCAAAATGGCGGCCATTTTTTTTGGTCTTCCGCTCATCGAAGGTAATTGAACTTTTTTTCTGTTAAAGAGAATGGGAAGACGAACACATTACAACAAAAAAATGCTTGTTACAAATTAGTTCCATGTTTGAGTGTTTTTCAAGCTAATTTGACCGTACTATTATCAAAGCCTTATTCTTGTATGAGTTGCTTGGTTCACTTGGGTGCTTGTGCAATGATTTTAGTAGTATTTCATTATCTATAATCAATCGATTTGTGCTTGTTAGATCGTGAAAATTCTCAAATCCGGCCCACCTTGGAAATTTTAAAATATCCACGAGCCTCAGGTAAAAGCCAAAGGGGCGCCATTGTCACACTTACAACCCTCGTAATGAGGCGGCTTTTAGGGTCTCCCAAATATTGTTTCCACCAGCTATAAAAGTGATATATTTTTGAACAAAATAAAATCACTTAACAGACATAATTTTCCCTACAAGCGCCTTGAAATGCAGAAGTCTGAAAATTATTAATTCAAAACATCCAATTTGATGCCATGAGTGAAAGGTGTTAGATCACGAGCGACGAAGGAGCGAGTGGGCTATCTTTTGCGAGTCTACAGGGTGAGTCAACATTGCGGGATCGGTCCATAACTGCCGTTCAAGTTTTACGTGAACGGTTGTGATTTGGTGGCTTACCATTAACGACCACGTAGAGTGAGAAGAAAATATTTCTATCTTTCCATCACTTCCGGTTATACCGGAAATGGAAGAGATTTTCATCTTATTTTGAATGGAAATGTTTTTTTTCTTTCACGGTTGAAACCGCAACTGAATTGTGAGTTCATTCGACCTAGGTTATGTCAGGCTAACTGTCATATTTTTTCATTTATGTCAAAAAGTTTACAAGAAAATAGATTCCAGGGGTTCTGAATACACTTAATATCTCCAAAATCGTTGAAGATCAAGAAACCAATCATGCAACGTTTTAATAAAGTAGAAAGTTTCAGTAATCATCAATAGGCAAGAATATTAAACGGTGTAAAGACGGCTCAACGCCATCTAGAGGTCTTTACCAACACTTACGGCGGATTTCTCGGCAACAAGATTGACATCGAAAACCAAAGTGTGGCTGACCACCGTGCTAAGGCAGCACGAGCAACTCAAAGATGAAAACAATGGTTGGTGATCGAGACCGGTTTCGTTCTTATTAGAACTCATCAGTACAGCAAAGCCCGGAATGCAACTCGATCACCAAACCAACCCGGTTATATAGCCGGAATTCCGGAAAGCGAAGATTAAACGGTGTGAAGACGGCTCAACGCCATCTAGAGGTTGGTTTGGTAATCGAGTTGCCTTCCGGGCGTTGCTGTACTGATGAGTTCTAATAAGAACGAAACCGATCTGCAGCTGTCGGGAGGGCGATTCGATCACCAACCATTGTTTTCATCTTAGGCAAGAATATGCTTTTTTGTAAAATAAATTGAAACAAGAGCCCTTTTGCCACTAAAATCACATTTCTCGAAAAAATAGCACTAGTTTTCAGCTTGAAAAAAAATCAGCTATCAAATCCGGTAATAAAAATATACAGTCATCATATACATAAAATCAATTATTGTTAAGGCAATGTGGTATTTTGGCTATACAGGGTGAATCAAATGGGAGGGGCCACCCCGTATAACTTCTTTCGTTTCCAACATAACAAAACCATTTTTGGAGAAAACCAAAGGTTAACTATGGACTATATTTCGACAATATCAGTGGTCCCAAAACGTTTCTGTTTCATTGGCTCATTGTCTCATTGATAATTTCAATGGCACCCTGTATATTTCTTCATATTTTATCTATTAGCATTTTTGATTCTCTTTACAACACTGTGAAAAAATCATACTCTTACATGATGGAAATTTCGAGAAAATGTCAATGGAACGTTTTCCCAAAAGTATGGATCTGGCCCGCCTTTATTTTACAACCTATTCACTTTATCAAAAAATTGTCCCAATAAAAGTTGAAAGGGTAATTTAGGCGGATCTGTTGATGTGATTAACTCGACATAATCCTTAAATAAAAGAAAATGTGTAAATGTTTAGTTTACAGTACCTACTAGTACCATAAAGCACCCGAAGGGCGGTTCACTGCTCGAAGTAGATGTACACTTCAGTTCGAGGTACTCGAAGTGCTTGTCGAAGTACCTCGAAATACCTACTCAAAGTACGTGTCGAAGTACTTGTAGTACCTACTTACTTAACGCAGCATTCGAAGTAGGTGTACACATTTCAGTACTAGTACCATAAAGTAGCTACTTTACGGTAATAGTACTATAAAGTGTTTACTTTATGGTACTAGTACACTCAGAAGATAAAGTAAATAATGGCCCTAGACCACTCACAATGGAGTACCATAAAGTATAGCTACTTTACGGTACTAGTGCTATGAAGTGAATACTTTATGGTACTAGTACTCAGGAAATACAATAATGACCCAAAACCGCTCACAATACGGATACTCTCGCAAACCTTATCAAAAAAATTGAAATTGAAAGTGAAAACCTCTTTATTAAAACGACTCGAGTGGGATACAACCCTTCACAAACCCATTTTTAGTGGCTTTTCCAAGAATCTGTCGACATTGTCCGCGGTCGATGGCGCAGACTTAATCTCCTGACTGTACCATAAAGTTCGACTTTTTGTTCATCTTCTAGTTACCAGAAAATAAACTTTGTGATGCGATTTAGAAAAACCTAATGCACCAATCGATTTTTCCTGTTTCACTTACTAGCAGGTGATTAAAATACTTCGACTCAAATCGATTTTGGAATTGCGATGTTATTCAAAAAATTATTATACGAAGAAAAAGATAAGTAACGATGCGTTTTTCTTCGCTTTGCTTTGAATTCTCAAAGTTGAAATGCCATAAAGGCACTTTCGGTGGCACAATTGGCCCCAGAAGCTTTTCCGATTTATGCCAACTTGTGTTTCTGACTTTTGTAATCTGGTCCAGTCGCTTCAAACACCTTCCATATTTTAAACAAGAATATATTCCTTAGTAAAAAAGTGTTACAATGAACCACTAAACCTAGTTATCATTGTATGTACACGGTGAGGCACAAAAAGAAACAGATCGAGACAAAACTAAACCCTAAAACTACTCCTTATACAGCGTTCGTCAGAAGGGATGAGCCTGTATAGTATGCGTCCTAAGATCCTTGGGCAAATCAAATCCCATATTACAAATGGAGCACGAGTACAAATGCTTGGAACTGCTCGCAACCACCATCTTCTGCTTGTCGTGCACCTTCAAGTGTATAGACAGAGAGGTCTGCTTATCGAAGTTGCGATCACACTGCGGACATTTAAACTCCTGGCGGGGTAGAAACTCCTTGTGAAACTGTCTCACATGTGTTTTCAAATTATCGATTCGACTGAAAGCGGCAGGACAGTGGCTGCAACAGAAACTTTTCTTGGCTTGTTTTTCGACCATTGCGTGGAATTTCCTGTGCTGCTCGTACTCGTCTTGGGAGGCAAAGTCGAGGTTGCAACTGCTACACCTGGAATGCAACACGATCGCGTTGACGTTTCTGTGCTTCTCCAAAATGTGGATTTGCAACGCTGTGTCGTTTGGGTGAAACGTGTTGCAAGTGTTGCATTTAAACTTGGGGGGTTCCTCGACTGGTTCCTGCTTGATGCTGATTGGTTGTTCGGCGTCGGGAGGGACTGTTGTGGCTTTCCCCCGTTTGTGCCACCCTACGTGCGCGTGTAGAGCAAAAGCTGACGTGTAGGTTTTCTTGCACAATTTGCAGCTGTGAACTTTCTGTTTGTCTTTTGGTTTTTGCTTTGGTGCTTCCATGTGCTCTTCTCGCATATGAGCGAACAACAATTGCGGAGAATCGAAGGAAACCTTGCAATGTTTGCAAACCGCCCCAACTGGGGGTTTGCTTCTAAACGGTTTCACTTCCCTCGCATGTTTTTCCTTGTGTTTCTTCAAAGCGTTCCTAGAGGTGAACGTTTGCACGCAAATGTCGCACGTGAAAACGAACGCTTTGATATCTTCGTTGCCATCGGAAAGCACGGGCATTTCCTCGTCGTGCACCTCGCTTTTATGTTTTTCCAATACTTCCGCCGTTTCGAAACCAGCGTGACAAATATCGCACCAAACTTTCTTGGTCTGCTTTTTAGTACCCGCCATTCCGTGCGATCTCATGTGATTCTTCAAATTGGACTTGGTGGAGAACACTTTAAAACATCGCTTGCAAGTGTGGTACGATTCGTCTTCAGTATCGTTTCCTTCCGGATCTTCTTCCTGTTGCTTCTTCAACTGGTTGTTTCTTTCGTGCATCTGCTTGTGGCTATAATAAGAAGAACCTGTGAAGAAAACTCTGTCGCAGACTTTGCACCGTTTAGGATACTCCTTAATACGTGGGGTGGCGTTTTCAGGGTGTTCTTTCTTATTGTGCGACCACAACCCTCCATACGCGGCATAGGGTTTATTGCACAATTTGCAGTGATACTTATTGTCTTTGCCCTCATCAGAATCGACGTTATTCTCCAAGACTGGCATAGTATCGTGCGTCAGTTTATGTGCCTTCAACAGTTCTTTAGTCGGGAACATAGTATCGCAAATTTCGCACATAACCATTATATTGTCAGGGGTGACTGAAGTACTCTTATAACTCTGCGTTTTCGAATCCCTGTATACTTTGAGATTCAAATGTACGCTTCTGTGCTGGTCCAGCTCAGACTGAAACTGGAATATTTTGCCGCACTCCCCGCAACTTTTCGTTTTGTGCATAACTTTGTGCTGCTCCCACTCGGAAGTATTAAACATTCCACCACAGTCAGGGCAGCAGTACAAAGCGTCATCTTCTTCTTTCTCCGCTTCTTGAAACTTAATATCCTGAATGTGGGTCTTGTAATGCCTCCACATGTTATTGTTGCTCGAATATTCCTTCAAGCAAATCGGACAAGCAGTCCCTTGGATTCTCTTTACAACGTAGGGGTTTAGCACTTTCGCTTCTTTTTCTTCCTCCAACTCCGGTTCGATAATCGGCGGCTTGTAAGAACTCCTTCTCTTCCCCGAAATTATATTGCTTTCATCGGTGTATTCGCGTTTGACTCCGCGAGTTTTAGGGCTAGTAGTAGGCGAAGGCATGCTTCGCCTCTGCCTGTAGTTATCATCTTGCAAGAGGATGAACCCTTCAGAATTGTCGTGCAATTCACTCGCGTGCTTCTGGAATTCATCCAAAGTCTTCACAGTGACAAAACAAATGTCGCAATAAAACTGCACCAAGCAGCTAATATAAGCGTGGTCTTTGTAGTCTTCAAGGGTTGTAAAAACCCTGCCACAAGTACAAGTATGCGGTAGCTCAATTTCCGAATGTTCCTCGTCCACGTGCGTGCAGAAATCCTCGTGAAAACTATACATAAACTTACAATCTGTACATTGGTAGATTTGGTACAGTCTCGTTTTAACTTCGCTCCTCTTCTTGAGATTCGAGAGTTTCACCAATGTTTCGAGGTTAGTCTTCGGACATTTGAGATAGTGCTTGGTGCTGGCCGATCTGTCTGTAAAAGTGATCATGCAGTGGTAGCAGGTGAAGACGGGAAACCATATCCTGAGTGCTCGCAAGTGAGACAGAAGACCCTTCAGGTTGGGGTGGCTTACGTTGTGGCATGCGCATTTTAGTGTTCTGTACATGTTGGCCATGGCCTTGCACTTTTCTGTGTAGCTGTATTCGATTTTGGATAGGGTTTCGTGTGAGATTGGGGGGGTTCCGTTGCGTTGCAGCAGTTTGAGGCCTGCTGCGAACAAGATCTTTCCTTCTTCGTTGGGGGGGTCCTGGTTGGGGGGTTCTTCGAGGGGTTGGGAGTCGATGGAGGTTTGGGATTGGTCGTCCTGGCTCGAGGAACCTGTAATTTGTATAATAGTTTATGTAGAAAGATAATAACGATTATAATGATTATAATGAATTGACAGTAAAAATGCTCCTTAAGTATGATGTAACTGTAAGAATGTGCACGTTTTTCGTTTCAAAGTCCTTTTTAAAATACTTAAGTTTAATTTATAGCGTTGATAACGTAGACAAGGCTGAAATTTTACTACTTTGTTTTTCCAAAGTCCGCAACTCTTTGATTCAATTGAAAATCCCCACGTGACAGTTTCTTCTTTCCTGGTGAAGTTGCCAATGCCCTTGATTTCGAAGGGTACCAACAACACGCTTTACGAATCAACGCTGATTGTTGATTAGAAAATAGTTGCCTATGATGGCGTTAATTTAATTTCTTGATAGTCACAAAAGATAAATAAGGGACAGGTTATTCAGAAAATGATAAAAAAAGGGAGAGTTCGCTAAGAAATATATAAAACAAGAAATATTTAAGGCCAAAAATGGAAGTTGTTGCCAAAAACTTAACCTCGCCAACTTCAAAGTAGAGTATGCACCAGATGTAGTGCATTAATCACCAAAATTGGCAACCCTTAGACTGGACGACCGTTATTTTCGTTTAATCACGTTGATTCGAGTAAGTATTTATAGATGTCCTTATGTAGGTCAAACACGAAGGTCTCTCAACACCAGATTTAAGGAACACTTAGCCCACCTTAAATATGGCAAAACTGAGAAATCCAGTGTTGCCGTACATGCTTTACACAATGACCATAGAATAAGTGATAATATTAAGTTAGCTTGTAGCGTTAACAAAGTGCAGATGCTAGATGCAATGAAGAGTATCATAATTTATAAGTCTAGAGATAGGCTTATGAATGCTGATACAGGTCCGATCGCATATTCACCTCTGTTTACGCTACTTTAGGGAGGACTTGTTATATTTATAAGTGTTCACCCATGCGTAACCATTTCTCGACCTGTGTTTTGCGCCATCAACGCGCACTTTTCCGATATAATCGGAGTTGAAAGTGGGTCGAGTCGCCTTCTGGAGTGTGTCGTACTGACGAGAACTAGTAAGCCCAAAACCAGTCTAACTCTCTGGAGGGCGACTCGAGCCTCGATCAAATTACTTTTGATCGTTATATCGTGCTGTATAGCAAGGACGGTGACGAACCTGCGCTTCTATGATAGCGCCATGTAGCAGCTGGTGAGCGATGGACATCACATGGGGTAATCCCCATTCATTTTCTATTGAAATGACAGAACGTCAAAATTTGAATTATAAGTTGATATGAGGAAATTTTGCAAGGAATTTTACTAACAGGTGAGTTGGTAGAAGCTATTTCAATGCGAAACGTCAGAAAATATGACAAATGTCAAAATTTTGCAATTCGCGAAAATCAGCAAAGTGTCTGACATCTGGTGGCAATACTTTAATTACACTGAGAGACAGGATACGGAAATACTTTTAAACGTCCGTCATCATAATTTCGGCTTACGTCAGTCAGTTGTCAGTTGCGAGGTTAGGTAGTAGTTTTGTTAGGAGACATCCTCTCGCTGACTCGAAATTTTGTGAATAATTCTGTGGAATTTTACGTTTTGTGTACTTAAGTGGAACATTGTAAATCCAGGAAAACTTGTCTTTTAAAAAATCCACGTATCGAATGTCACTGATGTCACCAACTGTCACTGTCAGGCACGTCACGCTAGAATTCTCACTTCCGGCTCCCCAATGGGGTGAGATCGCCATTTTGTGGTTTAGCAATGCCATCTATTAGCAGCTGATTTTCGCGAATTGCTCTGAGTTGGCCCAAAGTGGCCTTTGTGTGCGTGCATTCACGAAAAAGCCTCAAGTACGTTTATCTGTGACACTGCTGCTAACAATACAAATAAACCCTAGAATATGTAATGTTTTTGCTTTCCCGCTAAATTTCGATCGAATTGTGAAAAGTACAGGCCCTTACAAATTAGAGTTGTACAGTTCCAGAAAAATTTTTGTTCTGCTATAGAAAAAAGGAACCCAGGTAGATTCCACCTCCATTATGGTTTTGACATGTCGAAACATCGGTCAAAATAACGGACAAACTATCGTTGAAACGGCATTGGCAGCCGAAAAGCTGATCTAGTTTTGGTGGCAATCGGCGAACGCAAAGTAGCATTTTGGCATATCATCTTTGAAATTTGAATGATAAACTCTCATTTTCTTTATCAACACAACACACAACATGTCGTTTAAACTTACTTAGTGCCCTTTAGGCAGAAAATCGTAAAATTTTGAAAAAATTCCAGAAAACGCTTTAAGGTTGGAGTAAAAATTTAGGTATAGCAAGCAGGAAAGTTTATTCAATTTTGGCGGCAATCGGCCAGTAACAGGTGCTGTTTGGCATGCCATCTATGAAATTTGAAAGATGATAACATTTTGTTTTATCAGCACATGAAAGGTCTTTAAATTCTGTTTCCAAAAATGCTATTAAACTCAGTGTCCTTTTGGCAATATAAAGGGTGTCTCAAAAAAACCGAACGATTTATTTTCGGCTATAACTTTCTTATTAATGCACCGATTTTTCCCATTTTTCTACAAGACGTAGCCAAAAGATAAAGTTTTTAGAATCGACCGTCATTTTCCAGATGGCGCCAGAAACCTCGTTTTTATTACTGCTTTTTGAAGAGGCATTTTTTGATTATCTGGAATTGAATCATCTGTCAACCGATCTAAATGAAATTAGTGTAGGATGAAAGCTGATGTTTTTCTACTCCAAAGTAACTTTATAAATTTTTTTTTAGACAATTCAACTTTTACGTTATAAACCAATACGAATTAACTGCTTCAGCCAATCACAGCGTGACTAATTTGACAATTTGTACATGTGGTGATTGCCAGGCAGTTGTCAAAAACGAGAAACGTCAAGTCGTTGAATTCTCTTGCCGAATACAACTCATGGTCTCAATATCTTGGTAATTTTTGTCACTTTGATTTAGACTCGCAGGCGTTGTTTTTGGAAAATTATCACTCGCGCGAGCGCTCGTGATAATTTTCGTTCCAACACCTGTTCGTTGCATCAAAGTGACAAAAATTGCCGGCAATATTGAGACCACTTGTTGTATTACATACGACAATTCTTCATTATTTTATGATTTTTTTTTTGTGGTGCTGTAAAGATTGCGAAAAAAATCGGGGATCTTGGTGTTTACTGTGCTTGTCGTTTGTGGCAGCTTTAATGCAAATTAAGAACTTCCCTAATGCCTTATTCACATTCAATTAATTACAAAAAATTGAGGAATGAAAGGTAAAATACCTTGAAAATGGTATATTGTTGGAGATTTTTCTCAATTTGTTAATTTTTGATTGTATGCAAACAAGGCATATACCTAGTGTTAGGAGTCTGCTGTTCGAATTTTAAAATCGTTGCCATGGTACTTAACTTGTTTATTTGTCAAATAAATGTGTGAAACTCTGCAAATAGCTAACTCTTTGTAAAATGCCTCTCTCATATGAAGATAAAATTCTTATCAAAAATCTCTACGATGAAAAAGGCTTGGGTTCTTCCAGAATAGTAAGAGAGTTTCCTGACAAACATTGGAAAAAAACAACTGTTCACGATTTTCTTATCAAGTACCGAGAGAATGAAAATATAGAAAGAAGGCGTGGAAGTGGTAGGCCAAGAACTGCAGGAAACGTGCAAAATTTGGTGGGAATTAGAAACTTAACTCAAAGCCCTGAAGGAAGACCGAGTACAAGCAGTAGCGTAAGAAAAATTTCTACATTTTTAGAAATATCAAAGAGGTCAGTTCATCGCGCAATAAAAAAAGATTGAAACCTGAACACCTACAGGAGAAACTACTTACAAAAACTACCAGCAAGGGTCAGGGTCTTGAGAGAAAGAATAAGAGCTCGACATTTACTCCATAGACATGCCAATGAATCCTTACGTCGAACCTGGTTCACTGACGAGAAAATTTTTAATCTAAACCCTCCAAAAAACACTCAAAATAACAGGATCTATGATCAGGCAATTAGAAAAAGTGAAGTGGACGCTAGAAGACTAATTAAGGAAAGAGATACACGAGGTGTTGGCGTAATGGTTTCACTCGGTGTGTCAACACTAGGAGAAACTGAGCCTATTTTCATACAAGGCAACCTTAACTCCGAGCAATATTGCGAACAAGTCCTTGTAATGCTACCTGAAATGGAGGGAATCAATGATAACTACACTTTCATGCAGGACGGTGCACGATGCCATACGTCGAACTACACAATTAATCATTTAAGACTTCCTGACTTCCTAATGCCGGATGAATGGCCACCAAAAAGTCCTGACCTGAATCCTGTGGATTACTCCATCTGCGGAACACTAAACGATATGGTCCACAGGACTCTATTGGACCAGTTATTACATGGACATGTTGGTTTATTTAACTTTAATAAGTGTTCTAGCCATCTCTTCACTTTTTCTCAAAGCTTGATTAAAATTTCTGATGTTATTTTTTCGTAAGCAAACCAAATAAGATATAAAGACGATTCTTTGAATCTGCCAGAGGGGAGTCATTTACAAAATGACTTTATTTTGGGAAGGAAGGCATTAGGGAAGTTCTTAATTTGCATTAAGGCTGCCACAAACGACAAGCACAGTAAACACCAAGATCCCTGATTTTTTTCGCAATCTATACATGATAGAAAAAAAATTTTTTCTACAACTGTCAAAAAAAGGTCAGATTTACGCGTTGCTAACGGTTCGCGAAGTTTATCTTTTTTTAACATGACAAAAAAAAATTTTTTTTCACACGTGAAAAAATAACGTAACTTTTTGTTTCGTATCTATGGTAAATAGGAAAACACAAAAAAAACAAGTAGGCAAAAATATGAGTGCGTATTTTATTTAAATCTTGACTGAATTATTGCAACCTCATCACTGCTTATTATTGAAATAAAAATTAATGGTACATTTGGAACAATTATTCCCTACATTAATTCCCGAAGACATTGCAGATAGTTGGCCTTTAAAAGTTTTCTCCACCACTTCGTTCATCTCCTCAGAGAGGCTACGCTGGCACTGGTAAGAAATCCCGTTTAGCACGTTCTCTTTGGAAGTGGATGGTTGACAGTTTAAAATTTTATTCGAAATGTCAATTTTGTTGTTCAAACTGTCTTCTAAGTAACCCTCCGCTACTGTGGTGGATTTCCACCCCCCATGGCGTTTAATCGAAGTCATATTTCCTCCTGCGTTGGCCAAGAGAGTGGCAGAGCTTCTTCTGAAACAATGACCAGTGTATTTCTGAAACTCTTCCTTTCCAAGCCATTTTGCAATTAAGCTGGGGATCTCTCCTATTTTTATTCCGACATGCTGATTAACACACTTGCCATTGTCTTATTTAAAGAATAATCGACAACTTGAGGCATGGGGTGGCCGCAGATCTCTGTATTTTCGGTATATCTCAATATAGTCTGGACGCAAAACAGTAAAAGTTCGTTCGGAATGAGTTTTCGAGTCCGGTACTTTCACAATCAAAACAGAGCCTACATCTTCGACGTCATCAATCGTCATTTTTACCAATTCTTCACCACGACAGGCCCCACTTAAGCCCAAAATCAGCACAGTCTGCAACAAAATTATCGTAAGCTATCGCAAATTAAGAATAAAATTATGTACCTTTTTCAGTAAATTCCTTTCATTGTCGGCCTCGTTGATAAATTTAGTAATATCTTCTCTTGTTAATACCTTTGATTTCTTCCCTCGATTCCCAACTGATTTGCTCTTGAGGTAAGGTACCAATTTTGGAAATCTTCGCACGTCAATGTTTTCCTTTACATTAAAGGTGGCTTTCAGCATAGAGAATGTACTCCATAAAGTAGGTGGTTTTAATTTTCTCGATTTTTCTTCCAAATATGCTAGAAGCACGGTTTCCGAGACTTTTCCAACATTCTTCATCGCACGCCATTCACAAAATTGGGTATAAGCCTTTTCATACTGCCCTTTTGATTTGACGGGCAATATATTTGAAATCGCAGTGTCTGCGGTCTCCATCACCTCGCGTGGAATATCACTATCACTGGTTTCGCCACAATGCATCGTTAAATTAATAGAAAATGTAGGAAAACTGCATGCAAATTACAAATTCCGAAACACGAATTTTTTTGTTTACCGAATAAACAACTGCACTTTACGTTAGTTACGTGACACATCATCAGATAACTCTGTTTTTTGTAAATTTTCCATTTTCTTTCTAAATGTTTAAAAGTTGTAGAAAAAACGTTGTTTCTATTTCGTGGGCGAAATCAGTGTTTATTTGGCGCATTCGAATGACTTTTTTGCCTCGACCTAACGGTCTCGGCTAAAAGTAGCATTCTCATGCGCTACAAAAAAACACTCATTTCGCGCACTTAATAGAAAAATAACTATTACAGCACCACAAAAAAAAATCATAAAATAATGAAGAATTGTCAAAAAAAATTTTTATAAAGTTACTTTGGAGTAGAAAAGCATCAGCTTTCATCCTACACTAATTTCATTTAGATCGGTTGACAGACGATTCAACTCCAGCCAATCAAAAAATGCCTCTGCAAAAAACAGTAATAAAAACGATGTTGGTCGATTCTAAAAGCCTCATCTTTTGGCAACGTCTTGTAGAAAAATGAAGAAAATCGGTCTGATAATGAGAAAGTTATAGCCAAAAATAAATCGTTCGGTTTTTTTTTGGGACACCTTTATAATAAATATTTTGAAAAACTCCCGAAACTCTTACAATGTAGACTGTGGATTGAAAATATGTGATGATAAGGATTGGATCAATCACCAAGTGGGGAGGTTCTAGTAGCTTCTGTAGCTGCCCATTTTTTTTCGTTTGTCAGTTTCTCAACTGGGCAGAACTAAATCAGTTTTTACTGTTTCTGTCATTTTGTTGCGGATGTTTAGTTATAATATTTGTTTTCCCTGTATTCAGAATCTTTTTTATTTTATTTTGTAAGCAACATCCAAAACATACAAAATCGGAATAAAACAGGTTCACATGCATACACAAAATTTGACAGATGACAGTGTTAACGTAAGCTCTTGACAGTGACGTGACTGCTGACCGACATTTGAGTCCGCCAAGACAGTTTTCTCCTCCAAATGAGCATAATTTGTGAAACAGAGTTGAAGATATTACGTTCAAATTTTGAAAATATTGTCAAGTTTCGTCAGTGTTGAAGACAGCCTCTGGTGTGACAACTACACCAAAGATGGCGCTACTAGTGACCAAATCAAATCGAAGCATTGCAGTTCTGTTGTGGTGTTAAGCGGACTTTCAGTTAAATCAAAATTCCTGTGAGGCCCGTTTGACACGATGCTAATTTTCTCGGTAAATTGCATACAATCAGATACGCGCCTGCGCTCGCTTCTTTAACCCAAGAATAGGAAGAGAAATGAGATTGCACGCTATTATTTAGGATGCATCCTAAAGTTTTGCTTCCAATTTCTGACATTGTGCGTAGTAGTTTTATTTTCGCACGTCCGATTTGATGTCACATCACCTAGTTCCTGGTGATTTTTATTGGTTGCTTTCACGTGTTTTCAATTTTCATGTTTACTATATTTACGAACCGCAAATAAGCCTGGTCGTCATTTTTCTCTGATTCCAGACCTCTTTCTTTCAATGACAGTTAAATAATAATTTCTATTAAGTACATAGTATTTTCAACAAAACTTCCGTTGCACGTCATCAATAGAATTTTCGATTTGCGCATTTGTCTCTCACGTAATCTCGGCAGTTCTATTGATTCATTTACATTTTTAGACATCTAATTGCTGAGAATAAGTGACGCCCAGGGCTAATCAGATAAATGTGCAAATCGTAGACGTTTATTGATGGCGACGTTACAACGCAAGTTTTGTTGATATGACTATAGCAATTTTTGCAGATCACAGGTAGGTATAGTCATATCAACAAAACTTCCGATGCAATAAACGTCTACAATTTGCACGTTTATCTGAGGAGTCCTCTGAGGAGCCCCACTTATTCTCA
This sequence comes from Pycnomerus fuliginosus, assembly GCA_963924575.1. Taxonomy (NCBI): domain Eukaryota; kingdom Metazoa; phylum Arthropoda; class Insecta; order Coleoptera; family Zopheridae; genus Pycnomerus; species Pycnomerus fuliginosus. The sequence goes on along the minus strand of OZ004621.1, from coordinate 20,923,247 downwards.
GCAATTTGATGCCTAAAAATTTAAATGCATAATAACTTTTCACCCTCAATAAGGAGGTTAAACGTTCTACAAAAAAAATCAAGAGACCTTTTTATTGCAAATTGACTAATTGATACGATGCAATTGATTAAATTTTCCTCAGATATTGGAGCGTCTTTGGGGCCTATCTATCGTAGTTGCAGCCTGTTAGGACTTAGTCTCGGGTAAAATTCTAATATGACTGGCCTATAAAGCGCATTCCTCAGCTAAAGATGTTTCGGCCCGTGCCACAACAAATTTAATCAAAATCAATGACCAAGAAAGAAATGTCAGATGAGATTTTTCTGTCCGCCATTTTGGAGCCCATTAAAGGTTAGCAAAACAAGTACTTACCAACATCAGACTCAGTTGCCGAATCAGTTTTCTTCCCATGAATCATGCGTTCATGCTTCCTCCTGTTCCCCGAAGAGCTAAACATCTTTCCACATTCCGAGCACTTATGCGAATCCGATTCCAAGCTACCAATGTTAGAATCGGGAGTAGGCACCTCAACCTCTCCATTGTTTTGAGGCGACAAAGTCGGAGGTGCATCCAATTCATCTTGAAACTGAAACCCACCATTTACCGCCAGAATTTCAGGCGTTTTGGATCGAACGATTTCGACTGGTTCTTCCTTGATTTGAATGTTCTAAAAAAAATTTACAATAGAAATCGGAAATGCGATTGATTTATCACCTCCAAGGACATCTCTGAAGAGGAAGGTGTCTGTTGCAACCATTGCTGCAGTTTATTTTGGTTGTCAGAGCAAGTTTTCTGGTATGATTGCCAAGTGTTGATTTTTTCTATACAGGGTGGGCAGACCATCGTGGAAAGTTTATCCTCGATAGTGATCTGAAGAGGAAATTTGTATAAGCGAATATAAATGAGGTATTCTATGTTTTAAAAATAAGGTTGTGGTGAGTAAGGCTGTTCAAGGTTAACATAAATTATCAACTTTTACACACTTTACAACAAAATGTCAAGTCACCATAGCAATTATGGTCGTCTTTTGATTGGCTAATTGGCTAAACTAACAAGAACAAGAAATAACACCGCTTTCAGAGGCGAAATACTGTAGCGATAGATTTATTGATCTTCCTAGAACGCCATAACCCTAAGATCAACAAAATTTAATCTAAACTTTACATCAAGAGCGGCACGTCGAGAATTGGGGTTTCACACATATTATTAGTCAATAGAGTTACAATACTATAATACATCATAGTATATACAGCCGGGGACTTTGAAAATGCCCAACCCACAACGACGACTCACTTGGTCGACTGTATCCCTGCAACGTACTTAATGTCTGCGGACTTGTCAAGAAAAAAACATTAATCGAATTGCAGCAATGCACTCGCGTTGGAGTGTGCATTTTCATAATCGCCGATTGTACTATTAATCATCAGAAATGTGGCTCTCTATTTTTTATAGACTAACAAGAAAATGATATTTCTTTTTCTCAAACCGTTTTCGACTTTTGCCCTAAGGTCCTAACTGTACAGTACATTCTTCCTGTCTTTCTTCTTTTATGTTTACATTTCATTTTCTGCCAATTTAAGTCACATATATCTGCTGATCCAAGCTTAAAACGGCAAGATAACGCAAGGCATGTCGACTTACGAAGTACGCTAAGGCTTATGGAACTCTGAAATTATTCACGTCATCATTTTTGATGTCATTGGTTGGAACAGATAGGTGCAGAGAGAGAGAGAGAAAGAGAGATGGAGAGATAGAGAGAAAGAGAAATGGAGAGATAGAGGGAGAGAGAGAGGGACAGAGGGAGAGAGGGAGACAGATAGAGAGAGAGAGAGAGAGAAAGTTCAGTTTCAGTCAGCTTGCCTTGAGAAGTCAGATAACATAACCTCATTTTTATAATCAGCATTTAATCAAAACTAAAAAAGTGGAGTCTCTTGAGTCATACGTCGCATTTTCTTAATTTAAATGTCAACTGAAGAACATAATTTTCTTAATTCTACCAATCAAACGCATCCTAAAACGAAAAATAAAACAGAATGTAAGTACTGAAAGATCCATAATCAATAGTCACAAAGATCAAACTCAGTTGGTACCTAACAGGGGAAGAATATTACATGCAAGCCCTCCCAGTGGTCAACTTTTTTTATGCACCGAAACCCCAGCCTACTGCGATTTAATAAAGAGGCCAAAAATGACGAAATCGTATTAGGCATTTTTTTATCGAAAAATTTTATAAAGAAAAGTTGCTCAGGATCGCTCCAAATGGCTAAATCCGAAATTTCAGGAAAAAATAAAAATGTTGAATTTCTTGAGGAAGAATCATAAAATAACGAAAACGTCAATATTTTTGCAACATAACGGGTGATGTGAAATAAAAAAACAATGGAAGCGTATATGTTAGGTGTTTGTGGCACATTGGGGTGTCCCTTGAAGTTGTTACGAAAAACGAAAATCTTACACTATCTTAATAATTTCAACTTTTTCTGCGATTGTTAAGTTTTATCCATCCATAGCCGATAGCAAATGTCAAATCAATTCATTTCAATTGTTTTTTTATTAGCACCCATTATGTTGCAAAAATATTGAACTTTTCGTTATTTTGTGATTCTTCCTCAAGAAATTCAAGATTTTTATTTTTTCCTGAAGTTTCGGATTTAGCCATTTGGAGCCATCCTGAGCAACTTTTCCTTATACAATTTTTCGATAAAAAAATGTCTAATACGATTTCGTAATTTTTGACCTCTTTATTAAATCGCAGTAGGCTGGGATTTCGGTCGTTAAAAAAAAGTGAAGTATCACGCAGGTACAGATTTTGGAGCTCTACATGCAGAAAAAAGAACGCATTGATTCGGTTAAAATTAACCGAAATATTTGGGTGGTTCCAGTTAAAATGAGACACACTGTATCTTGTGTTACAGGACTAAAATATGCATTTTGCCAGATTCCAAAAGTTTAATAATAAATAATAATAAAAGCGTAATAACCTCGGTAATAACACTCCTCTTGTTGAAAATTACGTCAATTTATTACCGTTTAGCCAATCGCACTAATGCCACTATAATGACAGTTGAACTTAACATTTAACAAGAAAATCATCTCAAAAATGCAAGGGACCAATTAGCCCAGTAAATAAAAATTTTAGCTGAAATTTTCACTTATAATCTCATAAGAGCATTAATTCTTTCCGGAAATTTTTGGAGTGCATCCCAACAACGTATTAATCGGCCCGAGTGGAACACGAGGGCCCGATTACGTTGTTGGGATGCACGACTAAAATTTGCAGGAAATGAATTAATGCTCGAATGCAGATTCGGTAAGAAAATAGCAACGATACAGCCGCAGAAGCTGAATAGAAATGATTTTTGACATTTAATTTGACATAAAAATTTCCACTTATTAATTTCGTTTAGGTTGGTTTAGGTAGGTATTAAAAATTTCCAGGAAATCCTCGAGTTGCCATGGTAAACACACAGAAATCAACATTTCTATTGGCTAATGCTTAGTATAGTGCGATTTTCGCTGAAATTTGAAAATTCGCAGGGGTGTTCAGTAGTTAGCCCTCGAGTTAGCCTCTAACAATCAGCCCTGAAACCCCCCCACGTGAAAATGTCCTTAACGTTAACGTAAAACAAAGAAGAGACGGAAGCTTTTAATGAGTGGAAGGTCAAAATAAGACAAAAAGTACGAGTAACGTTTAAATGACTCCTAAAGGAGCTACGCCCCCTTAAAGGGGTACCCACAGTGTTTCTCAATTTATTCGAAAAGTATAATTATGATACGGATCTGAAATTTGGAACAGAGACTACTGGGATGAAGGACTTTCTTCAGAATTTTTTTCGAATTTTAACTTCACCAATGGCGGCCTTTACTCATTTTTCACAATTTTCCAGTAAGCATTTTTTCTACAAAGTAATTTTCAAATCGTATTTACCGGCACATAAGACACAAAAAGCTGTTCTAAGTAAAAATCGCTAAGAAGAACGGTTTTTGAGTAAAATGGCTCTAATTGATTTAGGGCTCAAAAGATTTTGGACGAAATATTTTAATTGCTGTAGATACGTACTGAGGACGATTTATTACATAATTTTATGAAAAAATGTTCGTATGGACATGTGACAAAGTGCTTCCAAGAGAAGCTACGGTCCTTCAAATCACGGATCTTTTGATGGAAGACGAGATGGAAGACGTCTTATATTGGAAGGACATATAGCTCCTTAAATATTTTCCGCCATAATATGAACTTTCCTTCCTAAAATGATCTGAATCCTGTCCTGAATTTATTTACACAGATTAATGCACACCACTTTCATCAACCAATGACAGCAACCTGTTTATTGAAAATGGACCAATGTCGTGACGCATGTGTTTTTATAACTGATAAAAAGTTAGCTTACTTTAAATAACTGATAAAAATGCATCTGGCTCCAAAAATGGTTGGCCTTATGAATATTTCCCTAGACCCGTTATTCCTATCACTAGATACTATTGATTACATTTACTCAGGATTTAGGGCCGGTTTTTCCATCCTTAAATTTAACATGAGGTTATTTCCATAGAAACAATTGTTGTCACAATGGAAACTAGGGTGACACACTTCATGTTAAAGATAACATGAGATGGAAAAACCGGCCCTGAATCTTCCGAATGTATTTCGGGAATTTTATTTATTCCACAATTAGTGAAGAGCTCTCAAATCGTAGCCCCAACAACAATTGTTTCGATGTTAAAGTTAACATGACGTTATTTCCATAGAAACAATAATTGTTGCCACAATGGAAACCAGGGTGACAAACCTCATGTTAAAGTTGAATTTTAAACCAATCAAACGTCAGAGTTTGTAGACAGTCGGATTATCACCCTTGGCTTTGAACTGAAAAACACCACCAGTGGAAAGCAGGACGGTTTTCCAGAGAAATAGTTATTTACGTAAAGAAAAAATGTGAGGAGCCTACTAAAAATTAACACGATAACAAAATCCATAATATTCCGGTAAAATTACACTTTCCAAAATATTCCAGTGAAATTTCACTTTCCCGGACTAGTCCGGGAAAGTTGATTTTCCGGTCCTGAAATTGACCGGAAAAATTAATTTTTCATTTTCCCGGACTAGCCCGGGAAAGGCCACTTTCCGGTCCTAAAATTGACCGAAAAGGTTAACTTTCCGGTCGAGCGCCTAAAAAAATAAGTTTCTGCGTCAAATGAAATGGCATGGCAACCTTGATTGTTTTCATTGTTAAGATTGATTTTCTTTTGTTGAATTATCATCCGAATATAATTCGTGGCTTGATTGTTTCTGCGAAATTTGTTTTACTAATACATTCGTAGCTTTTGCTTTTGGAAATATATTATACAGGGTGACTTTGTTTTTAAGTTACCATTTGACTTTTCTCTGAAACTACAAAAGATATAAAAAATCTCTCAAACAGATCGATTGTTATTCCGAGGGAAGACCTAAATCCGTGTATGGCGAAATTTTTCAACGCACCCCCTAACCCTCGCCAACCTGAACTTCAAAATCTCAAATGGCAACCCCTTCCCACTTACGATATATTATTTGAAAGCTAATTTCATCGCCAATCCAACGCTGCAAGAATTTTTGATATTTGTTCGATGCAAAAAATTTTCAAATCCATTCACTCCTTCAAAAGTTACACTTAAGAACATCAACTGGCTCTGCATGGGCCTAGAAATAGTAGATATCTTTTAAGTGTATGCTGTAACTCTTGAATGAGTTGATGGATTTAAAAAATTGCATAGGTTTACAGAGAATTTCAAACCCTTTCGAATGACGTATCACAAACGGCGATAATATAACTTGAAATTCGACCACAGAGGGCGCTCCAGTTGAACAAATATCAATAAATTCTTGCAGCGTCGCATTAGTAATTCAATTAGCTTTCACCTGATATATCACAAGTGGGGGGGTTGCCATTTGAAATTTTGAAGTTGGGTTCGGCAAAGGGGGGGGGGGGGGTTAGAGGGTGCTTTGAAAGATTTTACCATGCATGGATTTAGGATTTAGGTACCCCCCTTGCAATAAAAATCAACCTGTTTGCAGTTTAAATAAAGAGAAAAGTTAAATTGTAACTTTTAAAAAAGTCATCCTGTATATTTGATTGCTTTTGAAATTGTACTCAAAATAGATAAAAACACTCGAGCTCAGTCAGTTTCTTCTCGTTCAATTTCGAAGCAACCAAATTTTCGTAAAAAACGACAGTCTAGGTTTTAAGAGCTGCCGATTACTTTTTGATATTATGTGAAAAAAATGCATAAGTACACGCAAAAAATGTGAAAAAACAAGGAAATCCCCCTAAGAATGGACGCCCCTGATGGAATTAAAAATTTGAAAAAAAAAATTGCCAGCAGAGAACTTCCCCATCGTGGACGTCTGTGATTTCCGTGTCTTGTGTTTAAAATTTTCAAGATGATATGCCTAAATGGCACTTCCCGTGGACCAATTGCTCCCAAAAGCCTTTCAGCACGTCAACAGGTCACCTCATCTCCATGTACCAAATTTTAGCCAAATCGATCCAGTAGTTTGGGCTATAACATGGTCTTAATGTTATTACAAAATTTCGATTTTTCCACCCAAAAGCTACTAAATGCGAATGAATTTTGTCTTATTTAAAACCAGAATTTGAAGACCTTTCTGATGGTGACAATAAATCTTTCAAAAACTTGTTTTGGATAGAAATGAGAGAATAATTTTAAATTTGGAAATTGGTGAGCCGATTGAATCTAAAATTTGTTCAGCTCTTCGACGTGTAATACTATTCCCATGTGCAAAATTTCAGACAAATCGGTTTAGGGGCTTGGGCTGTATCGCGATTTTAAAGTCCGATAAAAACCACACATTTTTTAGTTTTTGGTCAATAGGGCACTGAGAGTGAATGCATCCTTGGAAGCAAAATTTGAAGGCTTTTCTTGTGGTGACGTGAAAAATAGGGGTTGCATTTAAAATTTAAAAGTTGATGTGCCAAAATGGCATTTCCAGTTTTCAGGTCTAAGTTAAGTTATCAGATGCCCACGTACCAAATTTCAGCCAAATCGGTCTGGTAGTTTTGGCTGCGGCGTGTTTACAAACGTACGTACACACACACACAGACACATTTTTAAAACCACTTTTTGGGTTCATGAGACCTCAAAATGTGAAGATCGGGTGTTATTTCAAATTCGAAAATTTTAGTGATTGAAGTAACCTCCCTTTCTTTAAGTGGTGAGGTGGAGGGGGGAGGTTAATTCCTCTTTTCGAATAAAATGAGAAAGATTGCACCGGTTTTGCCCCCTTAGCAGCCTTTTAAACGTAAAACGTTACTCTTATTTTTTGTCTTATTTTGACCTCCATAATATATCAGCTTCTATATTTTACTACCCCAAACAAATGTGAACTTTCAAATTTTTTGTTGCCAAAGGCTGTTTCCAGGATTTCCCCCTTGATTGTGAGTAAAGGGGGGTTTTCAGAGTCGAAAAAGGGACAGGTACTGCCAGAGCTGGGAGTAACTTTAGAAAAAAGTTACTTTTTTTCTCCCTGCGAAAAGTAACTATATCTAGTTACTGTACTGAAGTAACTTGTAACTAGTTACTTTTGGTAAGTATCTAAAGACATAAAAAAGTAACTAGTTACTTTTCATGTATCTAGTTACTTTTCATGTATCTAGTTACTTTTCATGTATTTAGTTACTTTCCAACGTAACTAGTTACTTTTCAAGCAATTAGATACTTTTCCAATAATATCAACAATTTTCAAAAAAGTTGCAGGTGTAGGCAATATCCGTCAGTTTTAATTATATTTTACGACATTATTCTCCGTATTTCTATATAGGCTGAGTAAAACAGAATTTTTTGATGCAAATTCATCTGCCCATTGACATTTTCTTTTTATTTACTTTTGAGATTTTGACAGATTGTGAGGTAAGAGAAAATCTGATAGAAATAAGAGAAATCAAAAAATGAAATTGCTCAGGTAAATTTGCATCAAAACAACTAACTTGTGGTGTTTTTGCGTTTTTCGAAAATCTCAATATTTCACCGATTTCTTCGATATTTTTGAAAATCTAGGGTGGCCGTGACTGCACTTCCGGTCAAGTATGATACATGTTTCTGACTCAGAAAAAAATCGTACATTCCGAATCCGTTGAGAAAAAGGTGTCATTCCATTTGAAAAAACAAAGTTAAGATCATTTCCGGTTGAACCGAAAGTGGAAAAAATTCCCTTAATATACGCGCAAGTGTCCCCCTCCGTGCGGGATTGGCCAGCTTTTATTTCAATTCAATATCTTTATTACATCCAAAGATATTCAAGGTGGGAAGTTTTAAAAATAAACCCTGTATGCTGTATGTACATACCATGATCATCAAGATTTATAATTTTAGTGGACCATGATCTTTGTTCTTTGGTTAGTAACGCAACGCAATGAAACTGGCTTGCTCTAATTATCATAAATCTAGATGAACCTATTGGTATAAAAGAATTTTAATGGTACAACATACAAAGCGCAAAATATGAGTAGCTATTAGCTGCTAGAGATTTTAAAAAAATTATCCTCCGCCGAAATTGTCGAGTTATTTACTAAAATTTAAACCCAATCCCAACCGTTTCTATAACATTAATGAAAGTTACTGAATTACGCCAAAAGTAACTAAAATACTGTATCTAGTTGCTTACAGAAGTATTTAGTTACTTTTTAAAAGTATCTAGATACCAAGAGTAACTAAGTTACTTCAAAAGTAACTAAGATACTATATCTAGTTACTTTTCATAAGTAACTTGTAACTAAGTTCTTTTTTCAGTAAAGTATCTAGTTACTTCAGTAACTTAAGTTACTTTTATGAAAAGTAACTTGAAAAGTATCTAGTTACTATTTCAAAGTAACTTTCCCAGCTCTGGGTACTGCGTAACTTATCAAAAATTTATGAAAAATTCTGAATTATTTTGAGGTTTTGATAGAATTTTACCTTCATTGTCTGAGCTAAATGTCATCAATATTATGGATGTTGAGACCCAGCACCCAGCCTGATACTTCACCTACCCTTACACAAAAAACTTGCCGCTAATGCTCCTTTGAGACCGTAATAAAACTAAAGTATTAACCGAGGAATTAATGGTGGGTTTATGCTCACCTAACATTTAACATTCAACATTTACCACTTAAAATTTATGTAGTTAAAAGTGAGGTTATTACATAGAAGTACTCATTGCAAGTTTACGCATGATTTAAGACTTAACATTTAAGATTTACCGTTAAATTTTAGGTGTAGACATGTGCGCTTGCGTGAAATTGGTGATTTTGGAAACGCTGTGTTGGTAGTTGGTGGAAATTTTCATGGTTGGTTGCACTTCTAAGGGCTTTTGATTTGAATTTGTTTTCCCATTGTTTGTTTTTCCTTATTTTTCATTTTTCGTGAGTGGTAAGTGTACGATACAACAATAATAATGGACACTGAGTGGGATGATGAACAATTAATTGGGTTACTTCGGCAGTTCCCACAATTATGGAAGAAAGATTCGGCTAGCTTCAAAAACAAAGAATAGAAACAAAATGCCTGGAAATCCATTTCTTGCATAATGGCAATTCCCAGTGGTAGGACATTTTTTTGCAATTTTTATTAACCTCCCCAACCTTATACAATTTTAAAAAATATAAAGAGTAACGTTGAACCTTGCTATCATGTGATGTCAGAAGGTCTTGTGATTGGTTACATTTAACATTTCAATTTTCAACATAAACGTCGCAGATTTTGATTAAATCATAAATGTTAAATGTTAGGTGTTAAATGAGCATAAACCCACCATAACTTAGGTTGGAATTAGAAGAAAATTTAACTTTTAAACTTTTGCTGCCATTTTTGGCAAATCTAGAGGCATCTGTGTTTGTTGATTTCTTTGATTTGTCAGTTGTTTTCCAAGCTTCCAAATGTTTGTTGATCTTTTTAATTTGTCAGTTGTTTTCCAAGCTTCCAAATCATTTAGTGAAAATGGCGTCGGACGATGGATTTACTACCGGTTTCCTTTCCTCTTTAGAAAATAAAGTGAAAGAGGCAGAAGGACTCAAAATCAAAATCTTTAGTTTTGTGAAAAAATGGAAGACGACAGTTACATCAGTTTCGCCAATAAAGTGTAGTTAAGCCGGAAAACAATTTCCTCATTTGGACAAGACAGAAGTTAAACAAACATTGATACGCGAAAGGATTGATAAGGAACCATATTTTCACGAAGGGAAGGCGCGCAGCCTCCTGGTACCTGAACCTGAAATTCTAGGAAAAATCAATAATCTGAAGGACGCCAACCTGTTTACAGCAAGCGGATTTTATTATTGCATTGCCCATTTAAGAGTAATTTCTCTTTATAATATGACTGAAAAAGGCGGATAGCAAGAACGTCGTTGCAATGGACAAAGATGGCTCCTCCTATAACCTACTGCGTCATTAGAAGGAAAACGCCGTGCATTTCAGCAAGAATTGGGGTAATTGCGATAGCAGATAGGTACAGCTGATAAGAGAACGAAATGAGTCAAATGTTAAATCCGCACATTCGTCCTTGGTACGTTCGAGACAAGAGAAAGATGATGATGTGGCTTTGTACGAGGAAATGTGGAGGTGCATGAAGCCAAACGAGAGAGTTTACTTGTTGAGAGATTAAATTCCGTTGCATTTGCGACATAACCTTTGCCAGTGACGGCAAACGAATCGTTAAAAATCGTAGATTGAATTGCAACGACAGATGAAGGCTGATAACGGAAAGTTCACCATGATAAAGGCAGCTAAAGCTCAGGAATCTGGGTTGCGTGAGCCGTAAGGTCTAAATTCAGGGCGTTCCATACGCGCGATCGCCCTTAAACGCTCACCTCACCGATTCGCGGCTGTTTCACACTTACCTCAACACTTAACGAGGTCAAAATCTTCTGCTGCAAGGTCCGGTCTTCTCTGCCTTCGCCAAAAATCGACTTCATGCCCTCTGGATTCTCGGACAGGCAGAGTCTGCAACAGGAGCTGAAATTGCCCCTGGACTCGGCCATTGTTCTTGTTTTACGGTAAAACACTACACTAGAACACTGCACAAAGGTGATGTACTGAAGAATTCAACATTTTATGGCAAAAAGAACGCAAATTCTGCCTTTGAAAACGCACTATCCGTGTGGAACGGGCACGCCATTGACGATCTGATCTGAGCTCCCCACTTTAGAACTCTCAACGAGCGCTGGTCGTTCAGCTGGTGGTGGGAAGAAATGGCATCGGTGCTCACCTAAAACGTCGCTAGCTACCCTTCGCGTGCCTCTGCAAAGGGAAATCTTCACGTTTTCCACCCCGGTACCCCTTCAAAACTCTTCGATTTTCCCATTATTATTATCCTTCCAGGATTTTTTACATAAATCCTTTCTCGTCGACTCTCCATTATTTAAATTGACGAGGAACCAGCAATGGAAAACCATCGGTTACGATAAAATCAAAGAAGTTATAACGGAGAGAGCCAGCCTTAGTATTTATCGCATTGCAAAACAAATGAAGGCGTCAATTTAAATACCTATCCAACCCAGTCGATCGCCGCACACTTCGCGAGTTAAATTTCCACCTGAAACTATCGCGAAAAGGTAGAACCACTGCCTCGTTTTCACGACCAAAGATGAGTTTAGAGGTGAAACGGTGGACTTTCAACGTAAAAAGGTGAATAATGAAGGCGGGAGTTGTCCTTTTTCCAAAAATAGATTTTCCGATGTTAAAAACTGAGAAATTAGTGATTCAGCTCTGCTCGGTGTGAATTTAAGGAAATTCAGGGTTTCTGGATGGAGGGCTAGGGTGGAGGAGCGTGTTTTTGCATTTTTAGAGGGTTGTCAAGATGTGATTTGCCCTAGAAACAAAAGAAAATCGTATCGAAGGGAAAGCGCAGTAGGCCAGGTTGTACCGCCTATGCGGCTCGGCTATTCAACTGCTAGAGTTCCGACCGGTCGGGGCGAGAGATCAAATTTTTTCTGCAGCGTAAAATGGGAGTATAAAAGAGGTCAATTCGTATTTCGTTCTAAAATCGGATTAGGATGCACGCGAAAACCAATTGCCACCCGTTATATACTTGCAAAAACTAAAAAGTAGGTACATTATTAGTACCTACATCACTAACCTTTTCTTTTTAGTAGGTATACCGCCTATACCTACAGGCAAAATATTAAGACTCAAATAAGGTAAGTTTTTATCGTTGATTTCTGGTAAAAATCCTCGTACAAATCAATTTTATTTTTTTAATGCGGATTTGATGTCAGTTATTTTTTTTCTCAAATGGAATGACAATTTTTTCTCAATGTAATTCGGTATCTACGAATTTTTTTGAGACGAAAACATGTATGAACCTTGACCGGAAGTGAAGTGAAGTCACGGTTAGCCTAGATTTTAAAAAACATCGAAGAAATCGGTCAAAAATCAAGATTTTTGTAAATCGCAAATACACATGTCAACCTTATTTTTTTGATACAAATTCAAGTGCGTGATTTCGTTGGCAGATCGTGAAAACTGAAAAAAGTTTAAAAAAGCAAAGGCAAATAAAAGAAATGATTGCGCAATTGAATTTGCATCGAAAAAATAAGGTTGGCGTCCATTTGCGTTTTTTAGAAATCTAGATTTTTGACCGATTTCTTCCATGTTTTTGAGCCGCGACTGCACTTCCGGCATGTTTTTAACCCAAAAAAAATCGTTAATTCCGTTGCGAAAAAATTGTCATTCCAACCGAAAATAAATCGTTCGGTTTTTTTGGGACGCCCGTTACAACCAAAAGTACTATTTTCGGACTAATCGATCAATTTCACATGTTTAAAATAGGTTTTTTAAATTTTTAACTTCTACGCTCCGCGGAGCAGTTACTGGAATCGATCGAAAAAATCAGAAAAATCGAATCGCCAAAAGCATCAAATCTTTATGTTTTAGGATACTGGGAACCCAAAAAAGTGGTTTTTGAAAAAATGTCTGTGTCTGTGTCTGTCTGTCTGCGTGTCTGTAAACACGCTACAGCCCAAACTACTGGACCGATCTGGTTAAAATTTGGAATGTGGACACCTTATAGATTTCGAAAGAGCTGAAAAGATTTTGGGCTAAATCGGCGCACAGGAAGTGCCATTTTTGCACATCAACTTTAAAAATTTAAATGCAAACCCATATTTTTCAAGTCCCCATATGAAAGCCCTTCCAATTCTGCTTCTAAAAATGTATTCACACTTGGTGCCCTTTTGGCCAAAAATCGGTGCCATGAAAAAAACTTAAACGTATAGTTTGATCACCGGATTTGATAGCTGATTTTTTTTTCAAGAAGAAAAAAAAAAAAAGTGCCTTTTTACGAAAAATGACATTTTAGTGCCAAAAAGGCCCTTTCTTGAATTTTTCTTATCAAAAAACATTTTCTTACTATTCGAATCGATAGCTATTGCATTGACGGATCAAAAACCTTAGTGCCATTTTTTCGAAAATTTACATTTTAGGGGCAAAAGTTACCGTTTTTAAATTTTTCTTAAGAAAAGGGCGTATTATTATTATCGAATTCGACAGCTATTGCATTGCCGGATCGAAAACCTTAGAGCTATTTTTTCGAAAAATGTCTTTTTAGGGGTGAAAAACATTTGTATTTAAAATTTTAGTAAATGAACGTCGGGCACAATGCGCAACACTGCCAATTTTTTGCTTCTACTACTGAAAAATCCTAAGAAACAAAAAAGTACCTTTACACCACAACTAGATATGATACTAGCTACACTACAGTACTAGCTTTTATTCAACATTTCAAAATAGCATAATCTATATTTTTTGAATAATTTGAAAAAAATCTTACTTTATTTTCAATAAAATGTAACGACCTATTTTAGGCACCTATTTCGAATTTTTAACGACCTAAAAATCCGGTTCCTAGTTATGACACAGACATAGACAAATACAGATATGTTAACGTGACCAAAAAAAAACACCTACTTATTGTAATTCAGACAGCTGAACAGTTAGTTGATAAAGTCGATATTTTACTTATCTTTTTCCGTTTAGATATTTATTGTACATATTACGTGAAAACTCACCCTTGTTCGCAAATGTATACACATGAATCGAACAATAAACCTTATTAGGGGTATTATTATTATTATTAAATGCTTACCTTCCTTAAGACCTCTTCACGCTATTGTCCTTCTCTCTCTGTGTCTTCGTGTGAATTTTATTTATTTACCTACTCGGAAATCTCTCGGGAAATCCGTCCACAAATAGATAAAATAAATAAATAAACAACTCGTTTGTTTTAGTCTCGTTGAATTTAATCGGATTTGAAGGCGCAGTTCGAAAAATGCGTTTATTATTCATATGTACAAATAATAACTTCTAACAGAGTAAAAAAATATTTTCACTTATAATCTCATAAGAAATTTTTGGAGTGCATTCCAACAACGTATTAATCGGCCCGAGTGGAACACGAGGGCCCGATTACGTTGTTGGGATGCACGACTAAAATTTCCAGGAAATGAATTAATGCTCGAATGCAGATTCGGTAAGAAAATAGCAACGATACGGCCACAGAAATTGAATAGAAATGATTTTTGACATTTAATTTGACATAAAAATTTCCACTTATTAATTTCGTTTAGGTTGGTCTAGGTAGGTATCAAAAATTTCCAGGAAATCCTTGAGTTGCCATGGTAAACACACAGAAATCAATTTTTCTATTGGCTAATGATTAGTATCGTGCGATTTTCAGCTAAAAAATCAATTATTAAGCTATGACAACTGCCGACTTATTTTCTTGCCTATACTTCTCAACCCTTCCAGACAGGAAATTAATTCAAACGCCATTATTTATCTTGTAGGTACGTACCACCGTGGTACCACCCAAAAATACTTTCAACTATACAGGGTTGTCCCAAAACCCTCGCAACGCAATGCAACTTGATTTTTTAAAATGGGACACCACCTTTTCAATGCCATATTCTGGATCACCGTAACATAGCTTTACATCGACATAAAATATTCGATGTTTTAAAGCGCGCGCTGTTCTAAATCAATTATTTTTTTTTTGAAAAATTTCGATCGTTGTGGGTGCTTTAAAAAAAATCCTGAGAACTCAATTTTGTATCTATAGAGAACTGAAATTCGATACGAATATGAAGGAAGGAATATTCTATCTATCTAACATGATAATATGCAAAACTCCATTTTATCAAACGGCACCACTTATTATTATTGTTATTATTGAATTTTAGCCAGAAAGAATTAATTGATATGTTATGGTTTACTGCCTAGGGCCGAAATTCATTGTGTGCAAATGTGACAAGCTGTCTGGTAACTATGTAAATAAACAATGTTAATCATAACTGTCATGCAGTCCATGGCATTCGTTAATTGAGATTGTAATAATCTTCCATAAAATCAATAAAACAACGAATATTGTCCCTTGTTTTTCTATTGTTATAACAAAGTATGTAATACTGGAACAGGTTAATTAAACAAGGCGTATTTTATCATGTTTTATAGCGGAAAGTCGTCCAAAGGGCCCTAGTCATTAGTGACTGCTTGGGAGAATTTTCTTTTTTTTTGTAGTTTTGGAAAGAGGAATGCTCAATTAATGAATCCTTGAAAAATAAAAGAAGAGTAATTTTTAGTTAAGAAAATATAAATTTTCAAAAATCAGTAATTTTAAGTATATTATCCTACGCAATTCGGTTCAAAACCATCAAGCTGATTTCTTGCCGTGTAGTACGAACAGATAACCATAATGTGAATTTGCAGATAATTCACATCATGCTATTTCATATATGACACATAACAACCTGATTTAAGCAGCAATATAGGCCCATCCTAGATTCCTGTTCATATTACATAATTTTGACATCGCCATCTTGAAATGCAGGTTCAATTTAAAGTGTGACTGCTTGGGCCAATTTGCATTTAGTCTTAATCGATTCAGGAGATTATAATTCATGTCCATAAAAAAAATTAATAAAGAGCAATTTTTCGTTTTCAAGATATACAGGGTTTTTTTTAAATCTTTGCTTCTTGAATATCTTCGGACGTAAAAAAGATATTGAAATGAAATAAACGCTGATCAGCTCCGCATGTACAGGGGGATACCTTCCCGCTTGTATTTTTGTAAAAACGATAGCTTCAAAATGAAGGGTCATGAATACGTTGCACATCGGTGTTGGGGCACCCTGTATTGTTACTCTCGACTTATAATATTACTTTAGCAAACATCTGGTCCCACTTACATTAAAAAAAAATAATTTGGTCATTTTCGACTGGGCCGAGAATTCGCCCTTAACGTATAGGGTCCTTTAAATATGAAATTGGACTTTCAAGAAATTAAATAAATTCAAAGCGTGATAACGTGTGAAGGGATTAAGCTGATTTCGGGTCCTGAAGCGCACAAAAATTTCGGGCCTTTCAGCACCATAAAATTTTTGTTTAGGTTCTATGTACGAATTGGCAGTCTCGGAGACGGTAGAAACTTCAACTTTTTCACAAGATTTGGAAATATAACAATTTAATGTTATTAGTTTATAACAATTAAACAAAAATAGGCTTAAAATAGTCACGATACTCCATCATTGGGAATGGAAACTCAAAAACAAAAATAAAATAGAAAAGAGTTAAAGATTTAGGGTACAATTCGCATAACAAAATAAGTAATTTTCACTTCCATCCAAAGAATAGGCATCTTGCATCAATTTTGTTTTTGATGTTGAATTGAAGTTCGGAATATATTTAATCCTTTCAGATACTTTAAGTTCCAATATCTTGCCCGTGGAGCTCAAAAAAAAAATGAGAAAGTAGCATTTTCAGACTTCGCGCCAAAACACCCCCACAGCCATTCGAACTAAATTTTCTTACATGTGACAACGTCGCTGTCTAACCTGACCCGACGTCTTTCATTCATAAATCTTAAATATTTTATAGTAGTCACCAATACTCTTTGCCAGTGGGTACAAAGGTACAAGATGTCAACCCAAGCAACTAATAACATTCTACTTACCGCCTTTTTCAACGTTAGAGATTACTTTAGACCCCTCTTATTGTCAACACTGCCAAGGTTGACTTTTCAAATTAATTATTAAACGTCACCCTCAAATAAACTGTTGTCAGATTGCATCGGCTGTACGATTTATGACGTCACAAGTCGTACAACGGCGTTTCTGAATTATTTATTTATTTACAAATAAGCCAACGTTTCTTAAATAAAATTGATGTTCGCGGACGATTCCTTGTATCTTTATTGATGCATTTACATTAAAATAGCCCGAAATTAGGAAATGTGCAAGATGCCTATATGGGAATTCTCACTGCCTTTACCTTAAATATTCACTTGGAGGAAAATACTATAGGCAGGTGCATGAGTAAACATACAGACGCATCAGAGGCAACCTGTATCAGGGTTTTTCTCGGTTTTGTGTAGTGTTCAACGGGCTTTCCATTTCGTCAAAATTCCTGTCAGTGGATGTTCAATACAAAAATTTTGACGGAACTGAAAGCCCGGTCAATAAAACAAGGGAGCAAATCCTGACTCACACTGCACCTGCGAAAAAATTATTCCGTTTTTGTGGATATATAATATTTACAGCTAAATGAAAGTCTTCCTTTCTTTTTTTCGACGCGATAACAATTTCGAGGAAATTTGATGATAACACGCTCTGATTGGTTATTTTGAAAGCATCTTGGTGAAAGGACCAATAAGCGCCCGTGGATTTTACTGCATCGCGCAGTGCAGGACACACCGAAAACGTTAGTAAGAATTAACTTGCGTTTCAAAAACTGAACTCATATGGAATAACTAACAAGTTTTGTGAAAAAGATATTTCCGCACTTACCTGCATTTGCATTCTGTTAGCCAGGCTATAGTACCACCGAGCCTACCGCACCCACCTCTACAGATGGATTCCGGATTGGCGCTTGCGCAGTCCTACCAACCACGTACCTGCAACACCCGTTGTCAATCGATAAAAATACAAACAAACCATTAACAAAAACTGATGTTTTTATAATTAGGTAAGTGAAAATTCACCTTACGGTCATTAATTTTTTATTTATTCCTATCCAAAATTCAATAGAACGGAAACGGAAACGATTTTTCAAAAATTCACAGCCATCTAGACAGCGACAATAAAATGTCAATATTTTTCGCCTAAAGCGCAATTATTAATTTAAAACGGCAAAGAGGACGACAATTAATAGTTTTTCACATAAATTTCATCAATAAATCGTCACAAACGGCTTTTTTTCAGATATTTCAAGACCTAACCTCAAAATGTCAAAAAGACATGCCGAAGAGGGCCCCAGCGGCGGTCAACCACAAATCAAGAAAATCCACTTCGAACCTCACCTAATAGGGCCAGTGTCGACTTTAGAAGAAATGGACATCAAAGTTTTACAGTTTCAGAATAAAAAATTGGCGCAGGTTAGACTTCGGCTGCTTTTGGGGAAATTCTAATCATCAATTTTAGAGGATCGAGCAGCGTTATCGCACGGAACAGGAGCTTCGGCAGAGAATTGAGCAATTGGAAAAGCGACAGACCCAGGATGATGCTATGTTGAACGTTGTAAATCGATATTGGAACCAGCTAAACGAAGATATCAGGATTTTGTTGCAGCGTTTCGATGCAGAAACAGCTGATGAGTCAGAGAACAAAAGTAAGGCTTAAAATTTAGAAAAAATATAAAAAATTCGTGTTTTTAGATGAAAATGAGGCAACAACCTCGTTTTTAATGCAGTTGTCAACTTGGGACAAGGAGGAACTTAACGATAAACTAGCCAATCGAGTGCAGGTATCACGAAGGGCTGTCGCTAAAATAATCCAAGCATTTGACAGGTTAATGCAAAGAAATGAAAAGATTACTCTAGCCCTTAAGGGGGAAGTAGAAGGACGTAAGGTTTTCAATTAATAGTTAATTTGTTTGTAAAAAATAAAATTGTAGAGGAAGCTCCAAGCATCGACGAAGTAATTTGCCAAACAAATGTACAACTTCAATCCGAAAATCGAAACCTCCAAGCATTAAACACTTCCCTTCATGAGAAATTCCATCAAAACAACCTTAAAGCAGCCGAATTACAGGATTCTGTAACTGCAAAGGAGACGGAGATTGCGGAATTGAAAAATCAAATTGACGATTTACAGTATGAGCTAGAAAAAGTTCGTAACAGGAATGACAAGCTCGAAACGCATTTAGCCGAGGCAATAGAGAAGTTGAAGACTTACCACCAGTTACACGGTGATCCCGAGAAGGGCCCACAGCCGAAACAAGTGCAGTCGAATGTGCCACAGGCTAAACTCGACGATTTGACAAAGGAGGTTGAGGAGTTGACGGAGATGGCTAATAACAGATTGCAGGAGTTGGATAAGTTGCATCAGACTCATAGGGAGACCCTCAAGGAGGTGGAAAAGTTAAAAATGGACGTAAGTACAAATCCAGGGAGGCAAACATCCACATTGCAATTAATAATAATAGAGATTTATTTGACCAAAGGTACAAAAGAGTGGGAAATCAGTATATACTGTTTTTCATTCCTGCCCTAAAGGAACATGTTACAACAGTAAAAAAATGCTTAAAAGTTAAAGCCAACAACAATCACAGCTTTTCTGCTTTTCAAAACATTATATATTATATAGTCTGACAATTCTTTTACATGATAGGGAAGTCAAAATTGACATTTGTCGTGTGACGTCACATTTGTTTTATTAGAACTTCACATCAGCATAGATCTAAAGGCGTATTTTCTCGATTTCAGGTCTTTCAATACAAATAGACTCTCATGATTGGTCAGCTTAGTATTTTTTAAAATTTGTATTGAAACATGTCACTTTTGCTGTTAGTTTCGAATTTTTCTCCGAAGGACGATTCAAATCTGACGTTATTTTGAAGGTATTTCAATACAAAACAAGATTATTTCCTATGCTTTCAAGTGCAAGTTTGTATTTCAATAGATAAAACCGAGAAAAAACGCCTTAACGTAACGTAACGTAAAAATGAATATTGAAGACAAAAAGTTGACACTTCAATGACAGTGCAGTACGCAAAATAATGTCAAGATTGATAGACTGTGACGTCACGGGAATGTGCCCGTCTAATTATTATTTTTTTAAATCAGGTGTGCCCCTCCAATTATTTATTTTTTGTCAGGAGATCCGTAGCGTCAAAGATCCGATCCGCTTTTCTATTTTTTGGAACATTTCATGTAAAATCCACACGGATCCACACGGCACCAAAATAAATCAAAATTTGACAGTTTGACAGTTGTCTTGACATGAACTGTTTATTGATTTGAAATATCCTGTAACCTGAATATCTATTGAAAATCCATAATACCTATCAATATTTTACTAGAAACTTTCTTATTTAATAAAGATCTGATAATAGGCCATTACTGTGTGTCACAAATTTCCTTATCATTGGAATAATTCCAAAATTTATCAAATTTTATTGAGATCCATCGTTTTTGCTTTAGATTTTATTAAGTATTTCACTTCAAAGAGCAATTTTAAAAAATTGATGACGTATGTGCTAGCGATCACCTTTCTGTACAATTTCTTGGTGTAAAACCACAGATGACAGATATATGACAGTTGTGTCACTTGTTTCCATTAGGAAATTATATTTGACATTGACGAAATTAAACAGGAATGAAATGGAGAGGTTGGCTCGTACTTTTCGTGAGCTTTTCGTAGCTCATAATCAAAATTCATATTTTATTTTATGGCCTTAAAACAGGTCATATTCGAAAATGCGAAAGCACGCTCATTTTAAAATGTCTTTCAATCAGAACGATAATTCAAAAATACCGCAAATTCCCAGACACCACAATTCAAGGATAACAAAAATTGAAGGTTGCGCGAAAACACATGGACAACCGACATCGTCATACGTCAACTCTCAAAGTCAATAATCGGTTGACTTTGACGTTGCTATGACTACATCAATCGGATGTAGTCATAGCAACGCCTTCAGAACAAACGGTACACCCACAGTGCTTCAATTTCATTGGTCTTAACTGAGTTGATATGTGACGTAATATGTACTTAATTCCGAAAATTTGATAATAAAACGCACATATCAAGTTTCAGTCAGATCGGTCCAATAATTTGGGGTGTAGCGTGTCCACAGACAGACAGACACACACAAACAGACATTTTGCAAAACCACTTTTTTGTGTTCCTATAGGGCCATAAAAGAAGCGTTTGTGATGCACCTAACTTGCTACAACGTTTGTATGTATTGTAATTTAATGTGTTCGTAACATTGCTTGCACTTCCCCGAATTTTATATTCTTAGGCTGCCCTGATTTGACTATTATTTTGACGAAAAAAAAGTTCGAATTGAGCAAAATTATACTAAGGTTTTTGACTTATTTTATCGAGCTCTCATCGCTCATTTTTTATATCTGAGAACCCAAAAAAGTGATTTTTGAAAATATTTTGTGTGTCTGTGGACACGCTACATCCCAAACTATCTAACCGATCTGGCTGAAATTTGGTATGTGCACATTGCATGATCTGCGGAAGAGCTGATCAGATTTTGGGCCAAATCGGAGAACGTCAACTTTAGAACTTTAAATGCAAACCCCACTTTTCACATTACGATAGGAAAGTTCTTCAAATTCTGTTTGCCAAGAAGCTCAAAAATTAGAAATTTTTGACGTAGTTTAAATCACTGGACCGATTTGGCTGAATTGTTTACGTGGAGATTGTACTACCCGTCGAAGAGCAGTCAAGGAGTTTTTGTAACCAATCGACCCACGCCATGTGCCTTTTTGGCACATCAGTTTAGAAATTTTAAAATTATATTCGTTAAATTATATCATTTAATCATCCAAAATAAGTTTTTCGAAAATTTATTGTCACCATAAGGAAGGCCTGCAAATTCTGGTTTAAAATAAGACAAAACCCATCATGCCCTTTAGGCAAAAAAAATCGAAATTTTGTAATAGACATTACATAAATAGGGAATCGGATTTAATAGTCGTTCCATTTGGAAAAATTGAGTTTCAATAATCGCTTTTCTAAGCTTCTAAGCTGACGAACGCCACTGATTGTAGGTCTCCCCCCCCCCCCCCATAAAAGAATTTTATGATTTTAATGCCACACGCAGATGTGTCCCAAAACCATCTTTTACTGCTAAGAAAATGTCAAGTTCCACCCCTTTTGGTACCGAAGATACAAATCTTTAAGTAGAACAATTAAAATGAAGTATTTTTTTTGCTCCAAACCCCACTATTTAGCTATAGGGTATGTTGCACTCAGAATTAAGAATGGGGGTGTCCCATTTAAAATAAGGAAGATGATACAGTGCTATTCAGAAAATATGTGATAATGGGTGGCTATGGAAAGAAATAAATGGCAATCTGTCGAAAGGACGTTTGTCCAAAGTAAGTTCGTACTGCCGCTTGTCGTGAAACACCCTGTATATACGTGGAAAAACGCCCCGAGACAACTTTTGTATTTATCTTGTATTTATTATCCGATTTGAATAAATCAAAAACCAGATGAAACTATTTTAGCATCGACTTTAACGTCAAAATAATAGTGTACTTTTCTATTTTAACTGGCAACCTATATTTTTTTAATCGCATCAGGTAGAAGATTTTTTCTGAATTCAACAATATCTAAGGTGTTTTTACTGTAAAAATTTTTTATGAAAATTCATTTTGATCTTGCAATTTTATCCAAATAAAAACGTTAAGGGCATTTGATTTATTGTACAATTTGAAAAAATCAAAGGCCAAATAAAAGTGCTAAAAAAATACTGCTAAGTAGATTATTATTCACGGAACACTTGAAATTTTGTGATTCGATAGAATTGCAAGATCAAAGTTCGTAAAAATTTAGAATTTTTTTTGCTGTAAAAACAACTTGTTATAGTACGGACGCTCTTGGGAAAATCGGGGAGTTACCCTGCACTTTATGATTAAGGGCTGGTACTTTGCACACTTCTTACCTAGATGCCAAAGATCACTTTTTGAGGTGTTGCCAAGTTTGAATTCTATGCGGCCACTTGCCTTGGCGGGTTGCCTATCTCTAGGGCGTACTTCCCGGAATCGCCTATTTTTCCAGCTTTTTCGCTGTCAAGGCTCTTCAACGGGTCACCCAATCTCCATGTACCAAATTTCAGCCAAATCGATTCAGTAGTTTGGGCTATAATGTATTTTTAATGTTGTTACAAAATTTCGATTTTTTAATCCAAAGGGCACTTAATGCGAATGAATTTTGTCTTATTCAAAACCAGAGTTTGAAGACCTTTCTGATGGTGACAATAAAATTTTCAAAAATTTGTTATGATAGTAAAATGAGAGTATGTTTAAATTTGAAAATTGATGTGCGAAAACGGCATTTTCCGTGTATCGATTGCCTTCAAAAAAATTTCAGCTGTAATACGGGTAATACAACCTCCATATGCAAAATTTCAGCTAAATCGGTCCTGAGGTTTCGGCTGTATCGCGT
This sequence comes from Pycnomerus fuliginosus, assembly GCA_963924575.1. Lineage (NCBI taxonomy): Eukaryota > Metazoa > Arthropoda > Insecta > Coleoptera > Zopheridae > Pycnomerus > Pycnomerus fuliginosus. Next base: position 20,899,815 of record OZ004621.1, on the reverse strand, counting down.
TTTTAAAAATACGTTAAAAAATCTCGAATATTTGATTTTTTGTCAAAAAGGCACTAAAGAGTGAATACATTTTTAGAAGCAGAATTTGAAGGCCTTTCTTATGGTGACGTGCAAAATGGGGGTTTGCATTTTAAATTAAAATTCCGAAAAGTATCGGCCCCGGAGATAGGCAACCTGCCACAGCAAGTGGCCGCATAGGCTTCAAACTTGGCAACACCTCAAAAAGTGATCTTTGGCATCTAGGTAAGAAGTGTGCAAAGTACCATCGCTTAATCATAAAGTGCAGGGTAAAACCCAAGAGCGTCCCTACTATTAGGTGTTGAATTTGAAATACACTATCTTGAGGTACATTATCATTTGAGGTTAAAGTCGCTGCTGAAATAAATCGAAACCAAAGCCATTTTGTAGTATTTTTGTAACAGTTTCATCTGGTTTTCGATTCATTCAAATCGGACAAAAAATTAAAAATTTATCTCTCGGGACGTTCTTCACGTGACTCCCTGTATTTCAATTTCATTACTACTGAGGCACTTTTTGTGTTATGGTGGAAATTTCTTTTTTCACAGCTGACACCGTACAAAAACAGTATCATAAATGGGATTATTGATAATTGATTATTTTGACTGCGTCTGTGCAATTGTGTAGTTTGTATTGTTAGAACAGAATTACGCAGGCGCAGTCAGTTTACAATCGGTTTATAACCACTGCAAAAAAAACCGTAATACTGTTGACAACTTGAGTTCATTTAACACCTGTCAAAATATAAATAACTCACAAAGCCCGTTATACGAAAGATAAAAAGAAAGATGATATAACGGGTGGCTAAAAAAACGGACAAAATGTTTTTGACAATAACTTTTATTCTTTGACCGATTTTTTTTTCAATTTAATATTTAAGAAAAATAACCTCTCAACGAAATTTACGACAGTAAAAGGCATCTGAAAGGACAAAGATCTCTCTTTCATTTGGTTTGTCCGAAAGCGAAAATTTACCAATCTGCATGCATTCAAGTGATGCAGCGCCATCTGTGATTTTGCGTCATATTCTGAAAACCTGATTTTTTAGCATTTCACTTAAACCTACATTCATTGGGCCAAAAATGAAAAAGATATTGCCAATCATATTTCGTCCGTTTTTTTTTTTTTTAGTCATCCGTTATTAGTAAGTATGTGTTAACTTGAAAAGTCCGTACAATGGGTTACACAGCTCAAATAAAAAGTTACCAAATCTAGTAACTTTTATCGAATGTGAATGAAGACGTAAATTACTCTGGTAGGTAGTAGGCAAAATGTCAAACTATGAGTGCTACTACACTTCTACCATTTCTGCCAACCTCAAGGTGAAGTTATCTATCAATAGAACCACCACAGTTTTGTCAACAGCTCAATTAGAAATATCCCATGGCTCCTTAGATATTGGCATTTCATATTGCACCGTAAATATTTACGGTGCGGTAACAAGTTAGCGCGTAAATTATAAAATGGCGCAGGCAGAAAGATTCCTACAATACCATCTTACAATTTACAACTGCATGGTTTATGATGGTTTTATCAAGTTTACGGAGATGGTATTGTAGGAATCTTACTGCCTGCGTCATCTCATGATTTACGTCATCGAAAATATTTATGGTACAACATGAAATGCCAGTCTAACGGGCCAATTTCAAGTTGGGTTGCCTCGGTACAAAATTGTGACGCAACTCAAATCGTCTGCTTTGGTTGGCCATTACTATGGCAACATCGCAAATCGTCATGACAATTGCGCTGCAACCCCTAAGAACACAAGTTGTTCTGAATAGAACAGATTTGGAGGACCTGGAGTAGTTTTTTACCCTACACCAGCGTTGGGCTTATTTATATTAATGATTTATGTAATATGCTCTATGTGACTTCATGTGAATTTCTAAGTACAGTGGGTTTCGAATACTTAAATGTATCATAATTTCCAAAAAATCAAAAACCATACAGAAAAAATCGTAAGAAAGAAACAAAATGTATGCAAACACGCTTTCACAATTTTCTGAATCTATGATTTTCTTCAAGAATGTACAGTCGTACGACGCGACGGTGACATTTGATTTGCAAAAGCTGCTTTTTTCTTCTTTGTGCGCACGCTCGAGCTTGTACCGTAATTTTCGCCCTTAACCTCATTTATCTTTTACCGATAAATTAAAACATCTTTTACTGCTGGTAAATTACGGTAGAATAAGTAAATTTAACTTCTGGTCAAATAGCCTTTCCCAACACTACCCTACAATGATTTTTGCGCAGATTCGCCAACTCCCCGAAAGCGTGATCGTGGAAACAACAGAATACAAATGCCTCCAATCCCAATTCTCCGTCCTCTACAACGAATCCATGCAACTAAAAACTCAACTGGACGACGCCCGCCAACAACTTCAGACCAGCAAGAACGCCCACTTGAGGAACATAGAAATGATGGAGAGCGAGGAACTGATCGCCCAGAAAAAACTGCGCCAGGAAGTGATGCAACTGGAGGACTTTCTGGCGCAGCTGCGCAAAGAGTACGAAATGTTGAGGATCGAGTTCGAGCAGAATTTGGCTGCAAACGAACAGACGGGACCCATCAATCGAGAAATGCGCCACTTGATCACTTCCCTGCAAAACAACACCCAGCAACTCAAGGGGGAAGTGCACAGGTACAAGAGAAAGTACAAGGAGTCCAACACCGAAAATCAGAAATTCAAAAAGGAGATCGACGATTTGAACGTCAAAGTGACTCAGTTGCACGGGGCCAATCAGGAGTCCAAGGAGAACATTAAAAAGGAGGTGGTTAAGGAGGAGGGGGATGGATCGAGCGATGGAGGGGTGCCTGTTAAAGAGGAGCCGACCTCTAATCCGGCTGTCAAAAAGGAGGAGGAGGAATCTGAACAGACTGAAGAGGGCGAAGGGGATAAAGCTGGAACGTCAGGGGGTTCCCCGGGGACTAAGAAGGATGTCAAGCAGGAAAAGGGAGTTGTGAAAAAAGAGCCGGTGGTAAAGACGGAGAAGGATCACAGGGAAGCGCAGAGGATGAAGGAGATGAAAATTGCGGAGAGCGAACTCGTTCGCGACTTGAAGAATCAGCTCAAGTATGACGTCATTCTTCCGATTTTTGCTTGACTCGGGTTGTGTTTTCAGGAAAGCGTTGAACGAACAAAAGGAAATGAAGCTACTTCTCGACATGTACAAGGGGGTGAGTAAGGAACAGAGAGACAAAGTGCAATTGATGGCAACCGAGAAAAAGTTGAGAATAGAACTGGATGACATAAGGCAGCAGATAAAGAAAATGCAGGACAACAAAAGAGACGACAAGAGGAAACTGGCAGAAGACGAGGCTTTGAAGAAAATCAAGCAGCTGGAGGAGCAGAAGTATGAGCTGCAGAAGCAGGTGGCTTCGCAGAAACCTTCCGATGGTAATTGGGGTGGTCACAATGTGTTGCACCCTATGAGACCTTTTGTTGGGTCGCATGAGGAAGAAGCTCTTTTGAATGAGATGGAAGTGACTGGACAGGCTTTTGAAGATATGCAGGTTGGTTTTTGAACTAAAATCTGGGTTAGTATCATCTCATCCCGATTACCAATTCATCTCATGTCACAACTCATCCCAGGAGGCAACTAATAATAATAATAATAACTGTATTTGTCAGTTTAAGCTTACATAATTTGCTTATCTAAACTTATAAGACACGTCAAGAGTAAAGGCACCATGTGTAATAAACAAACATTAACAAAACAGAAAACAAAGACAAATTAAAACACAAAAAAAAAAACTAGTGACAAGCTTCATCTCATCTCATAGAGGATTTGTTAAAAGTATATACAGTGCGTTCGCGAGACTTAGCCCCATCGTACCCTGTTATAATACACCTACGTTTTGAAAGCCATCTCTCTCCAGCGTTGTTGCACGTAGACCGAGAAAGTTTGAGCGTAACGCCCTGATCGTGTCGTGCGCTATGTCTCACTCCGACTCGTTTATCTGAGGAAGAAAGTAAACTGAACGTTCGACGTTCGTTGAAGCGTCACTGACGACCGGTTGATCTCTCCACCACACAATGTACGACGACGGTTGATTTTTGTACGCGCTCTTACTGGCTTCGCTAACATTGGTGGAAATACCAAGCATCGCTTATTACAGACGTCGGTCACATCGTTGATAACTGCAGCCTCTAGCTCATGGGGCTAAGTCTCGCGAACGCACTGTATGTTTCCTATATATTGAATGTGTTGATCTAGTTTGTTAAACAGACTGACACCTCTATAATACATATACTATCTTGGCCTGCAGCTAGCCTTGAAAAGGGCAACTGAATAAAATTCGTATTTCTAGTATTATAACTGTGATACTCATTCCTCTTCTTAAAACTGGCTTCGTTTTCCTTAACAAATATTAACAAATGATAAATGTAGAGCGACGTTACAGTTAGTATTCGAAACTTTTAAAAAAATCCATGCATCTAATTATTCTCTTTTGGACTTTGAAAATAGTCTGCAAATGTGTAGACGCGCTCCATATCAAAAGCCCATAAACTAGTAGAGACTGAACAACACCAAAATATAGCAATCTGAGAATATCAGGCGATATTGTAGATCTCACAGTTCCAATTAAAAAACAATTTACGTTTTAGATCGCTTATATGATCTTGCCAAATAAGTTTATTGTCAATCGTTACACCTAGAAATCGAACACTACCGACTTCCTGCAACGCTGAATCACCCAATTTAATCAGGGGACCAAAGTCTGGCAAAGGCATATTCTCATTAGTCAAGTAACTTGTATCAAGTCGCTTGAATTCAAGTTTTTTGAAACCACTTGACCAATATGAACCGTAAATTTACTTGACTTGACATATCTTTTCAAGCTGGTTTCAAGTTTCAATTGCAGTAATCTAGGTTCCCACTTTTCAAGTAACTTGAATTCAAGTCCCTTGAATTCTAGGTGATTTAAAACACTTGACCAGTATGAACCGTGACATCACTTGGCTTGAAATATCCTTTCAAGCTTCAAGTGAAGTAGAGGTCCGTTCTACTTTACTTGCCTTGAAAAACAATGAGTAGTAGGAACTGTTTCCATTGATCAAGGACATGTTTCTTCAAATTTATATGAAACACACGAAGATTTATGGCATATTCAATCATTGAAATATTGCCGTCGATGTTTATTAGAAGAAATAATCGGCAAAAGGGTACATTGGAAGTGGTTCGCGAGAAAATGAAGTAGTTGGAACCTCCACAGTCCACACTTAGAAAACTATCCTACTTCCTACCAATTTTGTTCCACCAGTCTTGTTTTCTGGGGTTTTTCAAAATGTTACGATGTTTTACCAAAAGGGCACATTTTTGCAAACATAATTTGAAAACTTTTTATGTGCTGATAGAGAAAATGGGAGTTTATTTATCATTCAAATTTCAAAGTGGATGTTGCAAAAAGGCACTTGACTTTCGTTGATTGCCACCAAAACCAAATCGAGTCTTCGGCGGGCTGTGGCATGCCTATTCTACATATAAATATCAAATGCTAAAAAGACAATAATTGTCATCGGCCGATTGCCACCAAATCTAACTCACTTGCCATGTGAAAAATCGTTCAGCAGTTTCAGATCGAGAAATCTTTCTTACACACGTACACACATTTTTTAAAAATCACGTTTTTGTTATCATACAACCTCAAAGATCTCTGCTCTGTTCTCACAATTTCGTATTTTGGACTATTTTCAGCAACTTATCATTTTATGCTGATGGTTTTAAAGAGGTTAAAAAGCTCTTTCAACAATCCCCTAGGCGATCCCCTGGGCGTCTTTTTCTGACAACGTAACCCACTTCTTTATCCATACGGGACGTTTTCGAGTCGTTTCATTTTCTAAAATGTTAGCAATTTCAGTTAGCACTCAATGAAATTCCAGCGCTCAAAGACTCACTTATTGAAGCCATTTTTTATCTACTTGACTTGATTCAATTATGACTGACTTGTAGATGTGTGAACACAGACTTGAAATCAAGAAACTTGAATTCAAGCGGCTTGAATCAAGTTACTTGACTAATGAGAACGAGGAAGAAACACAACAAAGTTAGACTTTTTAGTATTCAGAACTAAACCATTCAAGCAACACCAATTTTGTAGCTGCTTACATAAACAATTACAGTGTTCAATTAACACATCAAGATCTGGAGTCGAAGCAATCATTTCATATTAGAGATGGGTAAATTCCCATTTATTGAAATTTCCCGGAAAATTTCCATTGAAAATTTCCGAAACTTTCCGGAAAGTTTCCGCAATTTTTCGATTTTGCTTTAAATGAATTCTTGGCGGCGTTACCTTCTCAAAAATACCAAATACATCACATTTCTTTGGACAAAAATGTGTAAATAAATTAAATTAAATACAATAAGAATCTGAAAAATTTGGATAGAATATTTTGATAACAGCCATTAACACTGTTGCTGCTGCTCACAACAAGAATTAACAAGGTTTTTCTGATTTTGATTACTTACGGCAGGGCTCTTTTAGGTTAAAAAACCGCTAAATGTCGAGCCAAATTCAAAAACCGTAGCAGATTTATAAGAAAGTTCCCGGAAAATTTCCTGGAAAGTTTCCGGCAATATTTCCTGGGAAAGATTGCCTGAACCTCGTTTATTTCTTCCCGGAAATATTCCCATTTTGGAAGCTTTCCAAAATGGAAAATTTCCGCCGACCCATCTCTATTTCATATATTTCAGAAAGAACAAAATCGGGCAAATCATTAATGAAAATAATAAATAGTAATGGACCCATTATGGATCCTTTAGGAACACCACCCGTAGTAATAATTTCGGGCTGAGATTGTTGATTTTCAATCACTACTACTCATCCCAATAACCAACTCATCCCACGTGACACTTCATCCCAAGTCACATTTCATCCCAAAAGACAGCTCATCCGAAAACCAAGTCATCCCAGGCCACCTCATCCCAACGAACATCTCATCCCAAACAACTCATCCCAAGTAGCACAAAAAGCTTTATTGACGTTCATAGAACGTTTACAAGTGCGAAGGATTTATAATAAGGTATTAAGAACGTTTACACAACATCTATATGTAGAAGAGCTATAAGTGCAAAATAGGCACAATTCATAACACTTTAACCGTCCGCAGCAGCTCCAACGACACTCACATAAAACAGTGTTATAAAGGTTCTCCGTAACACTTGAAAATTCTTAGAAGCATTCATTGGTATCCTTATAAAACTCTTGGATTTTTAGAACCTGCAGATAAGAAAGTTATAAAGAAGTTCTGCAAAGGTTGCGCTTGCGAGTCTAATAAGTATTGTTTTATAAAAGTGCATTAAGTTTCTTTCAGATCTTCAAGCCTTTTTAGGTTTTTATTAGAGATGGGCAGCGGTTTGCACCCATTTGCACCCATTGCACCCTAAATGGGTTTTTTCCCTGGGTGTTAAACCATTGCACCGGGTGCAAATATTTTTTTTGAATTTCGCGCCATTTACACGCCATGTAGGTATGCCTTGGGTGCAAACGAATGTTTCCACCCAAAAGTGAATTCACCGGGTGAAAATTAATTTCTATATTTTGACAATAACCAAGGGTTCAATGTACGTGTATTTGGTATCAAAAGAATCGTTTTTCGATGACGAATGCAAATTTAAGTCATAACCGAATGCACCGAGTGCAATCGGGTGCAAACGAATGTTTCCTCCCAAAAAATGAATGCACCGGGTGATTTCCCATCTCTAGTTTTTATACTACCTGTCGTAATATTCTTGTGGTGACGTAACAGTTCTATTAATGTTACTAGAGTATATTGAACACTTTGTAAGGGTTTGCCATGAGAATAGTGTCCTTAAACAATAATTATTATGCTTGCTTCTGAAAACGTACCTAGAAATAAGACTTATGGAATCTTCCTGTATTACTGAACCAAAATTCTGAATCTGAATCTGAACCTGAAACCACAGTAGAGGGATAGAGGCAATTGCAAAGACACAGATGTAAATCCAAGGGTTCCCTGAAAAAGTTGTCAACTTTTTTAAAAGAGGGCTCCATCATATAGTTTAATTATATCAAGTGGAACACAAACAATAAAATAACGGTCTCTGAAACTACTAAGTCTGCTTTAAGGTTTCAAAGAAACTTTAAGTGCTTAAATATACTTATATTCCTTAAGAGATTTGTAAAGGATTCTTGGGTCATTATAAAACTTCTTATAAAGCTCTAAAGAAAACTCGGCGATGGTTTTATAAAAGTGTCACGGGCGAAAGACTTATAAGGTGTTATGAAATCATACTATAAATAAAACCTTTAGTGTTTAACACTATTTGTGTTATAAAAGTAAGCTAGTAGACTGTTATAAATTCTTTTATAAGAAGGTTATAAGTAATTCTCATAAGAAGTTTTATAAAAGCTTGTAAAGCTTTTATTAGAATTGAAGTAGATTTATAAGCCTATGTTCTCAAATAAAATTTCATATAAGAAGAATAGTTTTAAGAACTGCTTCTAAAAAACTGTTATAAAGACCAAGGTTCGTCAGGGAGAGCATTTGTTCTACTTGGGATCCCAAGACAACTCATCCCAACAGACAACTCATCCCAAAAGGCAGCTCATCCCATGCGCGCTAACTCATCTCAGACCGAGTCATCCCAATAACCAGTTGTCCATTGGGATGAGTTGTCCGTTGGGATGAGTGGTCTGTTGGGATGATTTGGTCTAGGATGAGCTGTCTATTGGGATGAGCTGTCTCTTGGGATGACTTGAGGCTTGGGATGAAATGACATGTGGAACAAGTCCGTTATTGTTGGTATGAGATGTCTTCTGGGATGAGTTGTCACGTGGGATGAGACGATACGACACCCTAAAATTTTTTGTTGCTATTTTCTTACTTTTAGGAGCAAAATTCGCGGTTGATTCAACAATTGAGGGAAAAGGATGATGCAAATTTCAAGCTAATGTCGGAGAGGATAAAATCGAACCAGTTGCACAAGTTGGCGAGGGAAGAAAAAGACGTTTTAAAAGAACAAGTAACCACATTGACAACTCAAGTTGAAGCAGCCAACTTAGTTGTTAGAAAACTCGAGGAAAAAGAACGAATCCTGCAAAACACTTTGGCAACAATGGAAAAGGAGCTCGCCCTTAGGCAGCAGGCTATGGAGATGCACAAAAGGAAGGCGATCGAAAGCGCCCAATCAGCTGCAGATTTGAAGCTTCATTTAGGTTAGTTGTTGCCAAATCGTTTTTTTTTTCTTTTAATTAAAATTTAATTGCAGAAAAATACCATTCCCAAATGAAGGAAGCCCAACAAGTCGTGGCTGAAAAAACGAGCGCCCTAGAAGCCGAAGCCTATAAAACTAAACGGCTTCAAGAAGAAATCGCCCAGTTGAAGCGTAAAGCTGAAAGAATGAAAAAGATGGAATTGGCAGGAACCACGTTGGATGAAGTCATGATGGAGGAAATAAGAGAATACAAGGAGACCCTCACTTGTCCTTCCTGCAAGGTCAAAAGAAAGGATGCTGTGCTTTCAAAATGTTTCCATGTTTTCTGTTATGATTGTCTTAAGACTAGGTATGAGACTAGACAAAGGAAGTGTCCGAAATGTAATTGTGCGTTTGGGGCGAATGACTACCATAGACTGTTTTTGTCTAATTAATTTATATTTTTTTTATTCATAGAATATGTATGCGTTTTCAATATATGGAATTAATAATCAAATTTCTTATTAACTTCTGACGTTTTAGGGTCCTGGGCAACCAAAAAAGTCGTTTTTGCATAATCTGTTTGTTCGTTACACTACAGCTCAAATTACTCCTTATAATTCGGGTTCCCTGAAGGTTATTTTTGATCTGCTATTAATACTGCCAAATAGCATAATAGTTAGAAATCCGCGCTCTGGCCATTAAGTTATTTAATGACCATTCCTTTGTTATTTTGTAGAAAAAAAATAAAAAATCTCGCATGCATATCACGAATTCTTAATTTATTTCAACAAAATAACAAATTTGAAATAGTCATTAAACAATGTAACGATTGCTCTTCCATTTGTTGATATTTTCCGAAGTTAATTTGTCTTCGTAGGCATATTTGTGTGAAATTAAAAATACGTAGGATTAAAATGATTAAATGAAAGAAGAATGTATAATTGGTTGCATTTCGTTGAATGCGGTAAATAAACAATGCTAAAACTTCCACATCCCGGGTTCGATTCCCAGTGGAGGTATGTGGTTTTATACATTTAGCTTGTTTCTAACGATTATAGCTGCTATATTTACAAATTCTGTGAAAAAGTAGAGTCAATGACAATGACAAAAAGCTAAAAAATTCGAAATTTTTAACTTACTTTAAAATCACGGTACAGTCCAAACCATTGAACCGATTTGACTTAAATTTTGTACATGAAGATTGTATAACCATTTAAATCAAGTTTTTCAAAAATTCATTGTCACCGTCAAAAAGGCCTTGGAATTCTGGTTTAAGTAAAGCAAGACTTAGTGCCCTTTAGGTTAAAAAATCTAAATTTTGTAAAAACACTATACAGTCCAAACTACTGAATCGATTTGGCTGAAATTTGATACATGATGAGCTGGAATGCTTTTGAAAGCAATCGGTCCACGGGAAGTGCCATTTTGGCATATCAACTTTAAAATCTTAATTCTTAACTGCAAGGCCTCATTTTTTATGTCCTCATTAGAAAAATCATTAAATTCTGGTGTAAAGAAATCAAAGACCCACGCGATGGGGAGGTGCCAGCCGCTTCTCTGCTGCATTTTTAAAAAACCTTTTTTTCGTGATCCTGGGACCTTGAAACGTGAAGATCTGCTGTTATCTCAGTTTCGAATTTTGGAGTGATTAGGTACATACTTCCGAGGGTAGGTACTTCTGAGAAAAACGTCGAAAAGGCGCTCTCACATTTTTTAAACTAAACGGGCATTCGTTAGTTTTTTAACTCAAATTTTTTACCCAAATGTAGGCAATTAGAATTTTTTTAACTATTCATAAGACGTCAGAAAAAAACACAAACATCCCCAAAAATGGACAATGTTTAGGGGACCACGGTTTACTTTTAACCATGTTCAATAAAATCTCAATTTTTTAAACTTTGAGGCCTGTTCTTCCGTTGGTATGTAGTTAAATATACCACTATGCGTCTCATAAAGCATGGTATAGGCTGACATTTAAAGCATAAACGTTTTGTACAAAGTATAAAGTATTAAAAGTAAAAAATAAGTAAAAGTTAATAAGTTATTACTGTTTTAATTATTCTTGTTAAACTTGCAATCTTGCAATGAAATTTTGGCCAATCGCTAAACATAATTTTTTTCGTTAATTCATGTTCTATTCGCGATTCTAGCTAAGGAGGGCGCCCTCTGGTGTGTGACGTCACATTGAGGGAACTGTGGGAAAAGAGCCAATGAGGAGCGCTGAAATATATTGACAGACATTTTTGGTGACATTTGATTGGACGCTTCCAACAAAATATGCCTACGTGTGACGTCACAAAATTAATTTGAATCGCGAATACTAATATCAAGTGTCAACATAGCATCACTTAATCAACTTTTGACCCTGAGAATTTTTATTTGCCGCGTGAACACATGCGTGGTATATACGACCTATCCTAGCTGGGGTACGACCACTAAATTTTCAAGAGGAAAAGGCAATAGTTCTACTTTTTATTTTTCAGATGTTGGAAATGTTTCGGAGGTGTATACCAATAATGTTGCTGCAATTTTGCAAGCTCCAGCTAAAGCAAAGACACCAGGAACATCACCTCTCTATTTAATTTTAGCTATAATTTTGAAAACCTCATTGTAAAATAGTTTCTTTTTTGATTTCTTAGCTTTTCAGTCTAAAATAGTACCCCAGCTAGGGGGTAGATTCGACCATTTTACATGTCAACATAGAAAAATTCATAAACTAAAAAGGCAGCAGAGAAGCGGCTGGAACCTCCCCAACGCGTGGGTCTTTGATTTCCGTGACCTGTGTTTAAGATTTTGAAGTTAATATGCCTAAATGGCACTTCCCGTTAACCAATTGCTCCCAAAAGCCTTTCAGATCTTCAACTGACCTCCATGTACCAAATTTCAGACAAATCCTTCCAGTAGTTTGGGCTATAACGTAGTTTCAGTGTTATTTCAAAATTTCGATTTTTCTACCCAAAGGGTAATAAATGCGAATAAATTTTATCTCATTTAAAACCAGAATTCGAAGACCCTTCTAATGGTGGCAATAAATCTTTCAAAAATTTGTTTTGGATGGGTAAATGAGAGAATACTTTAAATTTGGAAATTGGTGTGCCAAAACGGCACTTTCCGTGGGTCGATTGAATCCAACATTTGTTCAGCTCTTCGACGTGTAATACAATCCCCATGTGCAAAATTTTAGCCAAATCGGTTCAGGGGCTTGGGCTGTACCGCGATTTTAAAGTCCGATAAAAATCTCGATATTTTTAGTTTTTGGTCAAAAGGGCACTGACAGTGGATACATCTTTGGAAGCAGAATCTGAAGGCCTTTCTTATTGTGACGTGAAAAATGGGGGTTTACATTTAAAATTTAAAAGTTGATGTGCCAAAACGGCATTTCTGGTTGCACGATTGGCTCCAAAAGCTTTTCAGATCTAAGTTGGGTTATCACATGCACACGTACCAAATTTCAGCCAAATCGGTCGAGTAGTTTGGGCTGTGGCGTGTTTACGAACGAACGAACGAACGAACGAACGAACGAACGTACGTACGAACGAACGTACGTACATATACGTACGAACGAACGTACGTACATACATACAGACACATTTTAAAAACCACTTTTTTGGGTTCCTGAGACCTCAAAACGTACAGATCCGGTCTTATCTCGAATTCGAAAATTTTAGTGATTGCAGTAACCTCCCTTTTTTTTTAAATGGTGAATTGGAGTGGGGAGGTTAAAAAAAGCTATGGTTTTAGAGTGACTTTTACCGTGATTAGCCGGCAATAGAACACTTATCAGAATGACGTAAAAGTGATTTTGATATCAACAATAGTATATTTTAGAAAAAATGAAAACCGGCTAAATGGTTGAATGTGCCCTCCCTTCCCATACGTGTCAATATCTCAGGAACTAAGTACGCGAGTTATTCAAAAAAAGCGCAGAATCGCGGATATCTTGGATTCTTGGCTAAAGTTTCGAAAATTCGCCGAGCTATTGTTAGAGAGATCTTAGGTCGGTTTTACTTGCAGAGGTTAAAAAAACCTTCCCTTAAGGCGGCCCCTCGGCCGGTTTCCGCCAATAATAGTGTTTTTTTGCTTGTAATTAAAATTTGAAGAGGGCTATCAGCTTACAATTGCTATTTTCCCTGCATGTTTACTGCGGAAACACGTTGGTCAACAAATTATTGTAAAAACTACCCTGGTTTTTCAAATTGCTACAATAATGTTGTTTAGCTCGAAATCGGTACCTAAATTGAACAAATTTTAAAAACCATAGTGTAGTTTTAACAATAATTTATTAACGAACGTGTTACAGAAGTAAACATGCAGGTAAAATAGCAATTGTAAGCTGATAATCCTTCTTCAATTTAAATTAGAAGCAAAAAAAAAACCATATTTTGGCGGGAACCGGCTTCCTTAGGAATAGTACAATTATTCTTGACACATTTTGTAAACGGCGTTTTATTCGTATCTCTTGAAACAGCGGCCTGAGGAAACTGCTAATTAATATATATTTCTCAAATCGTTGAAGATCGGACAACCGGGCAACAAGCAATTTTGATCAGCATAAAATGAACTTAGGTACATAAAACCAAAATTTGACGCAAATCCACACATTTTAAGATATAATTTTCTGCTTGCCTTAAAACATCGTTTATTGCTTAGGTACATAATCTAAAATAGTATTGGCATGATGAATAGTATCGTTGATTGGTTCAGAGCATGCAATCCTGTTCCTGTTAGGTACAAAAAAACAAAAATGTTAAAAAGTTTGAAATTGTACTGAAATTGAGTTGATTCGTCGGCAAGCGGGCAGTTCGCCGACAGAAAACCACATGTCGCTCACAAGCTAACGATCAGGATAGCAGAAAGTAATAGAGTTGTTATTATTGCGTCCACATATTTATACTTCGCATTCTCTCCTGATATCTTTGTTGTTTATATTCCGGTACCACACTGACTACACTACACTAACCACTACTGTTACAAGCCCCCTAAATCTAAAGGATCCCAAAATAATATTATTACTACTGTTATTATTATTATTATTATTACTGGACAGTCATCAGCAGAACCCGGCAAATTTCCAGGATCGCTTCAAATTTAAATAAGCAAACTCTTAAGCCTTTTATAAATTTTGAATTTCGATGCAACCAATCATTTAACCAAACCAGAGCTTAAACTTAACCCGACGTGCAACGCTTAAACGTCAGTTTAACTACAACTTTAACCAGAGTTTTATCAAGAGAGCATAAACTGGAACGGGCTATCGTATAATCCTCCACAAGAGCAAGTCCGATCCTCATATAGACTACTCTCAAAAAAATGAAAGCAACTCTTTTCTTCAAGGTGTTAGAACGAGTTGACGGTATTTAACGTGTGATCGATACAAATTTTGCGCTTGCGCTCGTAATTCTTCTACCTATTTCAAAGCATTCAAGAACACCGCCAGGTTCTCCGGTTCTGTGACTGTCACTATAGTGTTGTTTGTTTGTTGTAACCGTTGTGTGTACAGACCCGGACTACATCCCGGAAACAGGACTTGCCGATAAGACGATTGCCCTGTTTTTATTTTTCTAAATTTTCTCAAGAACGGTAAGTTCTTAAAAATATAGATAATCTTCAATTTGATTGATGAATTTTAACTTTTTTTATTGTTGTTTTTTTTTGAATTTTTTGTCAAAATATTTGGATCTGCGGTTGGTTTTATCCAAAATTGGAGGACTTATATTATAAGTACACTTATTATACGTAAAGTTATATTTTGCCATGGTTACCTACCTGACCGTTAATTTGAAAACAAAAGAAACAATGCCAACTATTGAGTAATAAAAAAAATATATTCAAATGAAGGGCAAGGTCATACGTGCCAGAAATAATTCACTCGATTGCTTCGATCGTCTCTGAAATGCAATCTAAATTGGGGTAGCTTACGCTACAAAATAAATATGTACACACGTGTTCTCTTATTTTGTAACCCCCATGTGAGTCACATATGGAGCCTACATTGGCTTGACACGAATTTTTCTTCGTGTTTTTAATTTTAACGGACGACCTTCCAAGGCAGGCTGGTTTTTGAAGCCTCTGGCGGCATTACCGAAAGGTTGAACTTTGAGAAGAAGTTAAATGCAGTTTTTGCCCAACAATATCTGAATGTTTGTAGATTGTAGCTGTGTAAATTTTAACGGAAGTCGTGTGGATAACATTCAAAGGCATTATTATGCTCTGTCCCTTTTATCCGCGTGCAATTTACAGGATACGGAAATAGAATGTACGTATAGTTGAATAACCTGCGTGATGTCCAGAGACTGCACCTTGTGGATTTTTGTTTATTTACGGAGCAATCGATAGCCCAAGGGTGTGTTATTACTGTTAATCCTGGACCTGGCCTTAATTGTTTTACACGAGGTTTTACATAACTCAAATGATACGATCTAGCTTATCGAGCTATTCGAGAAAATGAAGCTGCATGCTTTAACCAGTTTTATAAAACCATCGATTTAATCATAATTATTGTTAGTGGTCGTGGGCTTAAACGTTCCACTTTAGAAAAAATCTCCCACTCAACTTTTTACATTTTAACCTCCTCAGTCCCACAATTTAACAAAATGGGAGGTTACTGCAATCACTAAAATTTTCGAAAGTGAGTTATCACCAGATCTATACGCTTCGAGGTCCCAGCGTCACAAAAAAGTAGTTTTTAAAATGTGTCTGTGTGTACATGTACGTAGGTATAATCTTATTTAACCATCTAAAACAAGTTTTTGAAAACTTTATTGTTTCTAACAGAAAAAGGCCTTCAAATTCTGGTTTTAAATCAGATAAAATTCATTCGCATTTAGTGTCGTTTGGGTAAGAAAAATCGAAATTTTTTAATAACACTGAAAACGCATAATAGCCCAAACCACTGAATCGATAAGGCTGAAATTTGGTACATGGGCGATTGAGTGACCTGTTGAATTACCATTTAGGCATATCAACTTTCAAATTTTAAATATTTACAAAGAAATGCAAATGCGAAGAAAAATCATTAGATTCTGATGATTCTAAAAATCTATTCACAGTTAATACCATTTCAACGGAAAATAATAAAAATTCTCATTATTTTATTTAAAACTTGCGGACGACGGCAGTAAATGTGGCTGCTACCTATACAGGCCCAGCAAACACAGAAGGTCTGGCCGTGTTATGGCGACTGTCCGGCAAGTCCGGCACTGGCAATAGAATTACGGCCGTGTACTGGCCAGACGAGGATCGGCCATACGAAAGCAGCCTTAACGTGGCCCGTACTATGGGCATACGAACAACGGCCAGACAAAGACAGCCATAGCCCGGCCGGCCTCTGGCAGCCCTAACCCGGCCGACTCCTGACAGCCTTAGCCCGGCCGGCCTCTGGCTGCCTCATTCTGGCCGTATTGAAAATGTTTCTGTAGTTAAATAATATGATGATAGTGATTAATTTGATAATGTAACCCTTACTATCATACAATTCGCAAAATTAAAGAGTATTACATATTTTTTAAATAATTGCCAGTTAGTTTATGAACAAGATACGAACAAAGTAAAGTATGAAGTGAAGCGGCCTAGTAGCAAGAAACTCGACTGTCGTCCAAGGAATCCGGGTTCGGTTCCCGGTGGTGAAGCGTTTTATCACGTTTTTTTGGTCCCGAGGTAGTTCCGGCCTGACGTGGCCATAAGAACGCCGTAATGTGGGCTCAAAGAGAACCAGACCCGGCCCGTGCCTGGGCAACGTAGATCGGCCGTAACAAAACCGGAGGCACACATGCGGGCCGCGCCAGATAAGGCACTCGCTTCTGGGCCGGTTCCGGCTTGTCCGGGCAGCCTCATTCCGGCCGGCAACCGGCCATTAGATTGAGGTTTGCTGGGGGGTGGTTCCCTTTTCACTGCTCACCATTGGCATCTCTTAAATGGTGAGAGTTACGGAATTAGAGACGAGTTGCGCTATTTTTTGGTGATTAAGAATCTGAAAATAATTCTCCGATATCTTGATTCGTTCCTGAGTTATTCCGAAAAATCTGAAAATTTCGATTCTAAATAAAAATTAATATGCCCGTAACGATTGATGCTACTTAAATGAAACTTATAACTTTGATGTTTTTGACAGCTGTCCATGAAATGGCATCGAAAAAATTTGTCTAGGCCTTCTAGATTTTGAGCAATGACGATCAACTTTTGATTTGTCGTTAAATTTTGGCTCCATCCGACACACAAAAAAATAAGTTTTTCAAAAGTGTAACCAGCAAGAACTCCATTGTTTGATTTTGGATTCCGGATGGATCCCGTGTCAAATGGTTTGGTCTTACCGACGTTTCGTCGAGAGGTTTTCAGGAATTTTGAAAATTTTTGAAATTTTTTTGGAAATTTTGGATATTTTTACATGATTTTGCACATTTTCTGGAAACTTTTTTTGGAAATTTTGGTGTACAGATTTTTACCCAGTTGTCAAACCCTCGCGTTTTGTGCACCGTTGCCATCAAACAATCAATTTGACCCGTGGAAGCCTCCATTCAAATCAAAGAACTTTATTGAAAAAGGATGTGAAAAGTTTGAATCACACGATATCGAAATCTATTTTATTGAATTTTCAATTCAATTACTTCAAACATTAAAAGGGATCAAAAATGAGTGCACTATTTTTACTTTTTTTCAAAAAGTTTTACACTAATTTTATGAATTATTCATACCAATTTTACAATTTTGACGTTTTCCAAAAAGTCCATATTAATTACACTTTTAAAAAGTCAATCTTTTTCTGTATCCCATGGTGTCAAAATTCAATATAGCGGCCCTAAGAGAATCTAAAGTTGACTGTCATTACTCAAATTCTAGAAGGCGTAGAAAATTTCTGTGGATAATTCGATTGACAGCTGTCAAAAATACAAAAGTTAGGTACAAGTTTCATTTGAATAGCATCAATCGTTACGGAAATTAATTTTTATTTCAAACCGCACTTTTCAGATTTTTCGGAATAACTCAGGAGTGAATTAACATACCGCAGATTTCTCTTCAGATTCTTAATCACAAAGAAATAGCGCAACTTTTCGGTAATATAACCGAATCCGTATCTCTTATACCGTTTAAGAGATGCCAATGGTGAGCAGTGAAAAAGGAACCATCCCGAGGGGTTAACCACTTAGCGATTTTGGTGTACGGTTCTCTGAAATTTTGGCAATTTTCTAACAATTTTGGCAATTTTCCAGCGATTTTGGCGATTTTCCTGCAATTTTGGCGATTTTCTAGCGATTCTGGCGATTTTCTAGCGATTTTGGCAATTTTCAAGCAAGTTTCCGGCGATTTTCAAGCAAGTTTCCAGCAATTTTGGTGATTTTCGAGCGAATTTGGCATATTTTTTTGGCGACTTGGAAATTTTCTAGCAATTTCGGCGATTTTTAAGCTCCTTCTGTGGTCTTTAATGTTTAATTTTTTAGATTTTGGATTTTAAAAATACATCTCATAGTCATTGACTATTACTTTTTCTTCGACTGAAAAAGGGTTGAATCTGCCGTTTTTTCCCGAACAATACCTACCTGACAAATCTCTTCACAATCCCCTACTCGGAGGCACTTGTAGTTCAATTTCTTGCAAAGTTTGCTTGTTCAGCCAAAAAAGTTGTGGAAACAAAACAAGGGGATGAATTTAACAAATTGGCAGTCTCGGAGACGGTAGAAACTTCTACTTTTTCGCAGAATTTGTAAATGTAGCAATTAACTTTATTTAAGGTCGGACGTGCGGGTGGTTCTCGATGGCTGATGCGCCCGGCGCTCATTTACTAAAATCTAAAATGCAAATGTTTTTCACCCCCGTTCACCCCTAAAATGACATTTTTCGAACAAATGGCACTAAGGTTGTTTTCGATCCGGCAATGCAACAGCTATCGAATTCGATAGATAATAGGCCCTTTTGCTAAGACAAATTCAAAAAGGAGCCTTTTTGTCCCTAAAATGGAAATTTTCTAAAAAATTGCACTAAAGTTTTTGATCCGGCAACATTTTTTGGCCAAAAGGGCACAAGTGTGTGTGATTGATTAAATTAAGAGCCACATCAAACAGCTTATGCTTTTTTTTTTAGAGATATCAGGTATTTTATGACGATTATCATCGAACTTTATTATTTTTTATGGGAACTTTGGTGGCGATTTTTGCTTGTTCTGTTAATTTTCAGCAACTTGGCGATTTTTGGCAACTTTGGGCAGTTTTTAGCGATTTTGGCAATTTTAGCGATTTTGGCAATTTTAGCGATTTACTAGCGATTTTGGCGATTTTCTAGGTTGCTGCCCATTTTAAAAAAGTATACCTACATACATATAAAACAAAACAAAGGTTGAATCCAAGTTCCTAATATCTCATCATTAGAGGCTTTACAATTAAAAATTATGTCGTTGATTAATAATGATTGCCTTCAATTCTGTGAAACAATGAGATTTTGACAGAATCAACGACATAATTTTATCGGATATAACTTCCATAAGACTAATTAACTTTCAATCAATCTTGATCATGAACAAAAATAATATTTTTATGTATCAATTATTGATTGCTCAATGGTTTTTAACTTCTACGCTTAAATTCTTCAAAATTTATTAATTATTTGGATTGGTATAGGAATGGTACATACAACATAAAGCTTCAATTTTAAAGTACATAACTACACACAAAGTGATTTTGTCAATATTTTGTCATAATAAAGCAAGGTGTGTTTTGACAATTAGTACAATTAAATACAAATTACTTTTGGAAGGTCGGTTTTAAATTCCTTTTGCTGTTTAAAAAGTCTCCACATTATCAAGCGATCCAATATAAATTCATCCTCAGTGGGCTTTGGAATTGAAAGTCATGTCTTTGATTGCTTGCTTCTCCTTGACATTTGTCATTTGTCAACAACGATATTTTAACAGAATCAAGTTTTTGTTTTTACAGACGCGTGTGAGTTCTTTAAACACACAAGTAAGGAAATAATGCATTTTCTCACGTGTTACATGCAAGATTTTTCATAATCCCTGATGGAAAATTTAAAAACTATTTATTTATATAGGTATGCATCGAGGCAATGATCGTGGTGATTAAATAAATTACCAACATTTTATGTAGATTAATTACTAGTGCGTGAGGAAATTGATTCACTTTTCGCCCTAGTGCGAAAACATGACGCATTTTCTAACTGAAATTAGTGGGAAAAATAGTATTTTTCGCACGGAATTATGAAAAATAGCTTTTACTAAAATAGTATATTAAAAAACACGTTTCATAAGGCCAATTATTATCGTACGAGGATGTTTGGACTACGAGGGCGAAAAGCCCGAGTTTTACAAAATCCGAGTGCGATAAGAGCCTTATGAAACACGTTTTTTATACAATTTTTTCTATTTCGAATACCCAACTTGTTAGAAAGAAATTGGTTTTCCATTTTCACAGACAGAGGTCAATGTTCGCTTGACAGTTGGCGATTGTTGGACACAATCGTTGTCTAGGTTATAATGTAAACAAAAGCCGTGCTCTAATAGAGCACATTAGAGAACGCGTTTTGGGTGCTATAAAGTGTTCATTAGGAAACCGAAATAGAAAATAGTATATTAAAAAACACGTTTCATAAGGCCATCAAATATTATCGCACGAGGATGTTTGGACAACGAGGGCGAAAAGCCCGAGTTTTACAAAATCCGAGTGCGATAAGAGCCTTATGAAACACGTTTTTTATACAATTTTTTCTACTTCAGATAACCATAACCTGTTAGAAAAAATTGGTTTTCCATTTTCCTAGACAGGTCAATGTTCGCTTGAGAGTTGGCGATTGTTGGACACAATCGTTGTCTAGGTTACGATGTAAACAAAAGCCGTGCTCTAATACAGCATATTAGAGAACGCGTTTTGGGTGCTATAAAGTGTTCATTAGGAAACCGAAATAGAAAATAGTATATTAAAAAACACGTTTCATAAGGCCATCAAATATTATCGCACGAGGATGTTTGGACAACGAGGGCGAAAAGCCCGAGTTTTACAAACTCCGAGTGCGATAAGAGCCTTATGAAACACGTTTTTTATACAATTTTTTCTACTTCGGATAACCATAACCTGTTAGAAAAAATTGGTTTTCCATTTTCCTAGACAGGTCAATGTTCGCTTGAGAGTTGGCGATTGTTGGACACAATCGTTGTCTAGGTTACGATGTAAACAAAAGCCGTGCTCTAATACAGCATATTAGAGAACGCGTTTTGGGTGCTATAAAGTGTTCATTAGGAAACCGAAATAGAAAATAGTATATTAAAAAACACGTTTCATAAGGCCATCAAATATTATCGCACGAGGATGTTTGGACAACGAGGGCGAAAAGCCCGAGTTTTACAAACTCCGAGTGCGATAAGAGCCTTATGAAACACGTTTTTTATACAATTTTTTCTACTTCGGATAACCATAACCTGTTAGAAAAAATTGGTTTTCCATTTTCCTAGACAGGTCAATGTTCGCTTGAGAGTTGGCGATTGTTGGACACAATCGTTGTCCAGGGAACCAGATTATTATTACGAACAAATCAAATAACAACCCAGTGAAAAAAGTAATTGGCTGCAACCAGAACAATGCGGCTAACGCAGTAAATTCCTTTAGTGCTGCCCCAAAGAGGGCTCTATTACACGTGAGTAGGGTCTCTAAGGAAGTCACGAAAGAAGTTATTGAGAAATACCTACAAAACAAATTCTCGAGGAAGGATTTCGAGGTAGAGCCTTGTCCAATAAGGGAAAACGCGAGAAGCGCATCCTTCAAGGTACAAGCAGATTTCACGCTAATCGATGAACTATATAAGAGTGAAAATTGGCCGGCAGGTGTCACGATAGCGAGATATAAGTTTTTTCGAACCAATAGAACAACGAAATTCGACGAAATATAAAGCCAAAGCCATCACCACAAGAAAAATGCTCACAATTGCAAATGTGAATGTACAATCTCTAATGAATAAACTAGACAGACTAAATATGTACTTAAATAATTTGGATCTTGACATAATGTGTATAACAGAGCACTGGATACCTAGAAAAGAAGATTGCATCAATATATTAAATATAAACAATTACAAAGTGGGTGATAGCTACTGCCGAAGTTCAAACCTTCATGGTGGCTCGTTAATACTAGTCAAAAATTCAATCAACTACACTATCCAAAAGCAAGTAAACTCATTGTCAGAAGACAAAATAGCTGAGATCTCAGCAATTGATGTCCCTAGCGAAAAACTCACGGTGGTGGCGGTATAGAGATCACCATTAGGAGATTTTGAAAGATTTCTGCTGAAAATGGAAGAAGCTTTGGATATTTTACAAAACTCGAGCAAAATCAGAAGATTCATCTTTGCAGGTGATTTTAATGTAAATTTCCTATCCAATACAAAAGAAAAAAGGCAACTACAAGAAATGTTTGCAAGTTACAATATGCGTCCCATAATGAATGAACCATCCCGGGAAACTTCAAACAGTTCAACTCTAATAGATAATATTTTCTGCAATTTCCAAATAGAAGAAGACGCTACTAAAACCATAAATCTGCATCTAGGTGACCACTATGCCCAAATCATGACAACGCCGTCGGCAACCGAAATGCCGAACACAATACAAAAAACCAAAACAAGAATCATAAATGAAGAAAATATACAATCAATCAAAAAAGAACTGAGAAATGTAGATTGGAACACCCTTCTTGAGAATAAAACAGCGAATAATTCTTTTCAATGCTTTTTCGACTTATACGCTGATCTGTTCAATAAATATTGCGTGGAAAAAGAACGAAAGGTCAAAGTCCAAAAGATAAACCTTCAATGGATGAATGAAGAAATAAAAACACTGAAAAATAAATTAGATGCCTTAGACACAATTAGAAAAGTGAAACGAGATTCTCAATCACAAGAAGCTTATGTAGAATGCAGGAAACTGTTTCAAAGAACCATAGAAAACAACAAAAGACAACGCAATGAAGGAATTATCAAGATGGCTGAAAATAAAATTAAAGCTATCTGGAACGTAATTAGAAGTGAAACAGGAACTAGAAGAACAAACACAAAGGAAACTCAAATCACCGGAAACCAACTTAACGAATTCTTCTCTGAAGTAGGCGAAATAATAAACTCGGAAATTAAAGCGTCAAAAGAAACCGCCCTAGAACTTCTGTCGAGATCAGGAATAAAGTCCAGCTCTGCCTCATGCTTCTTCGGTCCTACAGATGAACAGGAACTCACAAATATTATACAAGCCTTGAGAAACAAAGAGACAAAAGACATATACGGTATGAATTCAAAACTAGTTAAAGGCACAATGCCGGAAATAATAGAACCACTAAAGATGATTATAAATAACTGCCTCTCCGAAGGAACATTTCCGAGTTCGCTTAAAAAAGCCAAAATAATACCCATCCACAAAAGTGGGGACGAACAGACACCAAATAACTACAGACCTATAGCGATACTTCCGGTTCTATCGAAAATTTTTGAGGAAGTCATCAACAGAAGGCTAAGAAAATACCTAGAAGTCCAAGATATTCTGAGCAATCAACAACATGGATACAGGGGAAAAAAATCCACTACAACAGCACTACTAGAAATAATGCAATACATAATTGATTCCCAAGAAGGCAAGGATCTCTTTGAAATAATTTCATGTGATCTGTCAAAAGCATTTGACTCAATTCCACACACAGTTTTGCTGCAGAAATTAGAATATTATGGAGTGAGAGGACCACCTTTAGAAACAATAAGATCCTACCTCAATAACAGGAAACAACAAGTTTACTGGAACCAGGAACTATCAACAGAAACGGAACTTAAATTTGGAGTGCCCCAAGGCTCCATTCTAGGGCCTCTGTTATTCATTGTGTACATAAATGATCTAAACATCGATCTATAATCTGTCCGGGATCCACACGACCGAGATTCACCCGATTTCCATGGCGATTCATTGTTGACAACAATGATTCACCATGGAAATAGGGTGAATCCCGGTCGTGTGGATCCCGGACAGACCATAGAAGATATTTTGGTATGCCTATATGCAGACGATACCACTTACATCCTGAAAGCACCAACTGAAGTAGAGCTGAACGTAAAAAAAGAAGCAACTCTAAAGCAGTCTGACATATGGTTCACAGCTAATAAACTAAAAATCAACGAAAATAAAAATCAATATTTAAGATACAGAAGATCACACGAAAATACCTCACTAAAATTTCTGGGGGTGAACATAGACACCAAACTCACCTGGCGTACTCATGCAGAAGATGTCCGAAAGAAAATGTCAAAAGCTATATACACAGTAAGAACGGTGAGAAAGTACAGCACGCAGGAAGCAGCAAAAGTTGCGTATTTTGCAAACTGCCATAGTATTTTAAGCTACGCTGTCCTTTTGTGGGGCAACTCAGCAGCTGCAGCAGAAGTCTTCAAACAGCAAAAAAGGGCGGTAAGAGCTATGTGTAACTTGAAACAAACGGAAAGCTGCAGGAACGCATTTAAAACCAACGGAATACTAACATTACCGGCTATTTATATATTTGATTGTGTCAAATACGTCAACGAAAACTTAAACAAATTCGACAAAAATGGCAGTACTCATAGCGTTAACACCAGGTACAAAGAACAACTGCAGATACCTTTCCACTCACTCAAAAAAACACAGCAGGGAATAGACTACTGGGGTCCAAAATTGTACAACAAATTACCGGAAAAAATAAAACAAAAGAAAAATGGAATGCAATTCAAACGGCACGTTAAAGAACTTCTTCTAGAGAACACAATCTACAATGTACAAGAATTCTTGAATAGCTAGAAACCTAATCTCCATGTTGCCTCTAAGTACTTCTGAGCTCATACGTACTAAATTAAATGTATTAATGTATCAATGCATCAATGTAATGTATTATGTTTTTAATTAACGTATTTTGTATTATGTTTTTTTTAATGTATGTTAACGAACTGTTAAACACTGACGTACCGTGTAACTATTGACGATCAATATATATATCTATCTATCTATCTACGATGTAAACAAAAGCCATGCTCTAATACAGCATATTAGAGAACACGTTTTGGGTGCTATAAAGTGTTCATTAGGAAACCGAAATAGAAAATAGTATATTAAAAAACACGTTTCATAAGGCCATCAAATATTATCGCACGAGGATGTTTGGACAACGAGGGCGAAAAGCCCGAGTTTTACAAAATCCGAGTGCGATAAGAGCCTTATGAAACACGTTTTTTATACAATTTTTTCTACTTCGGATAACCATAACCTGTTAGAAAAAATTGGTTTTCCATTTTCCTAGACAGGTCAATGTTCGCTTGAGAGTTGGCGATTGTTGGACACAATCGTTGTCTAGGTTACGATGTAAACAAAAGCCGTGCTCTAATACAGCATATTAGAGAACGCGTTTGAGTGCCATAAAGTGTTCATTAGGAAACCGAAATAGAAAAAAAACTTTTTCTATTTCGGTTTCCTAATGATCACTTTATAGCACCCAAACGCGTTCTCTAATGTGCTCTATTAGAGCACGGCTTTTGTTTACGTCGTAACCTAGACAACGATTGTGTCCAACAATCGCCAACTGTCAAGCGAACATTGACCTCTGTCTTTGAAAATGAAAAACCAATTTTTTCTTAACTATTTCTAACCGAAATTGAAAAAATTGTATAAAAAACGTGTTTCATAAGGCTCTTATCGCACTCGGATTTTGTAAAACTCGGGCTTTTCGCCCTCGTTGTCCAAACATCCTCGTGCGATAATATTTGGCCTTATGAAACGTGTTTTTTAATATACTATTACCTGACATAGACCTGCATGGAACTTGAAAAAACAAACAGAATTTGAGAAATAGTTTGAAAACGTTGAGATACGTCTACGTCACGATTTGTCCCTTGATGGACTTTACCGGTTGGATATACAATACAGGGTGTTCCTTAAGTACACCACCAGACTTCAGGGGGTGAATCTTCACATTATTCTAGGACTAAAACTTTTTATGGACAATGTCTTAAAGTGCTTAGCTTCCAAGGTACAGGGTGTTTAATTTCCAAAATATTTCAAGAACGGTTCAAGGTATTTTGTTGAAACTTGCTATAGGTCCGTTTATTTTATACTACTTAAGGGACAATCTGTATAGTATACTGTAGTACCAAGTAGCGAACGCCACTGGTTTTTTGCAAATATGAGTCGTATTTATTATCGATTAGTTAAAGCTGTACAAAATCGTCGTCTTTCATTTTTTCTTCATCATGAGCCGTTTTTGGGAAAACAGGAAAAAACTAATCGGCAGGTAAATTCTAAAAAATAAAAATTAGCTGGGTACTTTAATTAATCCACATTTTATATCAGAATACGCTGAAAAGCTTAATTGGTTTTAAGGCTTTCAAGAAACAATAGAAAAAGAAGAAAATCAAAATGTGCAAACACTTATAAATTTGCACACCTTGTATCTTAGAAACTAAGCACTTTAGGACATAATGTCCTCAGGAAATTTTCGCCTTTTAGAATAATGTGAAGAATCACTCCCTGAAATTTGGCCGTGTACTTAGGGAACACTCTGTATAGCCAAGCGTTATCGGTCGTCTAGCCACAGGGTTAACCTTTCATTCAATTTTAAGATTTTTGTTCTTTGATGCACGATGTAATACGATTGCTTTTGTAAACTAAGTTCAGTTTTTAAACCTTTGTCGTTATTTTAAGGAAATCGGACTTTACTTCAGTTTCTATTTCTGTTTTAACCTCCCCACAACCAATTTAAAAATGGGAGGTAACTGCAATCACTCCACAATTCAAAATTGAGATAACACCAGATCTTTACGTTTCAAGGTCCCAGGATCACAAAAAAGTGGTTTTTAAAAAATGTCTGTGTGTATGTACGGATGTACGTATGTATGTATGTACGTATGTGAGCAAGATTCCTCGAAAACTACCGGACAGATTTTTATGAAATTTGGTATGGAGGTTACTGTTGGCCTTCTGGTGAGCCCAGTTAATTTTGTTGCCAATCCGGAAACGCCAAGTGCCTTTTTGGCACACCAACTATGAAATTTGACTGATGAACACTAATTTTTCTTATCAGTACATGAAAGGCCTTGAAACTCTGTATCTGAAAGTGTATTCACACTTAGCGCCTTTTGGCATAAAATCGAAAAATTCGAAGTTTCGAGGAAACAATAAATAACACGCTACAGTCCAAATTGCTGGATTGATTTGGCTGAAATTTGGTAGGTAAAGATACCGTTACCCGCCGAAGAGCTGATTTAATTTTGGTGGCAATCGGCAAACGGCATGTGCCATTTTGGCATATCAACTTTGAAATTTTAATAATGAACTCATATTTTCTTTATCAGCACATGAAAAGTCTTCAAATTTTGTTTTCAAAATTGTATTCAATCTTAGTGCCCTTTTGGCAAAAGATCGTAAATCACAGAAAACACCTTAGGCTTGTACCGTCCGTTTCATTCCAGGCGCCGTATAGGGAAATAACACGGGAAAAGTGTTTTTATTTTTTGTTTGCTCCTGAAACTGGTTCCGGCCAAATCTGAGTAATACGGTCAATGGGCCTCAGTGTCCTCTACGCATGAAAAAAAAAATGGACCTGAAATGCCCCCTTCTTAAAACGGGAGGACCGGTTGAAAATTGGAATTTTAAATTTCGCGGGCGTCAATTCAGCGCTGTTTGACATCTCCGAAAACTAAACTTCCAGTGGCGGCTTTCACAATTTCTTGAGTTTTCGCTAACGTCATTTAGTTACTTTTTTGGAATTTCTACAAATTATTGAGTGAATTCTGAGACGAAATAAACCGGCGCATTTTTGGAATAGTCCCAGAGAGTCTTGGTGTCAGAAACTTTACTAAAGAAAAGACACTATGAAGGTAACCTCACAAAAATTTGTCTTTCTTCGCTACAACCAGGCCGCATTTATTAACATTTTAATTCTCGAGGTAAGTTTCTGTTTATAGTTAAAACTGTCTTAATCGTTGTTTTGCTTCAGTTATGAATATTTTCACTGGAATATCACAGACTACGAGAAGGGTTGGTTGAATGAGGAAATGGCCAACATTCAGTTACCATGAACCTGGTACCAAATTCTGTTAAAGAATAACAATATGGAGAGCCACTAAAGGCTAGGTAGCACAGAAGGTAAGGCGAAGGTCTTGCTTAAAAATTGGTGTGTCGATAGACCTTACGAGTCACAGCGAAGACAAGGATGGTTCTGATATTTAGGGTGGATACGCCTTACCAAGCACCTGTAAGGCTGATGGAAAAGGCACCTGCAGTCTCCATTCCAAGGCCTGGAAGCTGGTGGTGATGGCCTTGCCTAGACTAGTGGCTTCGGCTGTGCCGAGGAATCTGTTGCAGGAGTTACCATGCCCTGCTTGTCCCCTGGGACAAGATGTGCCTTTGCCCCAACAGTTATTTAACCGCGGAGTGCGTGTTTGGAGTGTGGACGAAGATATGTAACTGGCTTGCCAAATTTTAATTGTTTTATTCTAAAAATGTTAATAATTAATAAAATAGCATACCTAGGTCTTATGGGCCTTATTTTCTAGATATTTTAGTTGATAATTCACAATTTAATGTTGAAATTTTGAATAAATTCTTGAATAATCAAATTAGCGATTTTATGACCGCTATATGCTGTACCGACTGCTCATATAAATAAAACAATATAACTTAGATAATTATTGTCACTACAATATCTCTTGAAGATAAACACATCAAAAATATAAGCAGCAAAAATTTTATTATTTACTTACTATTTATTTTATTTGTTATTAAACTAGACTGTAAGGTGAGAAAGTAATAAAGTTCCTCGCGAGGATTCAATTTACAAAACAAATATAGCAAAACATAATTAAGGGGACGGTGGTAGGTTGCAAAATGTTCATAAATATTGGCCATTTCCTCATTCGACCAACCCTTCTCGTAGTCTGTGCTTCCAGTGAAAATATTCATAACTGAAGCAAAACAACGATTAAGACAGATTTAACTATAAACAGAGACTTGCCTCGAGAATTAAAATGTTAATAAATGCGGTCTGGTTCTAGCGAAGGAACCAAAGACAAAATTTTTGTGAGGTTACCCTCATAGTGTCTTTTCTTTAGTAAAGTTTCTGACACCAAGACTCTCTGGGACTATTGCAAAAATGCGCCGGTTTATTTCGTCTCAGAATTCACTCAATAATTTGTAGAAATTCCAAAAAAGTAAGTAAATGACGTTAGCGAAAACTCAAGAAATTGTGAAAGCCGCCCCTGGAAGTTTAGATTTCGGAGATGTCAAACAGCGCTGAATTGACGCCCGCGAAATTTAAAATTCCAATTTTCAACCGGTCCTCCCGTTTTAACAAGGGGGCATTTCAGGGCCATTTTTTTTTCATGCGTACAGGACACTGAGGCCCATTGACCGTATTACTCAGATTTGGCCGGAACCAGTTTCAGGAGCAAACAAAAAATAAAAACACTTTTCCCGTGTTATTTCCCTATACGGCGCCTGGAATGAAACGGACGGTATAAGTAAAATTTACTTGATATTGGTGATAAGATTGGATCATTCACCAAGTGGGGAGGTTCCAGCCGCTTCCGTAGCTGCCCATTTTTTATTTTATTTTTAGTGTTTTTCAAAAATCTTCATTTTTACCGATTTCTTCACCTTTACAATGGTTCAGTCATGTTTTTAGCTTGGAAAATTTTCGAATTGGTGCTTTTTCATATTTCACAGACACCCTGATTTCAAGGCCCATCCTGGTTATACTACTTTATTTTGCGGTCGTCATCTTGAAAGACAGGTTCGATTAAAAGTATAACTGTTTGGGCCAATTTTTTCACAATCAACCTTAATCGTCTTAGGAAATCACATTTTATGTCCACTAAAGAGTAATTTTTAGTTTCCGAGATATACAGGGTGGTGCTTTTTTCGTTTTCCTCTTTGGTATCTTGGAAACCATAAGATTAGAAAATCGGTTAAATTAGAACCTGTAAAGAATTTTCCGGTAATCTTCAAAACTGTAGCCTCGACATGTTATGAACAACTGTCATGAGGACATTAGTGGTGGGACACCCTATATTGTTGAGCTTGGCTTAGAACATTAATTTAACACCCTTATGGTCACGTAAAAAATAATTCGATCATTTTCGATTTTGTTCTTTAATCAATGAAACTCCGAAACATATACCTAATCCATTTCCGAAACTAACCACAGAAGATAAACCACGCCAAACCGCAATTCTTGACAAAAACTCGCCTTCGTTCAAATCCAGAGGCCTTCAGCAAACACAGGCGTGACCCATAAAATCCCAAACTGTGAAAACTGTTTGATTTTGTTGCTGGGAATCAAAAACGAGTGAAAAAAAAACGTTTTACGATTTTTTCAGCTCGACTGCAGCTGCTGCAGTGGATCTGATATTCACCGGATGTTAACCATCAGCTCAAGTGTTTTATATTCACAGCCACTGGTAATAGTCCGCTCGTAATACATTAATCGAGTCATCGGGAATCTAAATTATGGGATTAACAGTGTAATGAAACGATAAATAACTCATTTACGGCAGATAATAATTCGTCTTGGAGAACCGTTTATTGAATTGCGAAACGACAGTCATTTATATTCTATGGCACAAAGGGGCTGTATGAATGAGCCCGGCGTTTTTCTCTGTTGTGGTGTTAAATGGACTTTCAGCTACGTCAAAATTCCCGACAAAAGCAGAAACAATGGACGACAATTATTAACAACAATCACTTGACAAGAATTTTTAACGTAACAGAAAAAATTGTCAACCTACAAGGCCAAGGAGAGTTTTTGCCATTAAAATAACCTTTTTCTATTTCGGTTTAATAATGAACACTTTATAGCACCTAAATGAGTTCTTTAATGTGCTCTTTTAGCGCAGGGCTTTTGTTTACATCGTAACCTAGACAACGATTATGCCCAACAATCGCCAACTGTCAAGCGAACATTGACCTATGAAAATGGAAAACCAATTTTTTTCTAAAAATTTTAAGTTGCGTATCCGAAATAGAAGAAGTTGTATAAAAAACGTGTTTCATAAGCCTGTTATCGCACTCGGATTTTGTAAAACTCGGGCTTTTCGCCCTCGTTGTCCAAAACATTCTTGTGCGATAATAATTGGCCTTATGAAACGTGTTTTTTTCGCAAAAAGTGGCACTATCGTATTCAATAATAAAAATTTACCTAGTTATACATGTTGTTTTTTCGAATTTTCGAATTACTTGCCCTATTTGGCTCAAAATTTAATGAGCACCTAAAAAGTGCCCATTGAATATGTATGCCAAATTTCATTTCAATATCTTCAGTAACTTGGGCTCTTTCCTTTACGACCTCGTGCTAAAAAGACCCGAAAATTACATTTTTCGAAAAAATGGCACTAAAGTTTTCGATCTGAAAAAAAAACAGCTATATCTAATCCGGTAATAAAAATATATAATTATACGGGGGAGACTGGCAAGGCTGGCAATCAGAAAGGAAGCATTTTAGAAAAAAATGTTTTGTATAAAAGTTTTATGACTTCGAGGGGGAAAATAGATGGCATCATCGCCATTTTCAAGGTTACCTTCATTTTTTTTATGGAAACCTATCCATCGGATAATAAAATACTCTGGTTTAGATGAGAATTGTTTGTTCTTTTACGGGGAATAAGAATCTGCAATAAAAAATATAAGTTTCCTTTTAAAAAAATGAAGTTGACAGAAGTTGGCAGAATATGAATCAGCTTGGGCTGTTTCTGTCCCTTTGGGTGAATTTTTTTCTTTTGCTTTATGTAATTATGTAATTCTGGTGAACCCAATAAATATACATTATTATTATTATTTGACTTTGAAAATCAAAATGACGATGATGCCATATATTCTCCCCCTCGAAGCCATAAAACTTTTATACAAAACATTTTTTTCTGAAATGCTTCCTTTCCGAGATATTTGCCAGTCTCAAGATAAAACGACCACCCGGTATATACAGGGTGGTGAATTTTTCTTGGCCCACCATTGGAAACTCGGAAACCGTAAGAAATGGAGAGTAGCTTAAATCAGAAAAAAGTTGCCCTTTTTCAAGTTGATTTAGATTCTGCAAATTATTTTCCTTTATCTTGATTCGTTTCTGAGTTATCCCGAAAAAATTGAAAGTCGCGATTTTGAAGAAAATTTCTTATCTTTCTAACGACTTGGGGTAATTAAATGAAACTTGGAACTTTTATATGGCCTTGACAGAAATTCTCCAGGCCTTGTAGATTTTGAGCAACGACAGTCAACTTTTCCTTCTCTTATCGCCGCCATATTGGATTTTAACACCATTTCATACACACAAAAATTAACTTTTCAGAAACATGACTTTATTGACAGATCGTCAAAATTTGAAAACTGGTATGTAGGAATAATTTTATAAAATCAGCCGAAACTTAGATGAAAAACAATTGCAAAACGGTAGACCGACTTTTTCAATTTTTTTTGACATGTGAAAACAATTAAATTCAAATGCGTCTTGGCATGGTGTGAAGGTGTGACTCAAGTACTTTGACATATTTTTTCAAAAAAGTCCACATTAATTACATTTTTGAAAAGCTACATTTTTTGTGCAACCAATGGTATTAGAATCCAATATGGCGGCCTAGAAAATTTCTGTCAATGCCATTGAATTGACAGCTGTCAAAAATACAAAAGTTCCAAATTTCATTTCAATACCAAAAATGAATGGAAAGATAAATTTTTCTTTAAAATCGCGATTTTCAGTTGTTTCGGGATAACTCAGGAACGGATCAAGATATCGGGGAATTCTTTACAGATTATTAATCGCCTTAAAAAAATGCAATTTTTGTCTAATTTAACCTACTCTCAATTTGTTATGGTTTCCGAGTTCCCAATGTTGGGCCACGAAAAATTCACCACCCTGTATAGAATATGGGTAATTTTTCGATGCTCACCATCGAGGGGTTAACCACATGGTAAATTTGTATACACAAAATCGCAAATTGTAAGAAAATCGCCAAAATCGCTAAAAAATCGCCAAAATCGCTAGAAAATCGCTAAAATTGTATTTGTAAAATTTGTCCAAAATCAGTACAGGGTTTTTGAATCTAAAAAATTAAACATTAAAGACCACAGAAGGAGCTTAAAAATCATTGAAATTGCTATAAAATTTTCAAGTCGCCAAAAAAATATGCGAAATTCGCTCGAAAATCGCGAAAATTGCTACAAAATCGCTGGAAACTTGCTTGAAAATCGCCGGAAACTTGCTTGAAAATTGCCAAAATCGCTAGAAAATCGCCAAAATTGCAGGGAAATCGCCAAAATTGCAGAAAAATCGCCAAAATTGCCAAAATTTCAGAGAACCGTACACCAAAATCGCTAAGTGGTTAACCCCTCGCTCACCATTGGGATCTTCTAAACGGTAAAAGGCCCGGGGTCGGTTAAATTAGAGAAAAGTTGCGCTATTTCTTGGCGATTAAGAATCTGAAAAGAATTTCCAGATATTTTGATTCGTTCCTGAGTTATCAGAAAACATCTGAAAATTGCCAATTTAAAGACCCAAGTAACACAAACGTATTTATAAAAGCTGCAAGAACATCTACACAGGTAATTTATAAAGGTTTAAGTTTTATAAGAAAGCTGTAAGAGCAATTACTCAGTACTTATAAAGCACTTATATACCCAAAATAGGCGCAGCTTATAAAGCAAGTTTATAAGAGTTGCACCTACAACACTTAAACAACTTAAACACTCGGTGGTTACGTTTTTACAGCATCTATACAGGTGTTACAAAGTATTTATACAGTAGAATACCTGTATTATAGCCAACTTTAATACAGCAAAAATGTGTCAATTGGACAGTAATATAAAACATTTTAGCTGTATATCTACTGTACAAAGATACCAATTTGTTTTATTAATAATTATTCATCAATATGGGCTTCCATCTTTAACAGGGAGCTTTTGTTATAGTACAAATAAATTTTAAAATACACTGACTGTCAAAATTTGCATCAGAAGGCAGAATCTAGGTGCGAAGAAAATTTTACTGTATAAATATACTTCAATACTCGTAAATCTAACAATGCCCCTCGAAAATTGTGCGGATTTTGTGGTCTTTAAAAAAAAAATTAAAAAATTAAATCAGCAGGCGGAGACCAAAATAAAACTGACAATTAATATAGTATGTCATTGTTATCAGAAAAAAGTATATTAAGCAAATTCACGGAATTTACGACGTTAGGTGCTTTAATTTTACACATTTATCTGAGGAGCCTCAGTTAATCCCAGCAATTTGATTGGTCAATATTCAAATGAACCAATCAAATTGCTGAAATTACCTGAGGCGCCTCAGATAAATGTGCAAAAGGAAAGCGCCTAATATTTTTAAATAATTTGCTTGATTTTACTGCAATAGCAAAATGGCCGTCACCATATTCCACTCATTGAGTCCAAAAAATATGGCCGTTGCGAACAACGCAGGTAAATTAATTTATAAAGGCATTGAATACAGGTAAAAACCTCAAACAGAGCATTATAACTTTATAAGACATTTTTAAAGTATGCGCCTTACTAGTGTAATACAACATTTATAAAGACTCTTTTTAAAGCCTGCTGCAAAGTGTATATAGCTTAAGGAGCCTAAAAGCTGCAAAATTAAGTTGTAAGAATATTCTTACGACTCTATTATACAGCTTTTATATGGAAAATAATAACCTCTATAAAAGGTTTATTAAATAGCATATAAGAGCTTATAAAGGCATTGTACAGGCACTATAAATCTAAAATGCTAACGTGGAAGGCTAAGACTGTATAAGCATAGTCACGTAAGCCTTTATAAAACTGTAATAAAGGCTTTATAAAGTTACTTTATATTTTTGCTCGGAGAATGTTCTAACAGCTTGTATACAACACCAAATTGTTGTTGGCAGTAAATTGCCTCCGAAATAAGCTTTAATACAACCGATAAGAGACTTCTGCAGTTATTATAAAATAGGTATACAGCTTTAAGTGTTATGATTGTGGCATCTGTGTTACTTGGGGAAAAATTAATATCTTCCTAACAATTGATGTTATTTAAATGAAACTTGGAACTTTAATACTTTTGACGGCTGTCAATTGAACGGCATTGTCAGAAATTTTCTAGGACTTCTAGATTTTGAATAAAGACAGTCAAATTTTCTTTTTCTTATGTACAGAAAAAATAGCTTCTCAAAAATGTAACCAACATTAAAGTTTTTGAAAAAACATGTGAAATCCTGGGTCACACGACCGCAAGACGTAGAAGAATCAAAAGCTAACTGTCGTTATTGAAAATCTAGAAGGCCTAGAAAACTTCTTTCAATGCAATTCAATTGACAGCTGTCAAAAATATAAAAGTTCCAAGTTTCATTCCAATAACATCAAACGTTAGGAGATATTAATTTTTCTTTAAAGTGGCAATTTTCAGATTTTTTGTGATAACTCAGGAACGAATCAAAATATCGGGAAACTCTCTTCAGAATCTTAATCACCAAGAAATAGCGCAACTTTTCTCCAATTTAAACTACTCTCCATTTATTATGGTTTCCGAGATACTAATGGTGAGCATCGAAAAATTACCCACCCTGTATGTTTTTTTCACGGCCTAATTTTTTGCCAAAAGGGCACCATGTGTAAATACATTTTTAGAATCATATAATTTGAAGAACAACGTCTATTCATTTAACCATTTTTTAAGAGAAGGTCTAAGTTCTAATCTGCGAGCATAAAGTACGTCTTTTATCACCCAGGCAACAAAATAAATCCTCGCCAGCTTTTGTAATTTTATTACCATAAACCCACAGGATCGGATTGTCTTGCATTTTATCTTCATGAGAATATTTATTATCGCAAGTAATAATTTGTGGCAGCGGCATGCAAATTACCAACAAACGAGAGAGTCTTACTTTCAATTAGTTTAATTAAGTTATTGTGGCGTAATAATTACCGAAAAGGGAAAATTTCTTCTGTACCAGTCAAATGCAAGTTTCAAAATGCAACATGACTCACAAGGCTTGAGTAAGAGACGGCATTGACCATTGAATTGTTCGGCCACTCCATATAAGCTCTTGAACAACTTACCTAAAATGTACATCGCGAAAAAAGAGAACAAAACTGCAATTATCCATCTGAAAACGGTACATAAATAAAATGATAATTACATAAACAAATATTATCAACATTAGTGCAGTTATCACTTTTTAGGGCCTGCCATTGGCCACGACTTGACAGCTGTCATCATAAAATCGACGTGATTGGTGGAAAGTTCCAATTACGGCGATTCGATTCGTTTATTAGCAGTCATTTGAAATATGCGCGAATCCAATAAAATTAGCCGGAATGGAACGCAAGAAGTATAAATAAAGTGCAAGGAAAAGCAACAGGAATGCCCAACTCGTCCAGAAATACTCGTCTTCGCAGATGCCCGACTTCCATTTGCTTTTATTTCATTCCTCGACTCGACTAAAAAAAAATATTTCTGGAACGGCTTTAACAATCGTCGTCCTTTCTCTTTATTTTAACATTACTAAATGCCAGATTCATGATTTTAAAGTGCAACGGGGGAGAAAGTGAATTTGTTCTCATAGCAAAAGTGTTATTAAATATGGTAATAACTGAACGTGCAACAATTAGGACTCCAGCGATGTTTTACAATGAAAGTGACGATGTTATTATGTAAGGAACATTTTTCTCGGCGGATCAATTTAGAGTTTATTTACCCATCGTTCAAATCTCCATTTCGAGCACGTAGCGTGACGAAATTCACATTTTTTGCATTTTTTTCACCGAATTATAAACTGAAGTAGGTACGGAAAGACAAACATCGATGCAAAAATCATAAAAAATACTTTTAATTTTTAATTAAGACAATGTTGCAAATTAATTTGATTGACAATCCAGGAATCATTTTACAGGGAATTCAGTTCAGGCCGTAAAAGCCGTAAAATTATATATAAATGTATTTTAACCTCCCCACAACCATATAAAAATGGGAGGTTACTGCAATCACTCCAAAATCCGAAATTGAGATAACACCAGATCTTTACGTTTCAAGGTCCCAGGATCACGAAAAAGTGGTTTTTAAAAAATGTCTGTGTGTATGTACGTACGTATGTACGTACGTATGTACGTATGTGAGCACGATTTCTCGGAAACTACCGAACGGATTTTAATGAAATTTAGTATGTATGTTAGGGTTGGCCTTTCGGTGAGCCCAGTTAATTATCTTGCGAATCCACAGACGCTAAGTGCCTTTTTGGCATGTAAACTATGAAATTTGACAGATGAACACTAATTTTTCTTATCAGCACATGAAAGGCCTTGAAATTCTGTATCTGAAACTGTATTCCCACTTAGCGCCTTTTTGGCATAAAATCTAGAAAATCGAAATTTAGAGGAAACATTAAATAACACGCTACAGCCTAAACTGCTGGATCGATTTGGCTGAAATTTGGTAGGTAGAGATACCGCTACCCGCCGAAGAGCTGATTTAATTTTGGTGGCAATCGGCAAACGGCAAGTGCCATTTTGACATATAAACTTTGAAACTTGAATAATGAACTCCCATTTTTTCTACCAGCACACGAAAAGTCTTCAAATTTTGTTTTCAAAATTGTATTCAAGCTTAGTGCCCTTTTGGAAAAAGATCGTAAAATTTAGAAAACACCTTAGGTTTGGTGGAGTAAAACTTAGGTATAGTAAATAGTAAAATTTACTTGATATTGGTGATAGGATTAGATCATTTACCAAGTGGGGAGGTTCCAGCCGCTTCCGTAGCTGCCAATTTTTTTTAATTTCCAATCGAGGCATACAGGGTGGTTAATTTTTTCGATGGTCACCATTGGGATCTCCTAAACGGTAAAAGCCCATATCTTTTACAGTTTAGGAATCGGTTAAATTAGAGAAAAGGACCCTATACAATAAGGCAACCGCTTGGGCCAATCTCTACCAAATTTTAGATTGTGGTAAGCGAGGGACAGATGAATGTTTTATCGAGAAATGAAAGTTCAGTATCTTTTAGTTTCTGAGAAAAAAATTCGTGAAAATTGCATTTGCGAGAGCTAAACATGTTTAGAGCCACATAAAAGTATGACCGCTTGGGAGAATTTCTATATTTTTGTATTCAATGATGTAAGTGCACTCTATTATACCTCCACACCAGAAATCAAAGTTCAGTATCGTCTAGATCAATTTTTTTCCTGAGCCACTATCGTATAGGGTCCGCGCTATTTTTTGGCGACTAAGAATCTGAGGAGAATTTCCCGATATCTTGATTCGTTCTTGAGTTATCACAAATAATCTGAAAATTGATTAATGTTATTGAAATGAAACTTGGAGCTTTTATATGTTTGACAGCTGTCAATTCAATTGAATGGCATTGACAGAAATTTTCTAGGCCTTCTAGATTTTGAATAAATACAGTCTACTTTTGTTTTTCTTATAGGCGCCATATTGAATTTTAACACCGTCGGATACACAGGAAAATTATCTTCTCAAAAATGTAACCAACATGGACGTTCTTGAAAAAATATGTGAAAGCCTGAGTCACACGACCGCAAGACGTATTTTATTACTGTTGAATTCAATTGTTTTCATATGTTATAAGAGATTGAAGAAGTCGGCGTACTTTTTTGCAA
The DNA here is from genome assembly GCA_963924575.1 of Pycnomerus fuliginosus. NCBI lineage: Eukaryota > Metazoa > Arthropoda > Insecta > Coleoptera > Zopheridae > Pycnomerus > Pycnomerus fuliginosus. Next base: position 20,861,004 of record OZ004621.1, on the reverse strand, counting down.
TTGTTTTTCATCTAAATTTAGGCTGATTTTATAAATTATCCATAAGAATTTTCAAATTCTGACATCTGTCAAAAAAGTTCATGCTGACTACATTTTTGAAAAACCAATTTTTGTGTGTATTTGATGGTGTCAAAATTCAATATGGCGGCCACAAAAGAATCAAAAATTGACTGTTGCTATTCAAAATCTAGAAGGCCTAAAAAGGTCTGCCAATGCTATTCAATTGACAGGTATCAAAAATATAAAAGTTGCAAGTTTCATTTAAATTAGCATCAATCGTTACGAAGATATTAATTTTTCTTTAAATTATTGGCAATTTTCAGATTTTTGGCGATAAACTCATAAACGAATCAAAATATCGGAGAATTCTCTTCAGATTCTTAATCACGAAGAAATAAAATCTAAAACAAAAACTATGGATCTCAATCTTTGATTATTTTTCGAATTATACTACTGACAGGGTCGGGGAAATGTCGCAATATTTGATTTTACGACATTTACTACATTTGTGACATTTACTACGTCGCAATTGAAATATGTCGCAAAGTGGTCGCAAACGTAAAAAATGTAGCAAATTTTAGGTAAGTGTCAAAATTTAAGGTTATGTTTTCGTACAGAGCGGAGAGAAGACAAGTTGTTTGTTGTTGTTAAGGATGTTAAATCGTTCAAACAGTAATAGGCATCTTGCATCAATTTTGTTTTTGATGTTAAATTGAAGCTCGGGATATATGTGATCCTTCCAGATACCTTAAATTCCAATATCTTGTCGGTGGAGCTCAAAAAAAAATGAGAAAGTAGCATTTCCAAACTTCCCGCCAAAAGACCAGCCCAGCCATTCGAACATAATTTTCTTACATGTGACAACGTCGCTGTCTAACCTGACCCGACGTCTTTCATTCATAAATCTTAAATATTTTATAGTAGTCACCAGTACTCTTTGCCAGTGGGTACAAAGGTACAAGATGCCAACCCAAACAACTAATAACATTGTACTTACCTCCTTTTACAACGTTAGAGGTCACTTTTGATCCCTCTTATTGTCAACTGCCAAGGCTGACTTTTCAAATTAATTATTAAACGTCACCCTCAAATAAACTGTTGTCAGATTGCATCCGCTGTACGATTTATGACGTCACAAGTCGTACAACGGCGTTTCTGAATTATTTATTTATTTACAAATAAACGAACGTTTTTAAAATAAAATTGATGTTCGCTGACGATTCCTTGTATCTTTATTGATGCATTTACATTAAAATATCCCGAAATTACGAAATGTGCAAGTAGCCTATTATTAGTGTTTCAAAGTTAATTAAGTATAAATAAAACTTAAAACAAAGTTATGGTGCGGAGAAAAAACCTTTTAGGTTATGTAGCAAATGTAGCAAAGTTGATACAAATTCGCAATGTTGCAAATTACATTTGCTACCGTCATAAGTTGAGTCGCAAATGTATAATTTGTGACGATCCTAACCCTGCTACTCATAAAGAAATTTGTGACATACCGTAGTGGCCTTACAGACTAATAGGCTGGTGATTTTTACTGGCTGGGTTGGTAACGCTGACAAAGATGTCAGGAAGTGCGCAAAATGTCAAACAAAATGGTTGTAATTCAAACTCAAATTGTCAAACTTTAGACCACAAAGCTCTTTTAGGGTCTACAAAAATATTGCAAAAGATGCCACTTATCTCCGATTTCTGTGAATGAAATACCAATCAATTGAATCGATAACCAAAAAGTTCTGCATGATTTCCTCCTTTCGCATTCCTTTAAAAACAAATTACACCACCACATGCAGAGTTCTTAATGAAAATAATGAAACGTATCATCATCTTTCGCTTTACCTACTCCTTCAAAATGAAAGTAAAACTTTTTGCTAAGAAATGAATAAAATATAATTCACACCGGGTTTAATAATATTAATTAACAGTTATTAAATCAATTACACATTAATCGAATACATCTATTTACTAACAATTCGCTGCATAATTATAATTATACCATTTAATTAACCAGTTAGGTAATACAGTTATTTATAACGAGAACGAGACTAAATTAATCTATCGCCTCCGCAGTAGATTAAACTTGTGTGACATTTTAAAATACTGCACGCCTGGAGGCTCTAAATTTAAGTTGGTAGCACCGCGGTTTCCTGGTTTTTCATTTTAAGACTGAGAGCTTTATTGGTCTGATGTTTGATTAACAAGTTGTTGTGAAATTTCGTCACATCATGAACATAAATAAATTAAATATAGGTGCTTAAGTATAGTTTTCCGACTTTTACAGTTTTGGTATACAGGGTATTCCAACTATGGAAACACTGGACAACTTCGGTGGAAAAATGCACTATCACTAGAAACACCCCACTACACCGAAACACTTGATTTACACTGCTGACGCGTTTCGAACACAATGTGCCCATTATCAAAGCCGAAGCTAAAACAACCTGCCTGTCTAGAAACTGAAATATTTATAGGCCCACCCGCGTAGCTCCACCCCTCGCCTGATCTCGGTAGACCAATCACAGGTCGAGAAATGGTCACGTAAGGGCGAACACGTATAAATACAACAAGTCCTACTTAAAGTAGCGTAAACAAAGATGAATATGCGATCGGGCCTGTATCAGCGTTCATAAGCCTATCTCTAGACTTATGAATTACGATACTCTCCCAAGCGTCGAGCATCTGCATCTGCATCAGGCGAGGGGCGGAGCTACGCGGGTGGGCCTATAAATATTTCAGTTTCTAGACAGGCAGGTTGTTTTAGCTTCGGCTTTGATAATGGGCACATTGTGTTCGAAACGCGTCAGCAGTGTAAATCAAGTGTTTCGGTGTAGTGGGGTGTTTCTAGTGATAGGGTATTCCAAAGAAAAGTCCTCATCCCGAGGGGGGCACTTAAATTCGCGCTTGGTGAAATTCCACAACGCAACCCCTATCCCCCACTAACCCCAACTTCAAAATTTCAAACGTCAACCCCCCACTTGTGATATATCATTTTAACCTCTCCACTCCACTTCACCACTTTAAAAAAATGGCAATGCACAGAATTTGTAAATATAGAAATGCAAGAAAATAAAACGTAAAGATTTGATGTTTTTATGGCGTTTATCTGATCAAAAAAATAAGCCTCATCCAGATTTGAACTCGGGTCAAAAGAACACTATTTTTCCCAGCGACCTTTGGTGAAACGCTTTGGTGAGAGAGCTACTTGCATATGTCCTATTCCCTTCATGGAATTTACCCGAATTTACTAGCTGAATTTTATCGATCGTCTAATCACAATGTCAAATTTAAATAAAAATAGAATAAAAGTCAACCATTGACCCTATCTAAACGTCTCCTAGTTATTCGTCGCGTTCAAGTCCGCGAAAAATCCCGGTTTATCAATTTAAAACGTGAAAGCTCAGTAACCTGTTGAAGATATAACAAAATTATAAATAGAAGAATTGTTGGCTACGAAAAGATCTACCAAAAAGTTCGCGACAGCAAATACGTATCTATGAAGAATAGCCCACAACAAACACTCAAACCGATTTTTACAAAAAATTAAAGCACAAAAACAATTATTGTAGGCTACCTATCATAGATACTTATGCTGGCGCGGATTTTTTCGTAGATCAATTTGTTGCCAATAATTCTTCTATACGGGGTTCCAATGAAAACTTTCCACCAGAAATATTTTTAACGCCACCATAAGAAAGGCCTTCAAATTCTGCTTCCAAAGATGTATTCACCGTCAGTACCATTTTGACCAAAATTTAATACCCTTTGGGTAGAAAAATCGAAATTTTGTAGTAACACTAAGACCACGTTATAGCCCAAACTATTGAATCGATTTGGCTGAAATTTGGTACATGTGGATTAGGTGACCCGTTGACGTGCTATTGGGGGCTATTGAGAGCAATTGGTCTTTAAAATTTTTAACACAAGACACGGAAATCAAAGACCCACACGATGGGGAGGTTCCAGCCGCTTCTCTGCTGCCTTTTTTGATCATAAATTTTATCGTGCTTTACATACTTTCGACCTTATTCTTGGCTCCAGCAATATGGTACACCTACGACAAAACCCTACAATGGACCATAAACTTTCCTGCTGGATGCATTTATATGGACGAAAGAATACTATGTTTATTTTTATTATTTTATGCCAACCACCCTTGTTATAGCAACAAAAAAATATACTCTCCAATCATACGGCTGAAGCAAAAGTCAAAAGTTGCCTTGATGTATTTTATTGACTCAACAATTACGAGGAGGTGGCCCTAAAATAGATGTCTTTAATCACGAATTTCAGTTCGATTGGATGAATAGTTGAAGAGTTATTTTGGACACGAGTATTGATGGAAATTCCAAGAACAAAAACGTTATATTCTTCTATTTTTAGGATTTTTTTTTAATACCGGGTGTTTCAGTTTGATATTCGCCCCCCTGCAATTTTTTTATTTTAATACTTTTAGTACGAAGTCTCGGAACGGTCCGTTTTCTGCGTTATTTCTTAAGATTCTATTTTGAAAGGTACCAATGCACAATTAAATACAAGGAATTCAAAAATGTTTTAAAAAGTTTTCTTAGGACTTCCTTTTTAGCCGGAAGTGACCCTAATAATCGTTTTTTTAAAATAGAAACCCCCATTTTTCCCAACGGATTCAGAATCTACGATTTTTTTTAAGTTAAAGGCACATATCACACATGACCAGAAGCCAGAAGTCAAGTCCCGGCCACTCCTGATTTTCAAAAACAACGAAAAAATCGGTGAAAAAGCAAAATTTTTCAAAACCTTATTTTTTTGATACAAACTCCAACTGCGCAATTAGATTTTTTTAAATTCTAATTCCCATTTCGCAGATTGTGAAAATTTAAGAAATTTGAAAAAAGGCAAAAACAAAATAAAAGAAAATGTAATTGCACAGCTGAATTTGTAGGAAAAAATAAGGTTGATGTGTATTTGCGATTTTGAAAAATGTTGTGTTTTAAGGTAATTAAGATTCTGTAAAGAATTCTTGGATATCTTGATTCGTTCCCGAGTCATTCCGAAACAATTGAAAATTGACATTCTAAAGAAAAATGTGTGTCTTCCTAACAATTAATGTTATTTAAATGAAACTTGGAACCTTTATATTTTTGACATCTGTCAATTCAACGACATTGACAAAATTTTTCTAAGCTTTCTAGATTTTGAGTAACGGCAGTTAACTTTTCTTTTTCTTATGGCGCCATATTGGATTTTAACACCACTAGGCAGACAAAAAAATCAGCTTTTCAGAAATTAACCAATCCTGGCTTTTTGAAAAAAGCTTGAGTCACACGATGCCAAGACGTGTTTTATTATCGTCGAATTCAATTCCTTTCACATGTGATAAGAAATTGAAAAAGTCGGTGGTCTTTTTTACAGTCGTTTTTTCCCTAAGTTTAGACTGATTATACAAATTATTCACACCAAATTTCAAATTTTGACGGTCTGTCAAAAAAGTAGAAGTTGGTCACATTTTTGAAAAGCTAATTTTTTGTGTATCCAATGGTGTTAAAATCCAATATGGATGTCATAAGAAAAAGAAAAATTTACTATCGTTACTCAAAATCTAGGAGGCCAAAATATAAAAGTCCCAAGTTTCATTTGCTTAACATCAACTGTTAGGAAGTTATTAATTTTTCTTTAAAATCGCGATTTTCAGTTTTTTCAGGATAACTCAGTGACGAATGAAGATATCGGAGAATTCTTTACAGATTCTTAATCACCCTCAAACAGCGCAACTTTTTTCTAATTTAACCGATTTTTTAACTCTAATGGTTTCCGAGATCCCAATAGTGGGCAATGAAATTGGAAATACTCTGTATATAGCATGACAAACTGCATTATTTGGCATTTCGAGAGATTTTGAGTCACTTCCGGTTTCAGCGGAAATGGGCCCAACTTTGAAATTTTAAATGGAACACCCTGTATATCTTAATATTTTCGAGTTCTGTATTGTATTCCGACTGACAAAATATTTTTTCTTTCAAATTTCCGATTTCATATTTTCGAAAAACTTGATTTTTATTTCTTTATCTAGAGTGCTATGACCTCTCAACTAATCACAATTTTCTAATTACTCTAATCTTGTTCTAATGGGGCAAGGACCTGTGGATTAAAACAACCAAATTAGGTGGCAATTGTTTTAATTTTACAATGGCCTACTACGTTTTACGCCTTTTGAAAGAAACTGCTTTGTATTATTTCAATCAAATCAGGACAATCAGGATAAGTGACAGATAGAAACAGAAGCCTAGAATAAATTTTGATGAGGTGTTTGATGACTCTAGATTAGTTTTTGAGGAGTCATAGCACTCACGAAGAGTTGAAAGCCAAGTTTTTTGAAAACATGAAATTTGAAAAAGTTATTCCGTCATGCTCAGAATTTAATACAGAACTCGAAAACGTTACGATATACAGGTATCCCATTTAAAAATTCAATGATAGATCCATATCTGCTGAAACCGGAAGTGATTCAAAATCTCCGTAAATGACAAAAAATGCAGTTTATCATGCCAAATTTCATTGGAATTTTTAGTAAATGCGGAAAAAGGGGGGGGTCAGCCAGGTTTCGTTGACACACGAATACTAAAACTTAATCACCCGGCATGCGTCACGGTTGTCCCACTTTACCTTACCCTATGCAAAACTGGTCCATCCCAGTATAATAGGGAAAATATTAAATATCTCCCGAATAAAATTTATTTTAACGAAATCGAACGTTAGTTTTTTGTGTTATTTTATTATTATCATCCGTTTTTTATAGGTCACTGGTTGTCGGCCGGAATGGCGGAGGATTCCCCACCTCTCCAATCAAGCGTCGACTCCCTCACCAAAGACAATTCACCAGTAAACGAAATACAGACCTGGATCCAGGTAACCAGCGTCTTCGACCAATCAGGCGAGGTCACCATGATCTCCCGTCCAATCGAAAAACCCCCCTGCGAGGGAACCGACAGCGGCATCGAGGCCAACGGAAACTGCAACTACCAGCGTGCCCACAGCTCCAACTCCCAGGACCTTGAGAGCATTACCAGCAGCAGATCCTGCGACTCCTCCATCATAAGTTGCAGTTACGAGGACAACTTCAACTTGATCGTGGAGAGAAACTTACAACTCCACAGTTGCGATGACACCGGCAGCGAGAGTTCCTCCATAACCCGTCCAACTTCCAAAAACTCCAAACGAATCTCCACGAAAAAGAAAGTCGACGACTCGAAGAACAAACTCAAACCTCCCCTTAACAAGAGGAATGCTTCCTTAAGAGTCAAATCTTTGGATAGACTTGCAAGGGGCGACCAAGCAAAAAATAACACAACCCCAAATTGCGACAACTTAAAAAGAGAGAATAAAAGTTGTCCGAGGAAGATTGTCCAAACTTACGATGGGCGCTGGCCGTCTGTTTGCAGCAAACCAGCACCTCTGATGCCAAAAAGACGTTTGATGATGAAGAAGAGCGACACTAAAATCGTGGAAAAATACGCGACTCTTCCACGAAAAAAGAAAGACACTCTTGCTGTTCCCAATCTGACTCCCAATGTTAGAAAACAGAGGATTAGGATTTACCACGAGACGGGGTCGCAGACGGCTGTGACTTCCGACGATGTTGATAGGGCTTTTGCCAGTCTGCCAATGATACTTTCGAGTCCACAGGACGTGGAAAAAGTTGACAAAGACGAACAGGTTGATTTGGTGGATTTTGAAATGATGCAAAGGCAGATCCAAAAACTGACGGAGAAATGTAGGGAACAAAGTGATAAACTGGCCGAGACTGAGATGTTGCTGGAGGCGGAGAGGGTGGAAAATAGAGAGATTAGAGGACGAATCGCTAATATTTTGGGGGAGGAAGAATCTAGTAAGGGTGAGTTTTGAATTTATTGTAAATTACTATTTAACGGGACGAATTTTTTTTGGGAGTTTCTTCACATGAACATAGAGAATTAGGCTTTCGAACTGTATAGGAAACGACGACAGATGGCGCTGGCGTAGTAACCTTACTTTATATAGTATATTATACAGGGAGACCCGTAAAAGTTGAAACAAACTTTGTCTGTTAATAAAATTTTTATTTATAATCCGACTTCAATGAAGTTTTGTGAGGTTGTTAACTCAACCTTTCTACGTCGAAGCCACTCATTTAATGTACCAACACTCATTTAGTTTTTGAAATATTCTTCAGTAAATGAAGAGATGACGTTTAGGGTTGCTGCAAAATTAAATCAACAGTGATGGGCTGCTCTGCTTTATCTTAGAATCATATTTGGAGTTTTCTGAGCGGAGTAACATCGAAAAATTAAGACATTTTTTGTTCTCTTACTCAAAAACTGATTTAACTAAAACCTGCAATGTTTCGCGAGAAACCTGAAATTGTAAGTCAAGTTGCCCTTGGAATTTACTTTTGTCACATTGACAAGCAAATTATAATCCGTTTAAGATTTCTCGATTACCGCTGGAAGATAAATTTTAATCAAAACGCTCCAAGGGCGTAATTTTAGAGCCTACAGAAAAGTTGCAGTAATGCACTAGATTCTTCTGGCTCCAAAATTACGCTGGTGGAGATTAAAATTTTATCTTCTAGTAATAATTGAACCATGTTAAACAGATTAATTTGCTTGACAATGTGACAGAAGTGAATTTCAAAAGGCAACTTGATAATTTCGAGTTTTTCGCGATACTGCAGAAGTTAATTAATTAATTTTTGAGTAAAAGATCAAAAAATGTCTTAACTTTTTGTTGTTACTCTGCTCAGAAAACTTCAAATATGATTCAAAGATAAAGAGGAGCAGACCATCACCGTTGATTTAATTTTGCAGCGACCCTAAATGTTACCTCTTCATTTACTGAAGAATATTTCAGAAACTAAATGAGTGGCCTCGACGTAGAAAGGTTGAGTTAACAACCTCACAAGTCTTCATTGAAATCGGATTATAAATAAAAATTTTATTAACAGCCAAAGTTTGTTCCAACTTTTACGGGCCCACCCTGTATAACAAGCGACTAAAGTGTCTAGTGTGATATACGCTATTTTTTGCACGACCGAAAGCCGTTAATCTTAAAAATCCTTTAATTGCAGACAAAATCATGATAAAACGCAGATAGCAAGTTTTTAAGTTTAGCTGGTAACCTCTTCCTAAAATTTGAAGAAAAAAGTAACGTTTTAGTTCCCCTTTTTGAGGGAGCAAGGTGTGCAAAAAAGCCTATTTTAGTTAGGTACAAGGGGATTGGTCAGTTAGGTAATAACCAATTGTTAGGAAACTCAAACAAAAGAACCTTAAAGTACATTCATTTTTCTTTGAGAAGAATCCTTGTTCAAAAGTCAATTTGGTCAACTTGGGAAAAATTACAAGAGAGCTTAAAATTGGTACAGATACCTTCGTATACTGATTACAATGTAACGAGTCAAAATACCCCATCGACAGACTCTATCGGTTATTGTTTGATAGCTTTTGAAAGTGTTAGCAAATCGCGAGGCAAATCTGTTCTTCAAGCCGCAAGGGAAAATTTCCTCGGATTTCCCGGAAAGTTTTTTCGCAAGATTTCCCCAAGATTTCCTGGAGATTTTTTTGGGAAGATTTCCCCAGATTTTACTAAGATTTCCCCGAGATTTCCTGAGATTTCAATTCGGATTTCCCCGAGAATTCCCCAAGATTTCCTAGCACCTGTACACGAGATTTCACTTGCGGCTCACCCCTCGTATTTCAATTACATACATTCGATGTTCCAAGTTTCAAAAATGTATTCCAAAAACTATGGAAAAAAGGGGGGTGTACCATGATCCTGATGTGACACCCTGCATATTCTGAGTTTAGCAGGTCTCTCAATATTTCTTTTGCTTTTAATAACTGCTGCTGCTGTTATTGTTCTGCTTTCGCTTCGCCAGTCCAAAAAATATATCGTTTGACATAACACAGCAAAGAATTATTTTGTGATGTAGAATCAACTCTGCCCATACTAAACCGCTGGATAAAATTTTGCAAAAAACAATCTTTAACTTGGAGTTTCAATAATTTATTTCTTGAATAATCATAGCGAATAAGTGAGGTCCACTAGAAGGCCCACAATCTCCATATAAATACGAGTAAGCTTTGTTCACATCCACTTAAATTACATCAACTTAAATTATGTTAATTTAAGTGGATGTGAACACAATTTTACAGGCGTTCTACCCGAGGTTCTACCTACCTATTCGTTTAAATATAAAAATGTAAAAACTTCAATTAGGTACATATTTTAATTTAATGTTGAGATACATCGAGGGGTCAGGTCAACAAGTGGTCAAAATTGTGTACATGTATTAACAAATTGTCAAATATTGTCTTGTATTGCAAAGTATTGACACGTATTAACAAGTATTGGCAAGTATTGATTCCTCGCCATTTGAAGAGTATTGCCAGGTATTGACACGTATCGACAATGTGTTGGGACGTATTGACAATGTGTTGGGACGTATTGACAATGTATTAGCACGTATTGACACTGAATTGACCCGTATTGACAGTATTGACATATATTTGACCCTATGCTTGTACCTACACGTATTTCCAGCAGTGGACGACCCCTCGAAATACATCCTAAATCAAGTCTGCATTTCTTCTTGGGGTTGTTGGGGGAGGGGCTGCATTGTGAAATGACACCCACTCGAGCACTCAAAATCAAATAAAAATCGACCTGTCCGGAGTATTTTTCAAATAAATGCCGGGAAAAGAATTTACTTTAAATGTGATAAAACAATTCAAGCATTTTGAACCAATCAAACGTCAGAATTTATAGACAGTCGACCAATCATCATGGTTTTGAACTGAAAAACACCACGAGTGAAAAACAGGACGGTTTTCCGCAGCGAAAAAAATTCTGTCAAATGAAATGTCATGGCAAAGAGCATGGCAACCTTATTGTTTCCATTGAAATTTCTTTAGTTTTATCATCGGAATATAATTCGTGGTCGGATTTTTTCAGTACCACTCGTTATATTATATACGACAAAACAAACGGTCTACTGTTTCGTTTTCAAATGACCCCCCTCTGTATAAGGGTATAGCAAACCCTCCCTTTTGTCTGTTTCTTCGGAATAAGGTACCGGTTCAAAACCTAACGGAAGTGAAATTTTCAAGGGCAAATTCCCCAGTTTTTTGCCGCAAGTCATAAACAAGTTAATATGAATACGAAAGTTTCTTAGAACGCGACATGCATGAACATGAATTCGAAAAAGCTTACCATTATATAATAGATCTGTCTGTACCATTCCAATGATATTTTGAGCCAATTGGAACATTGAAGGGCTCCAAAACAGCAAAAGTAGCTCTCAAAATTCCGTTTCAATAATTATTAATCACGGCACCACTATTTACATTCACACACACTGTGCCGCCACCCTTACCACCATTTTATTTTTATTTTCTTCTGTTTGCCTTTGCCCCCCACGATTGGCTAATCGCCCTTCACACTTCTTTTGTCTTTTCTTTCCACTCGAAACTTCAATTCAATTGGTTGATTGGGGTTCATTGGCTTCTTGATTTTGTCAATTTTTCCCGCGCTGTCACTTGCAAAGCCAACTATCCAGTGCAGTGCCAGTGAGCAGTGTCGTCCTCTCAGCATCCCCGGGATCCGTGGGCCGTGGCATTAGGCATTAGGTAGGGTGAATTTCCAGTGCCGTGCGGTTCCAACGCCAGTGGCGTGTTCAACAAAATTAAAAAAATATTAACAGCCTTGTTTGAGGGAGCGAGTTTTGTATAAAATAAGAGATCGTAATACAGTGTGTCTCAGCACGCTCACACCACCTTTTAATGGAGTATTCAGAATGAAATTCGGAGTCGATTCGTGTTTTTGAAAATTTTCAAGGTCCAATCGTTCTCGAGTTACATATGAAAGATTTAAGAGGACCAATCAGATTTCACCTCTGAATTGCTTCATAAGATAACAATGTTAGACACTGTGGTTAGACGCACAATGTATTTCCTATAGGTAACAAGAAACAACAGTATTAAATTTTCATTGACATAGTATTATTACCTTTTGAAGCAATTCAGAGCCGAAATCTGATTGATTCTCTTAAATCTCTTATAACTCGAGAACTATACTGCCGTGTTAATTTGAAAGGGCGTATCTGAAAAATTGTACATTCGTGGCAAATAACTATAAATCACATTCTTATGAATTTATATGTATAGATTTCCCACGAAGGCCTCAAATAATCACCAATGTGTTAAGTGATATTTTACAAATTGAACTTAGACTGAATTAAACAAGCAGGCAGTGTTTTAAAGTTGAAAAATACTGTCAAAAAAACACAGCAGATGCGCCCTTTGAAATTAACACGGCCGTATATTGGACCCTGGAAATTTTCAGAAACACGAATCGCCTTAGAATTTAATTCTGAATACTCCATTAAAAGTTGGTGCACCAGGAAAAAATAACATCGAATTTCTCACGTAAATCTCTGTAGTATATGCAGATATGGAACAAATTATATGTACCTGTGCTATCGTGTTTTTATCGTCAATTTCGAGGGGCGGTTCACTGCTCGAAGTAGGTGTACACTTCAGTTCGAAGTACTCGAAGTACTTGTCGAAGTACTCGAAGTACTTGTCGAAGTACTCGAAGTACTTGTCGAAGTACTCGAAGTACTTACTTAACGCAGCATTCGAATAAGTACTCGAAGTAGGTGTACACATTTTAGTGAGTAAACGGCCCCTCGATCAGTTTCTTCTCCTTCAATTTCCAAGCATAACCCAATTTTCTTATAAAGCGACAGTTATTTAACCGCTAAAAAGTGAGCCTCTTATGTATTTATTTACCCCCGATATCACTTCCGGTTTCGCCGGATTTTGATGAATTTAATGGTACACCAGGTATATTTTTATATTTTATATATATAATTTACGGGTCATTCTGAGTAAGTATTCTAGTATCATTTTGGATTTTTCAATCTTTTTGCAGAAATTTGGCTGTGGATAGCATTTTAGACCACAGAAAATGAGTACCTACCTATACATACTCTCCATTAATTTTCTATTGAAGTGACAGAACGTCAAAATTTCAATTTTATTTTGGTATGAGGAAATTTTGCAAGGTATTTTATTAACAGGTAATTTTGCAATTGCTCTGAATTGGCCCAAAATGGCCTTTGTGTGCGTGCAGTTTTGAGTAAAGTGCAAAGAAAAATATTCACGAAAAGGCCTCAGGTACGTTTATCTGTGACACTGCTGCTAACAATAAAAATGAACCCTAGAAGATTTGGGTTATGCAATGTTTTTGCTTTCCCGCTAAATTTCTATAAAATTGTCAAAACTACAGGTCCTTACAAATTAGGGTTGTACAGTTCCAGAAAAATTTTAGATCTTCAATAGAAAATGAATGGGGTTTACCTATCAAATTTCCCAAAACAAAAGAAAACTCAACAAAATGACACGATACTCAGAATGCTTAATTTTAGATTCCACAAATATAAAGATATACCTACCGGGTGTCTCATTTAAAAATTCCAGATCATGGTCAAAAGTTGCAATTTTTATCATGATTTTGAAAAATAGGAGCCCAGTATACAAGAAACGTTTTCAGGTGAACCCAATCCCGTCAACAGTCTGATAACAATCTTAGAAACCCGTTTCCAAAAAACGACCCAGACAATAGTCCGCCAAAAAGAGAAGATCACCAAACTGCAACAACACTGCAAAATCTTGCAAAACCAAGAATGCGAATATTCGGAATTGCAAGACTTTTTACAACAGGAAAAAAACGTTCTGACGGAATCCTTAAACGAGGCTGACAAGGAAATTGATAAATACAATCGTCTTCTTACCGATACTGAAAATCGCTTGAGGGCCAAGGAAGAAGAGTGCAGAAATCTAACGAAAGTCAACCAACAGAGACGGTTATAACGTTTTTATTGATCGCGCTGTGTACATTGTGTGGTTTTAGGGAGCAGAATTTCATCTTACAGGGACGAATGGGGGCTCTGGAGGCCAAAAGTAGGGAGTTGTTGGTGTACCAAGGTAGTTCCGCGTCAGGTGCGTTCATTGCTCTCTCTGCATTGACGAGGCGGTTGGAAGGCCTCGTTGAAGAGCTCGTGACGTCATATAATATCTCGGATCAAGAGCTAGAGGTACGATTTTCTTTAGTTTTTCGATGGTGGCAGTTTAGCGGCAGTAAATGCCGCTTTCACGGCCTAGGCATTCTGAAAGACTCCACATCCTTTATACCACAGAATCTACCGTTCAAATGATGAACCTTGGTGCAAAAATTATTGGTCAATTGTGATTCCTCTTGATGTTATAAGCCGCCAAAGATCTTTATTTTTAAACATTCTTTTTAAATATCTTTCAAAAGGTGTATCGTAGGATTTTGAATTTTTGCACAGCATTGTTACAGGCCAAGATGGTACTTAAGACATTATCCAAAAAGCGGATCTCTATTATACAGGGTGGCCCCGATGTTATTTCCCTTGAACTTTTTTATGTTTGAAAATATTGCTAATTTGCCTAAGCGGCCGTATTACCCGTTCAATTCTACAACTTTTTTGGCTCTTAAAATTTTTCGAAAAAACTAACCACTCACGAGAAAAATTGAAAAAACCGAAAACATGATGCAGGTAATCACCTTAAAACCAATGATGAGTCTACCTCATAAAAAAGTGAAATTGCCTTCAATGTTTTTTCTTCAGTTGTGAGCAATGGTTCTGGGCACAGATGTAGGACACCTTCAATGCAACAAAAACAGTTGAAATGTGATGCATGTCAACGTACACTTTGATTTTTATTGAAATTGTAGGTTTATCACGATAATCATGTTTTCGGTTTTTTCAATTTTCCTCGTGAGTGGTTAGTTTTTTCGAAAAATTTTAAGAGCCAAAAAAGTTTTAGAATTGAACGATAAATACGGCCGCATGGGCAAATTAGCAATACTTTCAAACATAAAAAAGTTCAAGGGCAAATAATATCGGGGCCACCCTGTATGACAGGGATCCGCTTTTTAGATAATGTCTTAAGTACCATCAGTAGTTGCATATTTTGCTGTGCAAAAATCAAAATCCTACGATACACCTTTCGAAAGATATTTAAAAAGAATGTTTAAAAATCAAGATCTTTGGCGGCTTATAACAAGAGGAATCACAATTGACCAATAATTTTTGCACCAAGCTTCATCATTTGAACAGTAGATTCTGTGGTATAAAGTCTTTCAGACTCACCCTGTATTACGTGAAACAAAATAACTCTTTCAGGATGTGATTTTCCATAACGAGGCCTACAGAACCAGCACTCCAGAAGCTAGTCCAGAGAAATCCAGAAAGTTCCTGCGAGGATCCTCCTTTCTATCCGCTGTCATAAACGCGCTCAAAAACGCGACTGCGCAAACTCCTTTTGTGGCCATTACAGGTACCTGTTTTTTTAACTCCTTGCTTCAATGACGTCATTTAACCCTCGCAGGTGCCAATGAAATGCTCGATTCAGAAACCGAACCCTTCCTCATGATGGAACACGTCTTGGAGGATGTAGTGGTGGCAGATGGGCATAGCCATAATATGATTTCTTCTCGACATGGACTGATCAATAGAGACCTCTCCAAAAGCTACCCCCCAGCCTCTACCGACTCAAAACTTACTTCCTCTCTAGTGGACGAAGTCATCACCGTCGACAATTTAGTAACGCGTCTCTTGAAGGTCATCCGGATAATCCAATTGGAAAGTGACGACTGGATCGACGACCAAAATAAAGATAATCAAATTTGAAAAAGACTGCTATAATTCAAAGTTGTGATGTAAAATATGGATATAAATTTGTTTTGTCGCTTTTGAAGCTAGGATTTAATTTTATAATGAAAGATTTTATATTTAACTGAAAACTTTCGTCCAGTCGAATTCGGTGCTTTATTCTTATAAATTACAATGTTCTGTCAAGACTGCAGTTGTATTCTTAAAGGTATTAAAATTGTGTTTTAAACGGTTTTTTTATTCATAGACTTAAATGTGATTTTTCAATATTTTTAGTTAAAAATACGTTCCTGGCGCGGGGGCTGTGTTAATATGGTGGCTAAAGGCAAAGGGTCCTTCTGGAAGGGGTGCGGTGTGAAGAGAGCCACGAGTAGCAGCTACATATCTGAAAAATGTCTGTCAAAATTTGGATCTTTATGTAAAGTCCCGTCGCATATTAACGAAAGCGGGGGTTGTGTGTCTCAGGCTTTTTTTCTGTTGGTTTGTAAACGGGATTTTACATCCGTCAAAACTCCCGTCACTCACTGTCAGTGTCAATAAACAGTAACAATGGAGATTGAAAGGGGTCTTTGTTGTCAATTATTGCCCATGACAGCAATTTTGACAGAACTGAAATCCCGTTTACAAACCAACAGAAAAAAGCCTGAGACACACAACCCTCGCTTTCGTTAATATGCGACGGGACTTTATATTGCTTACCCTGATTGAACGGCGGGGGCAACGGCTATTGGTGCAACAGCATAGCCGGAATATCCAATCAATGGGGAGTAAAACTGAGGAGATGCAGAGACGACAGCCAAAATGGCAAATACAACGACAAACACAGCCTAAAAATATGTTTTTTTTTACAAAAATTTTAATTAATTTGTGCATTTCATACCTTCATTTTGGAGCGATTTGGTGACAGTGATTTTTGGGAAACCTACTTCTGTTTATATACCATTGTGTCAATTAAAAAAATGACCTGATAAAAAACTGATTAGTAATAGTGTTAATGATAGAAAATTCACAGGAAGAGACCTTGATTATTATTAAAACAAGTTTTATGAGCTGGGCTGGGGCCATTGTTGTTTTGCTGGCTTCCTGAATTGAAATGTCATCTGGTTACATATTTTTTACCAGCTGTAGGATGGGATATAGGTACGCCCTAAGGATTCTAGTTAGTACCTACCTAAAAAAGATGTCTATTATTAGGCAACTAAAAGTGAAACTACTTATAGTAAAAAGAAAAAAAGCTGATTTTTCAAATAATCCACAAATAAGAATACCTCCCTGGAATAATAACTTTTAAACAAGTTGACCTCCCTGCACCACATCAAAAAACATTTTACATTTTATTCTTTTTGACATATGTCCGTTATAAAAACGTTTTTTCCATTAATAAAGTGCGTGAAATAACTAATATGCGGAGAAAAATCTTCCTCTTTATCTACAGAAGGTAGGGGTAAGTAAAAATGTTTCGATCCTTAAGTCATGTTAAACATTCTTTGAACTTCCAATTTGGAAATTTTTTGTATTCGAACATCTGTATGATTATTACCATATTATTATTATTATTATTTTTAAAACTTCCCACCTTGAATATCTTTGGATGTACGGATGTACCTAATAAAAATATTGAATTTAACCGGAAATGACCTTAACTTTGTTTTTAACTTCTACGCTCAAGGCGGAGCAGTATATAAAATCGATCAAAAATTCGAAATTGAACTGACATCAAATCTTTACGTTTTGGGGTCCCAGGAACCCAAAAAACCTATTTTTGAAAAATGTGTGTCTGTGGACACGCTACAGCCGAAACTACTGAACTGATTTTGATGAAACTTGGCACACATATTCAGTGGGAGATTTGTAGGTGCTGATTAGAATCTGGGCTACACCGGCTCACGGAAAATGCCTTTTTGGCACATCAACTTTAAAAATTTAAATGCAAACCCCCATTTTTCGCATTACCATATGAATGCTCTTCAAATTCTGATTCTAAAAATGTATTCACACTTGGGCCCTTTTGACCAAAAAATGGTGCCGTGAAAAAAAAACTATGCATAAATGTATATTTTTATTACCGGATTTGATAACTGATTTTTTTTCAAGCCGAAAACCTTAGTGCCATTTTTTCGAAAAATGTCATTTTAGTGGCAATTTATTTTATTGTCTGTGCGGGAGAGGAGCTGATTAGATTTTGAAGCCGATCAGTCAACCCGAAGTGCCCTTTTGGCATAGCAACTTTCTTATTTTAAATATTTAAAAATTTAATAAATGCTGCTGTTATTAATCCAATGCAGTGCGGCGTAGAAGTTCCTGCCGTCTCCGAGACCGCCTTTTTTCAAATAGAATGACACCTTTTTCTCAACGGGTTCGGAATCTACGATTTTTTCTGAGTTAGAAACATGCATCATACTTGACCGGAAATGCATTCACGGCCCCCCTAGATTTTCAAAAACATCGAAGAAATCGGTGAAATATTGAGATTTTCGAAAAACGCAAAGACACGTCAAGTTAGTTTTTTTGATGCAAATTTACCTGAGCAATTTAATTTTTTGATTTCTCTTATTTCTATCAAATTTTTTCTTACCTCACAGTCTGTCAAAATCTCAAAAGTAAATAAATACAAAATGTCAATGGGCAGATGAATTTGCATCAAAAAATTAAAGTAGACGTTTTTTTGCGTTTTTCGAAAATCTCAATTTTTCACCGATTTCTTCGATGTTTTTGAAAATCTAGGGTGGCCGTGAATGCACTTCCCATCAAGTATGATACACGTCCCTAGAAAAAATCGTAGATTCCAAATCCGTTGAGAAAAATGTGTCATGCCATTTGAAAAAACAAAGTTAAGATCATTTCCGGTTAAACCGGAAGTGGAAAAAAATCAAGTGTTCCCCACCGTGCGGGATTGGTCAGCGTTTATTTCAATTCAATATCTTTATTACCTACATCGAAAGATATTCAAGGTGGGAAGTTTTAAAAATAACACCCTGTATATTAAAGTTCTTGAAAATTTGTTGATTCCTTTTGGGGATTTTTAGGGTCTTCTAACCTTAAATTCTTTCCCCAACTTTTCTAAGGCTTCTAGATTAAATAAACTATATTTCTAGAATTAAGCCAGATATCTTGAATTTCTTTTCAGATTCTTAATCTACTCTGACAAATACAACTTTTTTCTAATTTCAGGGAATTTCGTATCTGTTACCGTTTGCGAGATTAAAAAAATAAATAAATGGGCGCCATTAGCTCCTGTCCCACAAGATTTGTGGGTTGTGTCAGACTTCCATTTTAGTAAAATTGCTTAAACTATATTATGTTTCGCTGACATGACATCAAAAATGTTCCCTGCCATTCGGCCTAGGTATTATGTGATTTAGAAAAAAGTGAGTTTTTAACGACGATTATTTTCAAATCTCCTTTTAAACCAATCAATTAGACTCATTTTTAAATTTCTATCCAATCAAGTTCATTTAAGAGTGATTAATGCATTTTATCGGTGTTTGCACGAGTCATTTAATCGTTTCCGATGACCACTTGATTTTAAACACAATTTGTTCACTGCTGAAAATCACCACTTAAACAAAATTATGGGAAATAAAGGTCCACAAATACGACCACCAAACACAAGTCTTTCCAAAAACCATATTTTAGGTGTTTTTGGACATAAAGAACGCTGATTTCTTCTGGATATATCTTAAAAACTCAATAACGTTTTGTTTGCACGGTTCCTAACGTCAAACGTCATTAATGTCAATGAGCTATAAAGGCTCGTTCGCAACATCATATTGGGCTTTTGAGTATACGCAACCCCGGTTTAATAAATCATAATTTTATCAAAACAAGAGTTTAATTTGTGAAATAATCTTACCGAATACCACTCGTGCATCGCTATTGCAATCGGTTAAATTTTAGAAATAATTACTCAAGCTTTGTTGCCGTATAGGTAAAACAATTCGAACTAAATTGCCATTTATTATCAAAGATTAAAGCCCTCGAGCTAAAGCTCTCGGGCTTTAATCAGATAATAAATGACAATTTAGTTCTCATTATTTTACCACCGGCAACAAGCTTTCGTAATCATTTTCAAAATTTAACCGATTAAATAGCATGCACTTGTGGTATTATAAGCGAGAAAGCGTGAAAAAAAGTGCCATAACGCTTAATTTTTTCACTCTTTTGCTTGAAAAAAAGTGAAGTCATCAAGGTGTCTAGATTTAGTACACCCCAGTGCCTTTCATTAGAAGATTTTTTGCGGATAAATGTTAAGAACAGAGAAGAGATTTGTTCTCATAATGTTAAATGTACGGGCATAAAAAAATTGTATGGCCTAACTCATGAGTATAATAGCTATTTATGTAACAAGTGGGAAAAGTAGGACATCATTTCCTTACGACTACTTACGAGGCTTCGCCTCGTTCTGCAAGCACGCAAGTAAGGAAATGATGCATTTTGCCACGTGTTACATATAAAATTTTTCACAATCCCGATCGAGACATTCAAAAACTATAATTGGCGAAGCACTTAAAAAGATTTGGTGTTTTTTCATAACTTGCATGAAATGTTTAGTGATCATGTGATTCATGTGGATCATGCTGATTGAAACATATTAAAGAAATTATATTAACATAACTACTTTTCGCACTAGTGCGAAAATGAATTCACTTTTCGCACTGTAATTCACTTTTCGCACTAGTGCGGAAATATGATGCATTTCCTAACTGAAATTAGTGGGAAAAATAACATTTTTCGCACGGGATTATGAAATAGTATATTAAAAAACACGTTTCATAAGGCCAATAAGGGTTTTTAGTATAAGAGGGTCCTTTTCTAATTGTGACGTCAAGCCAATCAAGCGGCAGCGCACTATGCGCAGATGGTATACTGTTTATGGCGGCGCATAGGGGGTCTGACATGGCACATCTTCCATCCTTTTATGCTGAAAACCCTTATTATTATCGCACGAGGATGTTTGGACAACGAGGGCGAAAAGCCCGAGTTTTACATAATCCGAGTGCGATAAAGAGCTTTATCAAACACGTTTTTTATACAATTTTTTCTATTTCGGATACCCATAACCTGTTAGAAAAAAATTGGTTTTCCATTTTCATAGACAGGTCAATGTTCGCTTGACAGTTGGCGATTGTTGGACACAATCGTTGTCTTGGTTACAATGTAAACAAAAGCCGTGCTCTAATGGAGCACATTAGAGAACGCATTTGGCTGCTATAAAGTGTTCATTAGGAAACCGAAATAGAAAAAGTAATTTTTTTTACTCGTCGCATTTGCACGGCAAACATTCCTTTTCTTCTCGTGGAAAAAATAACATTTTTGTCAGCGGCACCCGGCACCATCTTTATCCAACAAACTGAAAACGCCCATTGCACAGTTCACTGTTTTAAAAAATTAAGGTAAGTATAGGTAAGTGTTTTTTTGCTTTTTCCTAAAGTCCTGAGTTTTCTTCTACGGACGGATTTCTTCGATCTTTTTGAAAATCTGGGGTCGCCTCTTGACTGTATTTCCGGTCAAGTATGATACATACAGGGTGAGTCTGAAAGACTCCACATCCTTTATACCACAGAATCTACTGTTCAAATGATGAAGCTTGGTGCAAAAATTATTGGTCAATTGTGATTCCTCTTGATGTTATAAGCCGCCAAAAATCTTCATTTTTAAACATTCTTTTTAAATATCTTTCGAAAGGTGTATCGTAGGATTTTGAATTTTTGCACAGCATTGTTACAGACCAAGAAACAACTGCTGATGGTACTTAAGACATTATCCAAAAAGCGGATCTCCGTTATACAGGGTGGCCCTGATGTTATTTGCCCTTGAACTTTTTTATGTTTGAAAATATTGCTAATTTGCCTATGCGGCCGCATTCCCCGTTCAATTCTAAAACTTTTTTGGCTCTTAAAATTTTTCGAAAAAACTAACCACTCACGAGAAAAATTGAAAAAACCGAAAACATGATGCAGGTAATCATCTTAAAACCAATGATGAGTCTACCTCATAAAAAAGTGAAATTACCATCAATATTTTTTCTTCAGTTGTGAGCAATGATTCTGGGCACAGATGTAGGACAACACCTTCAATGCAAAAAAAGCGGTTGAAATGTGATGCGTGTCAACGTACACTTTGATTTTTATTGAAATTGTAGGTTTATCACGATGATCATGTTTTCGGTTTTTTCAATTTTTCTCGTGAGTGGTTAGTTTTTTCGAAAAATTTTAAGAGCCAAAAAAAATTTAGAATTGAACCGGGAATACGGCCGCATAGGCAAATTAGCAATATCTTGAAACATAAAAGAGTTCAAGGGCAAATAACATCGGGGTCACCCTGTATAACAGAGATCCGCTTTTTGGATAATGTCTTAAGTACCATCAGCAGTTGCTTCTTAGTCTGTAACAATGCTGTGCAAAAATTCAAAATCCTACGATACACCTTTCGAAAGATATTTAAAAAGAACGTTTAAAAATGAAGATTTTTGGCGGCTTATAACATCAACAGGAATCACAATTGACCAATAATTTTTGCACCAAGCTTCATCATTTGAACAGTAGATTCTGTGGTATAAAGGATGTGGAGTCTTTCAGACTCACCCTATATTTTCTAAGTTAAAAAAATTCGTAGATCACGAAATCGTTGAGAAAATTTTAGGTTAGATAAACCAGAAGTGAAATAAAATTAGAAATGTTTTTGAATTGCTTGCTTTCAAATGTGCATAGGCCCCCCAGTTTAAAAAGAAAATGTTTAAAAATCACAGAGATAACCATATGGATCTGGACCGGAACCCGAAATCGTACCGGTGCTGAGTGCAGTAGAAATAACAAGCTCTGATTGGCCATTTGCAAGGCAACTCGGAGAAGGGACCAATCAGTCTGCGTTTATTCCACTACACCGCGCAGTGCAGGACACACCGAAATCGGCATCAGTTTCTTAGAGGACGTGTTGACTGTTTGTCTGCCATTCAAGCTATGTTTGGATTATTTAGTTTTCACCTTTCACATTGCTTTCTTCCTGTTTAACGCTTTATCAAAACCTGAAGTTGTGGCAATAAATCTTTATATTCTATTCAAATATGTCATAAAATCCTGCGTAGGAACGGCACGGCACGTTGACGGCTTGTGTGTAACTCATTCCGAAAATTACGTAATCAGGATAGCCAATAACCTAACGCGATTTTCGAATTTTGAAAACTATCTCAATTTCTTAATCTTATCAGGATTTAAAGTAACCTGAATTTACAACTATGTCACAATGGAGATAATACGGATTTATTTTATCAATTCACAGATAATTCCCACAATAAATCTTTGTTTGTTTTTGAATAGTACTGCACCTGAATAATGACAGCTGACAGCTGTTATTGAAAACATTTGACGTTTCAAAAATAATAAAGAAAGTGGGTTGCTCTCTGACGATGACTCAAGTTTAATGATTCCCTTCCCTTTTCGTCATAAATTCTCACAAATGCAAAGAGGAAGTCGATAAAGATGGTCGGTAAAATAGATCTGGAAGAATGTCTTCGAGACTCCCCCAAATTCAGGTCTGTTATTGTCAAACAAATCTTTTGTTTACACAGGGCCCCCTTGTTACAGGAGTCTCTTGGAAGAAGAGGAATTGAGCGTCGACCAACTTGAGCAGAAACTCGACAAAATATTGAAAGTTTGCGGGACCATGGTGGATTCGGGAAAAACATATGTAGCCCAACAGAGGTTCGTTAACGTCAAATGCTTCTCAGTGGGCGTTGAAATTAAAACGCATGTCTTTTTCTTTGACATGTGTCAAATAACTGTCAGTTTCACAGCCCCTTGAGGATGAGTTTGTTTTGGATCGCTTGATACATTATGAATTGTTTTTTACAGTTTATTTGCAAACAGTTTGTGGGATTTGAGTATGCATTTTCGGGAAGATTCCATTGTTCTCTCTTCTTTAAACAAACTGATCCACAGTTTGCAGGAAATGAACAAATTCCATACAATATTATTGGACCAAGCATCACGCACAATACTCAAGAATCTCACATCATTTATCAAAAAGTATGTTTTGTACGAAGGCTTAGAGGGGCCACAACTAAGCTTTTAAATTTTTCTGAAAAGGAAACTGTTGCAATAGCAAATTGTCACTTGCAAGTGAATTGTCAGTTGTGACAATTATTGTCATTTGTAGGTAACAATTGTCACTTGTAACCGACAATTGTCACTTGTAGCTGGCGATAATTCATTAATTGAAACAGACCAATGGCGTTCGCCGAAGGAGGTTAGGCGGGTACGCCTTCTGTGATTCCAGAAATTTTTGTTGTTTTTTTTTCAGTTTTTAGAAAATAACGCAAATGTACGGATTTATGCTCTTTTAGTACTTTTTGCACACCTTATTCTTTTGCCCCCCCCCCTCCCTTTTCATGACTAATTTCTGAGCACGTCACTGAAGCAATTCGAAGCGGTTGCAAGTGACAATTGTCAGTTGTAAGTGACATTTGTCAGTTACAAGTGACTATTGTCACTTACAACTGACAATTGTCACTTACAACTGACAATTGTCACTTATAACTGGCAATTGCCACTTAAAGTGACAATTTACTGATGCAACAAAGTTTTTTTTCAGAAAATTTTAGAAACTTTGTTGTGGCCCCTTTACGCCTTCGTAGTTTTGTTACAAATAATTGTAACATTGTACCATCTAATCCACAAAATTTAAGATCAAAAGTGGCATGTCAAGACTTGTCTGTTAATAAGGTATCTGGAAGCCTCAACTTGCCACTTACTTTTCCAGGCCCGCTTGATCTTAAATTTTGTTGTTCAAATGGTAGGTGACTGCAGTAACCACTTTCAAGGCCACCTATGATACAATCATTTCAGTTACTTATTTTTGAAATTTCAGTGATATTAAAAATGTTCGCGATTATAAGCAGCATTTTGAAAAGATCTCGTCTGAATTTGATCATACTTTAATAAGGAATTCCCAGACTCCCCGTAGCAAACAGCAGGAAGTCGAGGAAGTTCAGAATGTGCTTTTGGCTGTAAGGTCTTGTTTCGGGCATCAAGCTCTAGACTATGTTAACAGTATTTGCGTGCTGCAAACGAAAAAACGACATGAAATTCTCAGCACGGTAATAATATACTGGGTGTCGCGGTCTCATGTTTTGGAAAGTATGAAAAACAAGATCAATTATTATTTTTCATCGGTTTTCATTGTTCTATTTAGCATAGCAACATCGTTGTTGGTATGTACCATCAGATCAACAAGATTTATATTTAATAATTAGGGCCATGATCTATGCTATTTTGTTAGTAATGCAATGAAACTGGCCTACTCTGATTAAAAATTTAAATTTTTATAATCAAATGGTACTTGTTGACCCAGAAGGAAGGTCCCACCATAACAAAATCGTTATGCTAACGATTAAACAGACATTAATAGGGATTTCACTGGAAGTAGACTGAATTTTTAACCCAACGCAAAATTCATAAAACCAGTCAAAAATGTGTTTTTTGGTTAGGAATCTACGTGAAGAGCGAAAATTTTTACTCTTTTCTCGCGAATGCACCTGTTTTTTAGTAATTTTGCTGTTTTTTCATGTAAAATTGAGTTAATGCATTAGCTCTAGAGATCAGAGAGGACTTTAATTAATTTGAGAGGACGGATGGCAAGCCTAGACTCAAAGCCACCAATTTTGTTGCAACCATTCTTAATAACCCTGTATGTACAGTCCAGGAAAGAGCAAATGCCCACTCGTGCCTGGTCCGCTGCAGCTGCAAGTCGAGTAATGAACTTATCTAATCTCAAAATTGGTCGAAATTCAAATAAACCAATGAAATTGTTGCAACCCTTCATCTCAATTGGACAATTGTTGAAATTAAGTGTGACCTCTAAGATAATTATGCAAAAGTAGTACGCATTTTGTCGAACTGCGTCAATGGCCGGTATGAATAAACGGTATCAAAGCTTTTGTTTATAGTTATATCCTTTTCTCGTGCACGAAAAACTTATATTTGCATCCTTTGCTAATGGGAATGTATGAGCATCTTGTAACACTTTATTCATACCAGCCAGTGTTACAAGATGCTCATACTTGCATTAATATAGGATGTAATTATAAGTTTTTCGTGCACGAGAAAAGGATAGAACTATAAGTAAAAGCTGTGTTACCGTTTATTCATACCGGCCATTGGCTCGAATGAATAAACGGTAACGGAGCATTTGTTTATAGTTCTATCCCTATCTTACACAAGAAAAACTTGTATTTCTATCCTTTATTAACGCGAGTTTAAGCATCTTGTAACACTTTATTCATACCAGCCAATGGGTGGAATTAATAAAGAGATGCCCATACTCACATTAACAAAGGATGCAAATACAAGTTTTTCGTGCACGAGAAAAGGATAGAACTATAAGTAAAAGCTTAGTTACCGTTTATTCATATCGGCAATTGGCTCGTATGAATAAACGGTAACTTATGGCCGGTCCCACGGACCAAACTTATCACATAAGTTAGACTTAAGAATGAAGAATGACGTTTGTCTTATGGTATAAAGTATAAACGTCATTATTGTCATTTTAAGGCTCTCTTAAGGTTAAGTACGGTCGGTAGAATCGTGCATTAGTATTTGCTCATAGTTCTATTCCTATCTTATGCAAGAAAAACGTGTATTTCTATCCTTTATTAACGCGAGTTTAAGCATCTTGTAACTCTTTATTCATTCCACCCATTAACTTAATAATACTCGCATTAACAAAGGATGCAAATACAAGTTTTTCGTGCCCGAGAAAAGGATAGAACTATAAGTAAAAGCTTTGTTACGGTTTATTCATACCGGCCATTGGCTGGTATGAATAAAGTGTTATAAGATGCTCATACTCACATTAACAAAGGATGCAAGTACAAGTTTTTCGGGTACGAGAAAAGGATAGAACTAGAAGCAAAAGCTTTATTACCGTTTATTCATATCGGCCATTGGATGGTAAGAATAAAGTGTTACAATATGCTCATACTTGTATTAATAAAGGATGCAAATACAAGTTTCGCGTGCACGAGAAAAGGATAAAACTATAAGCAAAAGCTTTGTTACCGCTTATTCATACCGGCCAATAACTTGCTGATTGGCGACAATCTGAAGTTAGCTTAGACAAGATATTCGTAATTTTGCACTTATTCGATATTATTGGTTTCTGATGGCACGTCTAAGTAAAATCTAAAAAAATGCTAAATGGCGGAACAGCCAAGAAAAATCTGAATTTTTTATGAGTGCGGTTTATTTTATATTCTTGATGAATTTATATTTGCGGACTTCTAGATATAAAAACTATCCCGCCGCAGATAAAACGCGTGTGGCATATGTTAAATAAACCTAAAAAAAAATTATGAACATCGTGATAAATGAACAATAATGGTTATCTGCCATATTCTAAAAAAATTGCATTAGCACGAAATGTTTTGTTAACAAATATTTTTAGCTCGGGGCGACATTCACCACCTTCCCGCTACGTTTTCCTGATATGTAAAAGGTGGCAGTCACTCCAAATAAAGGCAACAGTTTAAAATAAGACTTTTTAGAGCTACGTAAAGGTATAAACTAAGGCTGAATATTGCTTACAATGCCTTAAAAAGCTTAAATATTTATGTTCTTTTCGCTCGGTTTGACAGGAAATGCCCTCAATTTTCTCCTGTATTCAAACTGTATTCTTCACAGTTTTTCAAAAAATACGCTATTAAATTAAATTAATTCCGTTTGACGAAATCCACAACGACCGCCACCTTTTATGACGTCATATCCGGTTTGTATTTTTTGAAAAAATTTAAACAGTATTTGAGCCCCAGAAGTTTAAATCAAATAGTTAACCCAATTAGACCGGATACAACACAACACAAACTACATAATATACCGACAGCATATTATGTGACGTCAGTCGTCACATAGATTTTTTCTTAAAAAGCTATGAATTTTTGAAACACTTTACTTGCTGAGGTTATTGGTTATTTTATAATTTTCGAAAATTGACTAAAAACTTGTTACTTTGAAAAAAAATCGGCAGATTAACTCCTACTTGCAGCTGCAGCGGACCAGAGATGTAGTGGTTGACAGCAGGGTTGCAAAAAAACAGTTTTTTTTCATTTTGAACAAAACATGTTTTTTTTTGTTTAAAACATGTTTTTAACGTATTAATTTTTATGAAAATTGCATAAAAAAAACCGTTTTAAACTTGTTTAAAACATGTTTAAAACAATAAATTTTGTACATTACAGGCATCTGTAAAATTGTCCCCTCATGGACATAGCGCAGCATTGTTTGATTTAATTTAACGATCTGTCAAAAAATTCCATGTTGGACACATTTTTGAAAAGCTATTCTGCATTTTATGGTGTTAAAACCTAATATGGCGGCTATAAGAAAAAAAAAAGTTGACCGTCGTTGCTCAAAATTTAGAAGGCCTAGAAAATGTCTGTCAATGTTGACAGGTGTCAAAAATATAAAAGTTCCAAATTTCATTTAATTACCAACAATACGAATATACGAAAGATACGAATTTTTCTTTAAAATCGCGATTTTCAATTTTTCCGGGATAACTCGGGAACGAATCAAGATAAAGGAAAATTCTTTACAGATTCCTAATCAGATCTACCTTAATCTCAACAATCATAATATTATTTAATAATACAATTTTCTTAAATATTGCCCTTGCATCTTTTCTTATGCGTCAATCGTGGCATATATGAATTGTGAACGTATGAAGCTATATGAAGTATGAACTTATAGAAATTTGAAATTTGACATGTATAAATTTAAAAAAAACATTGAATAAAAAAAACACGTTTAAAACATATTTGTTTAAAACAAACGGCCTTGTTTAAAACATGTTTAAAACACTTGATTAAAAACAAATGTTTAAAACATGCCAACCCTGGTTGACAGCCACCTTCCAGAGTGGGCACTTGCTCTTTTCTAAACTGTACTCTAATCTAAACCCATAAAAACCTGACCAAGATCCTTATTTATTTATTTTTTTTTATAACACCTATACATGTTATTTATAAGTGCCACCTCTACATAATCTTTATTTTTACAAAAGTTGTACCATTACAGGGTGTCCTGGAATTATGATGCCAATGCTTAACCAGAGCTTCCTTACGTAAAAATATGTCGAAATGTTCCTATCAACCATATGTCAAAAGTCAATCGTTTCCGAGTTATTGGGCTTAGAATGTGACCCATTGAACATGGTTTTTTATTAATATTTCAGAAACCACTTTATCTACGGTTTTCATATTTTGCACACTTTATTAGCTCTTGAGTACCTATGTTTCGGTACATTTTGTTTATTGATCAGTAAACGACAAGGGCCGGATTAGGAGGGTGCCCCAGAGAAATTTTCGTAAAAAAATGAATTCGACAGAAATAGCTGTCAGGTATCCACTTTTTGTGATAAAGCAACTCAAAACTAAACTTTTTTCACCCTTGAGATTTTTTCGTTAACGCGACCGTTTTTGAGAAAAAAATTAAAAATCAAAAATTGTCGTCGCAAATTTTCACATTTAGGGTACAGAAATAAAATCAAAAATGTGGTTAACTATTGGAAACGATAGACAAACAAACTTGACAAGCCAGTAATTAATTTTTACTAATTACGGGTTGTTTATCTGTCGTTTCCAATAGTTAACTACATTTTTGATTTTATTTCGGTACCCTAAATGTGAAAATTTGCCACGTCAATTTTTGATTTTTAATTTTTTTCTCAAAAATGGTCGCGTGAACGAAAAAATCTCAAGGGTGAAAAAAGTTTTGCTTTGAGTTGCTTTATCACAAAAAGTGGATATCTGACAGCTATTTCTGTCGAATTCATTTTTTTACGAAAATTTCTCTGGGGCACCCCCCTAATCCGGCCCTTGTCGTTTACTGATCAATAAACAAAATGTACTTAAACATAGGTACTCAAGAGCTAATAAAGTGTGCAAAATATGAAAACCGTAGATAAAGTGGTTTCTGAAATATTAATAAAAAACCATGTTCAATGGGTCACATTCTAAGCCCAATAACTCGGAAACGATTGACTTTTGGCATCTGGTCGATAGGAACATTTCGACATATTTTTACGTAAGGAAGCTCTGGTTAAG
This sequence comes from Pycnomerus fuliginosus, assembly GCA_963924575.1. Taxonomy (NCBI): domain Eukaryota; kingdom Metazoa; phylum Arthropoda; class Insecta; order Coleoptera; family Zopheridae; genus Pycnomerus; species Pycnomerus fuliginosus. The sequence continues at coordinate 20,831,194 of OZ004621.1, read as the reverse complement.
CGTTGGCATCATAATTCCAGGACACCCTGTATAGTATTTATTTTAACCGTTTAGATTAACTTCGAGAAGACTATAGCCTATATTCTGTAAGCAAAACGCTAACTTTTTAACGGCTGTTAATTTTTAAGCAAATGCAAAAATACTTGCATCTGAAACTTAACAGCCGTTGAAAAGTTAACGTTTTGCTTACAGAATATAGGCTTATGAAGGTTGAACGTCACGTCGACTTTTCTGACAGTCTACGTCACTGGAATTATTATTAGTGAGATGTACCTAACTATAAAATCTCGTCAACAGGTTACTAAGCAATGGACAACAAATATTAAAATAGAGGGAGCATTTTAAGTGGAAAGAATAAGGTTTTTTGGTCGACCCTATACCGGGTGTCAACGAACCCCTGTAACACTTTGCCATTTCTTTATTTTTCCGAATATCAACTTGAAATTTTTATTGGCTCATATACCTATAAAAACGCTAATTTTAACGTATTTACAAAGTTTTTCTTACTTCCGGTAAACCGGAAGTGACGTTAACTTTGTTACTTTACGTAGCAAGTTGGTATTTTTTACGGAATTCGAAAGACATTTTCATTCTCTTTACAACCACATCAAAAAATGTTGACATAAGTTTCGAAGACGGCCGCTAGAGGGCCGAAATATTTTCAGTCAAGTTGCCTGTGATTTCTGCCATTTTAAGTTGAAGTGACTATTCAGATTAGTACAGGAGTCCTCTAAAATGCGCATATTGTGCAAATAGTAAACATTTTCATAAATTTTCTATTGTAAAGTTGTTCGTTTTTTGGGAAAAGTGTAAAAATCGGATTTTCAGAGGTTCTCAAAATTCTCTATCAAGAATGCTATATCCTGTTTATTGACGCCCATTGGAAGAAGAAGAACCAAATTTTAGTTCTCGCTTAAAAAACAGGTACCTTTCCATTTAAAATAAACGTAAAAATTGGCTTAGAAAATCAACGTTTCAGCGAAAATAAATAAGTTGAAAAACGACCTTTGCATTCGAAAATGTATTTAAATGTTTAATATAAATAGACAATATGCACATTTTAGAAGACTCCTATACTAGTCTTGAATCTTCACTTTAATTTGGCGGAAATCACAGCCAACTTGACTTGAAACATTTCGGTTCTCTGGCTGCCATTTTTGAAACTTATGCTAACATTTTTTGATATGTCTGTACAGAGAATTCAAATGTCTCTTGAATTGCGTAAAGAAACCGCCACCTTGCTATTTAAAATAACAAAGTTGACGTCACTTCCGATGGAACCGGAAGTAACAAAAAGTTTGTAAATGTGTCAAAATTAGCGTTTTCATAGATTTATGAACCCATAAAAATGTCAAGTTGACATACCAAAAACTTAAGAAATGGCCAGGTTTTACATGGATTCGTTGACACCCGGTATAGAAAACTTAACGAGTTCAATTTCAAACACTCAATTCCCCTAAATCACAATTCAATGAAATTTTTAAGTGACTCAAAAAATAGTTTCGTCTTTTCAAACTTTCCAAAAAAATGGGGTCGCAATAGCCATTCCGAAACCCCCTGTACATTAAATTTCAATAATTTCATTTTACAGCTGTTATCGTATATGCATGCCTGCACTACATATTATCACCAAGGATCTGACTTATGTGCCGATTTGGAACCGTTTTTTAAAACATTAGCCGATGAAGTAGGTACGATTCTACAGGGTACACCAAAACTAAATTATAAATAGATTGCAGAAATGCGAGATCAAACCTACAAAGTGGAAAAAGAACTGGAGAACAGACATGGAATTGTCAATAACACTGAAAAAATCACCACGAAGACGGGCAAGAACTCCCCGATAATGGAGGGGTACCTCTTCAAACGCACATCGAACGCTTTCAAAACGTGGAACAGACGGTGGTTTTATTTGTATGACAATAAATTGGTTTACAGGAAAAGGAGTGGGGAGGAGCAAGAGACCGTGATGGAAGATGATTTGAGGCTTTGCACTGTGAGGCCAGTCTTGGATGGGGAAAGAAGATTTTGCTTTGAAGTCTTGTCGCCGTCAAAGTAAAACTAATATTTTTTTTATTTATTATTATTACTATTGTATTATTTTTTAGGAGTCACATGTTACAGGCTGATTCAAAAGAAATGTACGAAGCGTGGATTGCTGCTGTGCAGAAGGGGATTGGGGCTGCTTTTCAGAGGATTCATACCGCCGAAAGTATTGATAGTAAAAGCAGGAATAGCCAACTTAACGAAAATGATCCGGTGGCCAACAGTCATAACAATAATAAAGTCAAGAAAGTCAGGTAAGAATGTTACCGGATTGTAGTATCAAGAACTTACGAAAGCCAAGTAGCAAAACAGTAAAAAATGGAGGAAAATTGAAAATAAAATTTCCGCCGGTATTGACAAAACTTACAGAAAAGTAAAGAAAGACTCTTTTGAAGTTAACATCTATGACAGTTAGGGTTTCCAATTAACTGCTCGATTCATCCACTTTGGTTAACTTTAAGCGATAGTTAAAATGACAAGTATGTCGTTTAAACAATAGGTTATATGTCATTCTTGTCATTTTAACTGTTGCTTAAAGTTAACCAACATCGGCGCAATTGGCCATAAAAGAGATAGACAATATGGAGGCAAAATTTGACAAAGCCCGGTATGCAAAAGTCTGTCATTGTTTTGCCTCCATATTACGTCACGAATGATAGAGAGACCTTCAAGTTCGTTATCACTAATTAAGTCAAAATTTCCTACTAGTAGGCTCTATGTATTAAAATTATAGTCGTTGAACAGTTGAACATAAATGCAATGAAAATATTGAAGTGTGGATCTACCGAAAGAATTGAAAATAAGGTTCAGAGTCTTTTTTGTGGTCACAACTTTACAAAAATAGTAAATCAGTTGTACAATGGTCTATTACGGTTTATTACAAATCTTTTTATTATTGCTATAATTCGAAAAATAGAGTATTGTACTCAAAATATGAAAACTTCTCAATCAACAGTTTCAATTATTTTTTTATTATTTTTGCGAAAACGTCACAGAAAACCAGGGAAAAAATCAAATGAAAACTGTTAAAACCGCTCTAGAATTTGCACGTAGCTTGCCTATCATTCTACGTCACGTATCAACTTGGTCTAGACCAATGAAATTGCGCCATTGTTTTGTATTGAAGGCGTTGCTATGACGACAACCAATCAGTTTATTTTGAGAGTTGACGTAAGCACGATGTGTTGTTGCCCATGTGTTTTCGTCTAACGTTCAAATTTTGCAACTTTAACGACAAATATTGCTTAGTTCTTACGCGTTTTAGTAATCAATGTATATCTACAGGGTGTTTCCTGAGTACACCGACAAACTTCAGGGGATGGTTCTTCACCTTATTCTAAGACGAAAACTTCCTATATGACGTATGTCCTTTGGTATTTTTGACAAGTCATAAAGTTTATTCAGGTTTTCGGCGTATTTTTCATTCTGAATTGTAAAAGGTGGATTAATTAACCCTTGAATTGTCATACCGGGTAGCCCATTCAAGACGATCCAGTCGTAATAACTTTTGAACGGAATAAGATATCGACTCCATGAAAAATTTGATATGTGGGCCAAAAATGTGACTGATTACATGTCTAGGGAGTTTAATCGTTATTAGCTCTCGTTGGTCCGTGTGGGACAGCTAAAATTAAAGCTCCAAAAAATCTAATAACAAATAAAACTCGTTAGACATTTTTAGTCCACATATCAAGAAATCTTTCATTGAGTTTTTCAAAACTTGCCACGGATTTCTAATTTTATATTAAATTCGAATAAATTAAATTTTTGTCTCTAACATGAAAACGATTCTCTAAATTTTCAAACTACTTGGAATAGTGAATAGCATTTTCCAAGGGCTTTCATTTGATATGCACCACGTGGAATGTTGACATTTAAGATTTTTGACGTTGATTGGGGTAATGCACAAACTGAATGGGCCACCCGGTATAGTCGTTTAAATGCATTTTTTTCGAATTGACTTGCCTCCGATTGGATTTTCCCCCGTTTCTCAACAACATCATAAATGAAAAACGAAAGAGAACTGTTTTGTGCAGTTTTAGTCAGGAAAAGTATGCAGTATGCACCCTATACCTACGTCCCTGGACTTGGTACAGAATTTTCATTATATTCTGCAGATTGCTCCTTATGTGATATAATTGTAAATCAAATTTCATGAAAATATCTTGAAGCGCTTTTGACGAGGCTTTTGAAATGTTAGCAAAAAACATTTTTTTTTGGAATTTGTACATACAGGCTGTCTCGAAATTAAGGGATAATATCTTAAGGGCGTATTCTACGATCAAAAAATTGAATAAAAATTTTAATCAACATGGGTCGAAAAAAACCCCCCAAAGGAGCTAGAGGACCCCTTTGAAAGTGTTTTTTTTATTTCTTCAAACCGGTTAAAGATAACATGAACTTGGGTATCTTTAGTAAATGTTTGATGCTGAATTCATTACCGTGGTAAAAAAAAAAATGGGCAGCTACGGAAGCGGCTGGAAACTCCCCACTTGGTGAATGGTTCAATCCTATCGCCAATATCAAGTAAATTTCACTATTTACTATACCTAAGTTTTACTCTACCAAACCTAAGGTGTTTTCTGTGATTTTTCTAAATTTTACGATCTTTAGCCAAAAGGGCACTAAGACCGAATACAATTTTGAAAACAAAATTTGAAGACTTTTCATGTGCTGATAGAGAAAATAGGAGTTCATTACTCAAATTTCAAAGTTGATATGCCAAAATGGCACTTGCCGTTCGCCGATTGCCACCAAAATTAAATCCGCTCTTCGGCGGGTAACGGTATCTCTACTTACTAAATTTGATCCAAATCGATCCAGCAGTTCGGGCTGTAGCGTGTTATTTAATGTTTCCTCGAAACTTTGAATTTTTCGATTTTATGCCAAAAAGGCGCTAAGTGTGAATACACTTTCGGATGCAGAATTTCAAGACCTTTCATGTGCTGATAAGAAAAATTAGTGTTCATCAGTCAAATTTCATAGTTGGTGTGCCAAAAAGGCACTTGGCGTCTGCGAATTTGCAACAAAATTAACTGGGCTCACCGGAAGGCCAACGCTAACCTCCATACCAAATTTCATTACAATCCGTTCGGTAGTTTCCGAGAAATCGTGCTCACATACGTACATACACACAGACATTTTTTAAAAACCACTTTTTTGTGATCCTGGGACCTTGAAACGTAAAGATCTGGTGTTATCTCAATCTCGAATTTTGGAGTGATTGCAGTAACCTCCCATTTTTATATGGTTGTGGGGAGGTTAAAATTGTAAAATTTCGATCATAAGCATCCTGTACAGAGGACTAACTGTGCTCAAACATTTTTGTAAGTCGTGTTTTTTCAAATTTGAGCCCAGAATCTGAACATTTGAAGTTTTTTTTCGGAAAAATGATGCTCTTGTTCGAAATCGCTAGGACGCACCGTTTTCAAATAAAATGACTTCAGTTCAGTTTTTTTTTCCTAAAATTATATGATAATTATGATCAAAACTTTAAAATTTTCACCACGGTAATGAATTCAGTATCAAAGCTATGAAACACTCCACTAAGGAAGCCGAACTCATGCCGCAAATTGGGAAATTTTCGTCCCTCTTTTTAAGCAGTTCTCCAATAACAATCAGGTGGCGCAATCGGCGACAGCGAGGTTGTCATTCTGACATTAGCGTTCGGTCAAAAGCGAATTATTGCAAGTTTTATTAGCTTTCATGGGCTTTTTGACTGTTTATTAAAGGACAACTTAGAATAGCGACAAGCAGACGATATTCTATGCCTCTGGAAAGAAATTCAGTGACGAAAATGTGAGAAATGTCACGCCATAAGGCATCAAAGGTAAAAATCAATAATATCCTTAAAAGGCGACCAATTCACAGTAACTGTTGTTATTAGGAAGATCCTGGTCAATTAACAAATGTCCGCTGGCTCAATCAGGAGCGGATAGGTCTGCTTATGGTCTAATAATGAGGTCTGTGGAGCGGGCTATACCTACATTTTATGGAGGAAGATATTATTTACAACTATGAGTCAAAATTGCTTGATGCAAGAAGAGATCAAGTTCGTAGAGGCAAAGTATTGTTATGGCAAGCAGCTGTCCCATGTATTTTTGCAAATTTGTCACAAAATTGTAATTTTTATTTAAATTTGTCACGTCCGCCATTTTGTAAATTAGATGGGAGGTTGATGAGGTTATCGGACTGGGTTAATTAAAATTTACAATTAATGCTTACTAGTTTCGACGTATATTTTCGTCTTCATCAGAGCTACAACAAAAATTGACAAATGGACACAGTTTATTTAAAACATTATTCTTACCAAATTGTTATGTTAATGTTTGAGAGCTTGTGTGGATGGACCCGCATACGTGGAGAGCCGGAGAAAAGAGTCATTTGCTCCACGCAACCATCCATGCACACAAGCTCCCCAACTAGTAGTCTACATTCTTACCAACTATTTAACATTTGAGAAACTTTATAAAATTAAAATTAAAAATAAAAAAAAAAAAAAAAAATAAAAAATCTGAATGTTGATACTATACGTCTAATATTAATACAATTCAATTATATATTTACGTTATTCGAACATTTAACACTAAACATAAAAAATAAAATCTTTCCATTATCTTAGGTCAGGGGGGGGGGGGGTAACCGTCTTTTCTTCCTTCTCCTACTCCTCTGCTGAATCTTAAATTTATTAATAAGGCCACTGTATGCAGCATGAAGATTATCAACATCACTTCTTTTATTGACAGTGTTCATAGCTTTAATAAATATCATTTCACTTAAACATCGTTTTTTATAATTATTTTCTTTATCCAAAATGTGTGCAGATTCAAAGTCAAAATTATATCCAGTTTCAAAATGGTGTTCAGCTAATGCTGTTTTATCTAATTTTGTTGCATTGCTGTTTTTACAATCATTTTTATGTTGTTGTACTCTTGCCCCAAAATATTGTTTGGTTTGCCCGCAATAACTTAAATTACAATTATTACATTTTATGGAATATACTATTTTCGATTGTTTATTTTCTGGAACTCTGGAACTCTGGAACTCTTTTTGTTTAGAATAAAGTATATTAGTGGTTTTTAAGTTGTAAAATGCTAATTGAACACTATCTGTTCTCTTTTTCAAAATTCTTTGTAGCGGTTGTGAAAGGCCAATAATGAATGGAAATTTACAATACGTCATCTGCAGATTTGCTGACCTATTCAAACTTGCACCAACAACAACATTCAGATTTTTTATTTTTAATTTTAATTTTATAAAGTTTCTCAAATGTTAAATAGTTGGTAAGAATGTAGACTACTAGTTGGGGAGCTTGTGTGCATGGATGGTTGCGTGGAGCAAATGACTCTTTTCTCCGGCTCTCCACGTATGCGGGTCCATCCACACAAGCTCTCAAACATTAACATAACAATTTGGTAAGAATAATGTTTTAAATAAACTGTGTCCATTTGTCACTTTTTGTTGTAGCTCTGATGAAGACGAAAATATACGTCGAAACTAGTAAGCATTAATTGTAAATTTTAATTAACCCAGTCCGATAACCTCATCAACCTCCCATCTAATTGTAATTTTTCTTTGGCATGTTGTACGATGATTTTCTAGATAAAGACAAAAGTAATGTGAAAGTAATCAAATCCATTGATCTGGTGCGTATTTTATCTAATTCTTTCCGACTTACGCTCATATTAAAGAGTCTTTTTTTCGTGAAATGAGGAATTTTATATTTTTTTTCCTTAATCGCATACGAACGCCGCGACATCTGGTGGAAACTGCGGAACCCGAATTAAAATCAAAAAGTGGGTACATTTTTTTTGACGGAGTGCGTCTTCCTTAGTGGAGTGTTTCATAATCAAAGCCTTACTAAAGATACCAAATTTCACGTTGCTATATTCAACCGTTTTGAAGAAATTTGGAATAAACCACTTTCAAAGTGGCCCAAAGGAAGCATTTTTCGACCCATATTTATTAAAATTTTCAATAGTAATACGACGAGTAGTCTCTTGATTGCCGCGGGTTTTGACGTCCGAATGGCTGTCAACTACGAGTCAAAATGGTAGATTTTTTTAGGCTAAAAAGAGGACGAGAGCTCGCTCGAGTCCACTTTGGCCGAAAAAAATCTACCATTTGACAAGTAGTGCATCCATGAGGACTCAACAAGGCAACCAAGAGACTACGAATCGTATTTTGCAGATTATTTTATGAATTAAAGTATTGAGTAAGTAGTGTCAAGTTGACGTTGTAGTCTTATCACTGTAATCAGGATTACTGGTATGCTAAATGCTCCTTTGGATTGGTTCAATACTTAATGAATAAAATAATCCTTCATATTTTTGATCCTAGAATACGCCTTTAAGATATTATCCTCTAATTACGGGACACCCTGTATTTCCTTAGGAAGTTTTCGTCTTATAAGGTGAAGAAGTTTATAGGTGTTCTTAGGTGAATAAGCATTTGTAAATTTAACCAAGTGCAATGTGGTGATTGATTGATATTACCGAAAGTTTTGTTATTGATAGTACCGAAAGTTTGTTATTGATTTTTTAACAACGCAGTTTTAATACATAAATGCCGACGTTATAAGAAAAATCGTAACATTATCAGAATAACAGGCAAAATTTACCGGTACAATTAATAACGAAAGTTTAATATGACAGTGATGACGTAACGAGAAATTCTTTAACCATGTTATTTTCCCAGGATGTGGGAGCAATTGTTAAAAATCCCCGGAAATAATCACTGCTGTGACTGTGGCGCCCCCAATCCGCACTGGGCTAGTATTAACTTCGGTATAACACTATGTATAGGTAAGTTATAAAGTAAAGGGTGGCCCATAAACAACGGGACAGTTTTCTTTTTTGTATATCTTCATTAGTTTTTGTGCGATATTTTTTAGTTTTATACTCGACGTAGCTGAAGGTTGAGGTCGTCAATACTACTCATTGGATTTGAATTTGCACCATCAGTGTCGTTCCTAAGGACTTTCATGTAATACCATTGTTTAGGCCAAAGGGGTTTCGTTACTCTTTGACACATGATAGTGGTGTTTAGACAGGATTGAAAGTCGTTCTTTCCTCTTTCCGAAATGTCCTTCAAAATGAAAATTAATCCATCCCTAATTTTTTTGCGAATTTTCTTCCAAAGCTTTAAATCGCATAATTTGATAGAAAAAGTACAGAGACGATGAAAACTCTGTAGGCATATTTGATTTAAGTTGTAAATTGAGCAGATTAATCTGTATTTTTAATTTAAGTTGTAAATTAAGCTAATATCATCGTCTCTGTACTTTTTGTTGCAAATTATGCGATTTAGAGCCTTGGAAGAAAATTCACACAAAATTTAGGGATGGATTAATTTTCATTTTGAAGGACATTTTGGAAAGAGAAAAGAATGACTTTCAATCCTGTCTAAACGCCACTGTCATGTGTCAAAGGGTAACGAAACCCCATTGGCCTAAATAATGGTGTTAAATTAAAAGTCCTTAGGAACGACACTGATGCATGATGGTGCGAATTCAAATCCAATGAGTGGTATCGACAACCTCAACCTTCAGCTACGTCGAGTATAAAACTAAAAAATATCGTACAAAAACTAACGAAGATATACAAAAAAGAAAACTGTCCTTTTTTTATGGGCCAGCCTTTAGATTGAAAATTCGATAGCTTTATTAAAAAAATATACGAATACAGAATGTTCCGGTGTTCATCGAAGTTTGGGAGTCCACTACAGCAAAGTCCGATCTCTGACTTTGGACGACTGGGAGCCGGAAATAATAAAAGTGATGGTGGAAATGGGTAATGCGATTGTAAATAAAATCTACGAAGCCCAAGTTCCTGAGGATTTCGTCAGGGCCACCCCAGATTGTCTGGGGTAAGTAAGCACTCAATTTTTTTTTTCTTTAAGTAAAATGTGCACAAACAACGCTTCCGATAAAAATAATAAGCATTTTTTAGTTAAAATTGTATTTTATGAAATTTCTTTTTCTCACTAAAACACAAAAAGTGCAATTTTCGCACATAGTCCAGGCGGTGCGTGGAAAAATCTCTAGCAAAATGGATAAAATGAAACAGAAAAGTTTTTTTTGCTGGAAAAATACTAAAATGAGCTCCATAACTCGTTTCCTCTAAATGGTACGAAAAATATGGAGATATTGCCGACTAATAAATTCTCTACTAGAAAGTTCCTATGTACTATTCTCCTGTGACCAATAGTTTCGCCGGGAACAAAGGTGAGCGACTCTCTCCAAGCGCAATTTAAGACAAATAAGAGTAACGTTTTGTGTTAAAATGGCTCTTTAGGGAGATACGCCCCAGTTTTTTTCAATTTATTCAAAAATTGCAATTGATTTTCATCAGAGACGTGCGTTCCGTGGAGGGATTAACACATTTCTTACATAAATTTTTCTCACAAAATAATATCAAAGTCATAATTAGCTGGCCATGCCTTAAAACAAATAAATCCTCGATATTTTATTCGTTCTGTACTCCACATGAATTGAGGATGTGCATTCACATATAAAACAAAGTCGAACGCGGACCCCCCAAGGCCCACCCCAATCTCATTCACGTTCATTAGAAATAAGTTCGGACCAAGGACCGAACCTTGAGGTACGCCATAATTTACCTTCGCAATGTCGGAAGCATTCTCATCAAGGAATGTATACTGAATTCTGTTACTTAGGTACGAGTTAGTACAAGTACTAAAATTGTAATAGGTAAATAGGTACTTTCATTTTTCTAATAACGTGTGTCAGTGTCCACACAGTCAAAAGCCACGTCAAAGGCTTTCTGCAAATCATGAAACGTCACGTCGACGTGACTGTTGTTTGTACCTTTACAAAATATCCAACAAATCGGTAGTAGTTTTTTAGGCTCTGAAGGCAAATTCCTTGTCAATGAAAAGTTTATTTTCATCAAAATGACTAATAAATAATCTATTCCCTCACTATTAACTCAAAGATTTTTGGGTCTCTGAAATTTGAGTCGGTGCTCGGTAATCAGACTTAATATTATATGCAATATCTTGAAGAAACCATTTAGTAGGTAGTCTGTTAGAGCCCGTCCACTCTAAGCTGAAGCACTAAAGTGCAGGTATTTTGATGTTTTCCCTAGATTATGACAGTGCCAATGGCGTGCTGTACAAAACAGAACAACAATTGTATTGATGAATCGAAAAACACAAAAACACGTCAAGTTGGTTTTTTTGACTATTGATCTCAGATGAAAAGTGCATTTACGGCCGATTTCATAATACAAGTTAAAGGTCCTTTAAAGTTAAAGTCGACTTTAAAAGGGATTTTGACCAATCAGGAGCAACCTTTCTGGAATGTTGCTAAGCAAATATTTAAAGGACACTTTAATTTTGATTATGAAATCGGCCCTTAGAGGCTTCTTGTCGAGAATTTATTAGTCTTCAATTTTTCGTACCATAAAGACTCGCATGAAGAGGAAGCGAGTTAGAGGAAGTGGAGATTTTTCGTTGCTCTGAACTAACCAATCCAATAGAAAAACTTCTGTTAAAATTTTCCCATTAAAAAATACTCAGTAATAATAGTAATTCACTTTTGTTTCAAGATACACAATGTACGTACATACATAATATTATTAAATAACAGGACCGTGCGGGAAAGCTGGATCAAGGCGAAATACGTCGACAGAAAGTTCGTCAAGAACCTCCCGAACTTCAACTCCCCCCAGAGGAGTTCGAGGGCGACTTTCATGGACGTGCGCAAGTGGAGCGTGAGGAAAATCCGGAGAAGGCCGAGAAGCGGCGACAACGCCCGAAAACGCAGCAAGTACAGGTCGAAAGACAACGAACGAATTTCGGAGACGAGCGAATGTAGCGACAGTTCGTCGGAAGCCGCCACTAAGCCGAACGTCCTGCTGTTTGGTGATTTAGATAAACAGCCATTGGATGACACGATCGACTTAAGCAGTGATCAGGAGTCGACTGCCGGGGAGGGGGACGAAACTGTCGATGAGGAGGACATCGATAAGTTGCATCCGAATTTGTTGCTGTATAAAGCGGCGGCTGCGCACAATTTGCCCGTCATGTGCGAGGCTTTTGCCTTGGGGGCGGAGAAGCAGTGGATTAATCTCGAGGATAAGGGGCGGAGTCCTATTCATCAAGCGATTTTGAGTGTGAGTATATGTTTGTCTTTATTGTGAGTGCGAGAAGGACGGAAACAAAAAAGTGTGTCAGGTTAAAAAATCAAACTCTAATTAAGATTTTCATTTAATTCGCAAGAATTAACCTCTACATAGGAGTACCATATGAACGAAGTATCGTTTAATCACTTAAATCTATAATAATTGGAGTTTTGATGAATAGTTGGCAGCACTGGCTATCTGTCTAAAATTTGTCAATTCGGTTTTAAGGTATGTAGTATGACAAGTGATTTTGTTTTATGTATAAATGTATAGCATTTATAGCAATGACTTTTGTTGCATAACTATGTACCAGTCATTAGCCATTTCACTATGTAACTTGCGAAAAAATTAAAAGAATACGTTTAATTCGTTCAATGTTCAATTAATAACATTTCATTTTCCAAACTTTTCCTCACTTGGACATTATACAGATTATACAGATGAAAAGAAGCCACCCCCAATATCTCGTAAATCAAATAAAATGTGAGAATTCGCTCGGGACAGGTCGATTTTAGTGCCTTATCAGTTTGCGAGGCACTCTTGTTTTGGCTTATTCGCTCGCTCGCTCGCTTCTCTCTACGAACGATAACTTGAGAACGGATTGAGATTTCGGGTTGAAACTTGGTATACAACTTTGTTTCCCAAAAAGTAAGGCGGGGATTGCTTTTGGGCCATATCGGACCAAGGGGGTGGGAGTTAGGGTTGAAAAACCGAAAAACTAATTGCAATAACTCGAGAATTACTGGAGGTATTTTGCTGAAACTTGGTGTGCACGTTCGACCTTCAAGTATGTTGAAGGTGAAGAGGTGTCAATTTCGGAGGATGAAATTTAGGAGATGAAAACCATGAAAAAAAACTCCGCAACTATTTGAAACCCAACGTACACACATATTTCGATGAAATCTTGCCGGGGATGTTTTTGTCTTATTTTTCGTGCTACTTTTGGTATTTCTACTTAACTGCAATAAATTTTTTCTTTCCTGTGGTGCTAATTCTACAGACTTTGCATAATTTTTGTGTTTTTTTTGTTCATTTTCTACTGCAAACACTGTGAGGGACTTATTTCAGGTTTCTCAGACCCAATTCACAGTTTTTTTATATTGTATTTTTCAACACATCTGTGCGTCTGCGGAGACACTACTACTAAGTGCAGATTCCTCCAGTAAGTTCGGGCGACCCCTACATACCCCACTATTATAAACATCTACGGGGATACACATCGCATTGATGTACATCTTCACATGCACATTAAGTCCGTACTTGGTGAAAGGACCCCGCATGATTCTTATGGAAAGTGGCTTTCGGTGAAGTTGTCTGAATTTTTTATATGTTGAAGTTTCCATGATTCTGAATAAATGTTATCATTGCGCCAATGGCATGGACAGATTTTGCTACAAAAAATTCCGAAGATAGAACTTTTCCCATTAGAAGTATGGAAGCCTTTAGGACGTATTTGAATATTTTCTCGGGAAGAGAAGGAAACGGCGGACCCAAAAATGTATAACCATAAAGGCAAAATTGTATCTTCTGTACACTCTGTAACAAAAACTGTCCATATCTGGAAGTTAGCGCAATGATAAGTTTTGTTCAGAACCATGAAGGCTACAACATATCAAAAATTTAGACAACTTCACCGAAAGCCAGTTTCCATAAGAATCGTGCGGTTCCTTTCGTAACAGACCATGTAAAGGTAAAGTAAAAGAATGTAAGATGGGGGTTGCTGGGATACACAAAAAAATAATAAAGCGCAAACAATAAGGGAGCACAACAATTATTTTTGTATCTCCAGCTTTCCCATCCTTATTGTCCCGTAATTTGCAAAGAAAAATTCGTCTCAGATTAGGTTCAGGAGTCTACCATCAACAGATTTTCCGCGAGTTCTGAGACACCCTGTATACTGCCGCAATAACCTTAAAAATAAAAAATCATTTGATTGCCGCCAACAATCGAACTATTCTCCCTTCCTTCTAACAGGATATCGGTCGCCTCCAAGTGCGTGCGCACCATCTTGGCGTCTTCTTTTAACACGTTGAGATCTCAGTATAATGCGTATTCTTTTTACTCAAGAAATACCTTTACTGTAACGATGCAGTCGACCAAGTGAATAGTTGCGATGGGATGGGCATTTTTAAAGTCCCCGACTGTACATGAATTTTCTGGTTCACCAATACACACAAGTGCTATTACGAAGAGAAATTGAACAAAAAAGGCGATACATTTTAATAAACAAGAATTTTTAATAAGTCGGATAAATGACGTCACCATAGGCGTTTCAATGCATTAAACCCGGATAAATGATGTCATCGCATATTTTTATTAATTATGAATTAAACCCTACCTATTTTGATGTCCTTTCTTTAAGCGTAATAAAAAAAATCATTCATGTTCCTCATTGCATGCTTTTATTTTATTTAATTTTTTTAAATATAGCCTTATGCTGTATCCGTAGATAGTACACAATCACTGATAATAACCTTCTTCTTTAGCACCACTCAACAAAAATCATAGCCTATTCTAAATTATAAAATTTTATTTCACGGTATGTTCCTCTCTTTTGTTGGTCTTATGAGTGCAAGAAGTGCGGAAATTTGCATTTTTTTTATTCAGCGAGCAATAATTGTATTCCAATTTTTCGTTCGATTTTCTATGCCCGTTCTATTTTACTACAGTTCGATGAATGAGAAACCGATCTCAGTGGCCAAAGTTGACATTTGACGTTGCGTTCAAATATTTCCACAGCCTGCATCAGTCTGTATATGTAAATAACTAAAAAATAATTTCCAGGGCTCAGTAATGCCTTGCGCCTACTTGATTTTAAATGGTGCCAAGATTAACGCCCAGGATCAGAACGGAAAGACTCCCCTACATTTGGCAACGCAGGAAGGTCACACCGCGCAGGTCTGCTTGCTGCTGAAGCACAGGGCTGACCAACATTTGGAAGACGACGAAGGCAAAGTACCCCTAAAGATCGCAGAACAAAAGGAACACGCGGACATTGTCACTTTGTAAGTCTAGGGCGTTAAAGTGGCCGTTTAAGCCCTCAGTTGTACGAAAAAATATATCTCTTTTCAGATTGAGACTGGGAAGGCTGAACGACGAAATGAAAGACTCGGAATTGGGGGTGACCGGTGACACCATGTTCAATGACGTAGTTAGGGATTTCTCTCAGTTGGCTTGTTCTCATCCGGAAAGATTGCAAAGGCCAAAAAACGACCCCGAATGACACTTGAATAGCCTGAAGAGATTGTTTTTTTAGGAAAACATGATTAAGTATTTATGTTGCCTGTTATGTAGGCACCTAATAGGTGTAACAATTTTTTAAATTTCGATTACCTACTTGTATTTGGGACAATATTGTGGCTAGACGACCGGTAACGGCTGGTTTATATCCAGCAAGTAAATTCTTTCACGTGACGTGGACGTATTTCATCGTTGAAGTAGCTTGATTTCACATGTTTTCAAATCTTAATTTTTTCTCATTTCTAAATATTTTTCAAATTCTATGCGTTTTTCAACTACCATTCAGGTCAGGTAAAGATTTTTTGAAGTTAAACCACAGGGTGTCCGGGAATAACGTCGCCATATTTTGGGGGCTGATTCTACACCTACAAATAGGAAAAAAAGTTCATATGAACAAATGTCCGAAAGTGCCTCCAGGGGGCGCTACAGACTTTGGGTAGGTGTCTGTCAAAAACAGGTATTTATTAATTATTTTTGAAACAGTTGGAGCTACAATAACAAGTTTTTGTCGTTAGTGACAAACTAACGACATTTGTGAAGCAAGTCAACTTGTTTTTTTGCATTTATAAATTTGTTACCATAGGCATGACATGCTTTAATCGCGTTTTTCTTGAAAACGGTTGATCCTATGACTTAGTATCAAGAGTACCTTTTTTATGTAGAATCGTTTGGAGAATTGTTATCTGCAGTCAAAAATTCAAAAAAACTAGAGAAAAAAAAGTTGTGGGAATTTTTTCCTCAGCCCGTGTTTTGCACGCCTATTCGCGATTCAAATTAATTTTGTGACGTCACACGTAGGCATATTTTGTTGGAAGCGTCCAATCAAATGTCACCAAAAATGTCTGTCAATATATTTCAGCGCTCCTCATTGGCTCTTTTCCCAGAGTTCCCTCACTGTGACGTCACACACCAGAGGGCGTCCTCCTAGAATCGCGAATGGTCGTCAATCATCTGTCTTGTTCCCACCAGATAATTTGTCACCCCAAAATTACCTCGGAACCCAAATTTCGTCATTCTATCTCCAACCGTTTCAAAAATAATAAATACCTGTTTTTGAGAGACACCTTCTAAGCCCTGTGGCGCCCCCAGGAGGCCCCTTCGGACATCTGTTCATATGAACTTTTCTTCATATTTTTAGCTCTGGAATCACCTCCCAAAATATGGCGACGTTATACCCGGACGCCCTGTATACAGGGTGGGTCTGAAAGACTCCACATCCTTTATACCACAGAATCTACTGTTCAAATGATGAATCTTGGTGCAAATATTTATTGGTCAATTGTGATTCCTCTTGATGTTATAAGCCGCCAAAGATTTTCATTTTTAAACGTTATTTTTAAATATCATTTGAAAGGTGTATCGTAGGATTTTGAATTTTTGCACAGCATTGTTGCAGACATTGTTAAGACGTTATCCAAAAAGCGGATCTCTGTTATACAGGATGGCCCCGATGTTATTTGCCCTCGAACTTTTTTATGTTTGAAAATATTGCTAATTTGCCTATGCGGCCGTATTCCCCGTTCAATTCTAAAACTTTTTTGGCTCTTAAAATTTTTCGAAAAAACTAACCACTCACGAGGAAAATTGAAAAAACCGAAAACATGATGCAGGTCAGGTCAGGTAAAACCAATGATGAGTCTACCTCATAAAAAAGTGAAATTACCACCAATGTTTTTTTTTCTTCAGTTGTGAGCAATGGTTCTGGGCACAGATGTAGGACAACACCTTCAATGCAAAAAAACAGTTGAAATGTGATGCGTGTCAACCTACACTTTGATTTTTATTGAAATTGTAGGTTTATCACGATGATCATGTTTTCGGTTTTTTCAATTTTCCTCGTGAGTGGTTAGTTTTTTCGAAAAATTTTAAGAGCCAAAAAAGTTCTATAATTGAATGGGGAATACGGCCGCATAGGCAAATTAGCAACATTTTCAAACATAAAAAAGTTCAAAGCCAAATAACATCGGGGCCACCCTGTATAACAGGGATCCGCTTTTTTGGATAATGTCTTAAGTACCATCAGTAGTTGCATCTTGGCCTGTAAAAATGCTGTGCATAAATTTAAAATCCTACGATACACCTTTTGAAAGATATTTAAAAAGAACGTTTAAAAGTGAAAATCTTTGGCGGCTTATAACATCAAGAGGAATCACAATTGACCAATAATTTTTGCACCAAGCTTCATCATTTGAACAGTAGATTCTGTGGTATAAAGGATGTGGGGTCTTTCAGACTCACCCTGTATCTCAAATGCGTTATTTTTCAACTTTTTGATTTAAACTATTATTTTAGGTTCTATAAGGCGAAAAGACTTGTCGTATGTTATTTACCGGACTGGCTATTACCGATCGGCTAGCCAGAGCGTTCAAACAATGTTTCATTCCAGTATTTACTCTATTCAACGCATTTATATAAAATTTGCCTTTTAATGTGATATTAATTGTTAGCATTTTGTGCTTTTTTAATTTTTACTGGACGATAGTTGCCAAATTTTATAAATGTGCTGAAGTGGCTCAATAAAACTTTATTACTATACACTTTTTCTGGGATTCTTTCAATACCTACAATTGGAAAATAAATAAAATCCGTTTAACACCACAACAACGTCTAACTCACGCTGCTCTTGTGTCCGTTAAAATATGATTCGATTTTATATTCTCTTGTGAACTTGTGAATAATCTTTTTTTGGTATGAAATACCTACAATAAGTTTACAAGAACCTATGTAAAGCATAATCATTTGCGAACAGGGTCTGTATTTTTGAAACGTGAGAGCTTCTCCCCGGGGAGAATACAACGGTAGGCTCCCAAATGGCGCTCCCCCTCCATTCATTTTTCGTAGTGGTGGCGAAATGCTACGATTTCACGTGGTGCCGAGCATGTGAGAAACGATCTCCACCGATTTTCGACAACCAATTACCACGATTGTATGGCGTGTAATCGTTATTTCCCATGGGAATTGCTTTCACACGGTTCAAAAATTGGGCCCCAGACACGAGTCTGGATTTTTTATGTTTTGTTAACTACATTAAAATCATCATACATCATTCTACGAAGAAACTTTCCTATGGACATATGTCCGGAAATGCTTTATAGGGGAGTTACACCCCTTCAAATGGGTACTCAAAAAGTAATTTTTTTTTAATTTCTCGAAAAATATTAAGAATAATATTTTGAAATTTCGAGCATTCGTTAGAGAGCTTTCTCCTTTCTCCTCACTTTTTTCCAGGCTTTTTAATAACATCACAGACGTGCGTTCTTGCAGGCAGGGCCTTACACATTTTAGTGCCGAAGCATATGCGCAGGCACTAGTTTTAGTGAATTCGCTCGCTCGCTCGCTCGGCCGGCCGTCCGTCTGCT
Organism: Pycnomerus fuliginosus; assembly: GCA_963924575.1. Taxonomy (NCBI): domain Eukaryota; kingdom Metazoa; phylum Arthropoda; class Insecta; order Coleoptera; family Zopheridae; genus Pycnomerus; species Pycnomerus fuliginosus. Next base: position 20,812,404 of record OZ004621.1, on the reverse strand, counting down.
CTGTCCATCGCATAACTTGAGAACGAAAGTAGATATCGAGCTGAAATTTTGTACACATGTGTATACGCCGAAAATCTCGCCGGGGATTGTTTTTGGGCCATATCGGACCAGGGGGGGGTGGGAGTTAGGGGTGAAAGACTGAAAGAAATTACAATTTTCGACGTTTGATCGCGAACGCTGCCTCAACGCTTGAAGCTAGAGCAAAAGTCTGTAAGGAGGAATTGTCGGCAATGAAAAGATCTACAAAAAAGTCCGCTACGGCATATAGCTATCTACGATGGGTAGTCCAGCGAGATCGTTTTTGTGTTTTAATTTTTGACGAAAATAACTTCAGTGGCTTATTGTCGGCTATCCGTAACAGATATTTATATGCTGTCGCGGACTTTTTTGTAGGTCTATTCCTTGTCGACATTTCTCCCTTATACGATTTTAATCCATCTTCAAGCGTTTAGGCAGCGTTCGCAGTAAAAGCGCGAGAATGCGAGGTTTTTTTCGGGACCGAAAAACTATTAATTGTAATAACTCGAGAACCAATAGAGATATTTTACTGAAACTTGATATGCGTTTTTGACGTGCAAGTCTGTTGAAGGTGAGGGGATGAAATTTAGGTATTGAAAATCACAAAAATACGAAAACTTCTAAAATATTTTGCACGTGGAAGTCTGAAGCCACATATATTTTGACATTATTTGATAAGGGATGGGTTTTTTTCTGCACGATGAAACAGAAAGGGGTGCAAATTAGGGGTTGAAACTCGAAATTTGTGTTGTTTGAAATTCAAGCAATTCGATAACTTTTAATCAATGGCCCAGAAAAGGTTTTGAATATATATTTAGTCCTTAGACCTTTAGACCACCTACGACAGGAAGAGAAAAAAATTGCACCTCTAAAACTCAACCCCTTCAACCTTGAAACAAAAAATTCACTTAGAGAAAATGTAACCCTTGATTGGACCACCTATTACCGAAGGAAACTAATTGAACACAAAAAACTGCACCCCTGAAACTCGCCCCCTTCAACCCCCAACCACAAAAACTTGACTTGTAGGAAATTTAACCCTTACACCGCCTTGAACAAAAAAACTACGCCCCTAAAACTCACCCCCTTCAATTATAAACCAAACATAACTTATCGTACATCGGAAAAAAATGGGTATGTCCATCTTGAGCTTGTAGTTATTTATGAGCAATTTCTTTTGGTTTTTAATTCACTAAAATCGGACCACAAATAACAAAGTTATAGCGTTCTGGAATTTTAATCTCGCACCCTGTAGGTATGTACTTAAACGCAAAAAAATTCATCAATTGATACACCCTCACGAATTCTTTGTCATGAGCATATGCTTCGGCACTACTACTAGGTGCAGATTACATCTGCACCCAAAACCACCAAGTTCAACTCGATATATGAATCATACACGGTGAATAAACATCTACAGGGATACACATCGCATTCATATACATCTTCCGTTGGCCTTTTTTACATTTTCTTTTGTTTTACTCAGTTTTCTGACCAAATAAGAATAAAATCTTAATCGGTGATCGATTCTACCCAGAAAAGAGGCTCTTGTTGAATGTCACTAAAACGCACCCTTTTCGATGAAAGTGACTGATTGATTTAGAGCGCGAAAATTTCTATTGTAAGATTTATTTTATTACCTAATTAGTGAAAATAAACTCAGAATATGATTTCTTACATAATTTAGAAAGAAAAGTTCATATGGACATGTGGCGGTAAATAATTCATAAGGGGCCTATGGTCCCTCGAATAATATGTTTTCCGAGACTCCATTTGAAGGACCATAGCTCTTTTAGAAAACATTTTCTGCCGTATCTTAATATGAACTTTTTTTCCTAAAATGATGTAAGGAATCATTCTCCATCTTTATTTTCAGTAATTAGGTAGATAAAACAAAGTGCTAATCACAAATTTTCGCCCCTTAAACCAATGACTTATGCCCGTTTCGGGACGCAGAAAAATTCTACCTGTTTTCTTCCCGTTTCGAGACATCAAATATAAAATCTTTGCATATAGTCGCGTTTCGGGACGCCAGTAACAGTCTAGATACCTGCAAGAAATTCGTACATATTTAGAGACGTCTGGCTACCCGCGGAAGTGGCAAAAAATAATTCTTCGTAATTATCTTTAATATGTCTTCGCGATTACCTGCAACTAAAAACGGGGTGGATATTATTGCTATAATATTCCAAAAATTAGAGATTATTCTAATGGACCAATAATGGAGTCCTGCTCAGCGGATTTGCAGATGGAAGCGTTCAACGATTATTTCGTCGCGCAATGACTTGAAAATTCCATAATTTCAAATAGTTGGATATGCTATGGAGAATTGGAGAAAGGCATAGAACCACGAATGCTTTCGAAGCCTGGCACGGTCGGCTGAATAGACAAGTTGGAAAAGCTCACCCTCATATTTTCGAGCTGATTACAAATTTAAGAAAAGATGCCCTTCGTTATGGCTTTATGAAGCAAAGAAGCGATCTACATTTGGTACCGCAAAAGAGGAGAAAAGCCAATATTGTATTGGATGTCGCAATTAAAGGGATTATTAAAAAAAAATATGAATTTACAAATGGAAACTTATTAGAACCCTCTTTGGTTCTTTACATGGCCATAACTAAATACATAAGTTGGTAAATAAACGTGTCACGAAACGGGACGAATAAAACGGTGCATTATTACTTGTGTCCCGAAACGGGAACTTTTTGGGTCATGTCTCGAAACGGGAAGATACCAAACCGGCGATTGCATGGAATCATTTTATTCGAAAATGGTGCGCCCTTAGCTACATTCAACAAGAGCACCTTTTTATGTGGAATAGACCCGAGATTACGATTTTATTGTTATTTGGCAAAAAAATGACCCACAACAGAAGAAAATATAAAAAAGCCCCCAAGGACGCACACTTCTGATGTTATTAAAAACTGATTTTTTGAGTACCCCTTTGAAGGGGCGCAGCTCTCTTATAAAGCATTTCCGGACATATGTTCATAGGAACTTTTCTTCCTAGAATCCTAGAATGATGTAAGGAATAACGTCCCGGAGTTAGGACTATGGATTTAGGAACACCCTGTATAAAAAGAGCAACAAAAGCCTACCATACCATGCCCCTGCGTTCTTTAGAAAATAACTGGACTTTACGTAGGTGCATATCATTATTAAAGGAAAGCAGACATTGAAAACAAGTATACACTGGAAATAGAATTGAATTCATCATTTTATTTCGATCAATATAAAAACAACTTTCAATTTTTAAATATTTTTGGTCCAAGAAACAAAATACTGTGCGTTAAAATACATAAATAAAAATAAATACAGGTTATCTCTAATCAAATCCAGAAAAGTACACTAAAACCTAAGATCAGCCAATAAAATTAAACACATAAATAGGTATGGAACATATTTTTGGATTCACTAATAAATAATCGTTCTTCTACAAAACATTGTAGCAAATCTATTGCACTGTCTTTAAACTTTTTGGTTTAAGTAATTGGTGAGGCAGCGCCTTGTAAGTACTACTCACTGAAATACTGGAATCTATGGTGGGGTTAATGAATTTGAAAAGTCTGTCAAAAAAATTGCAGGAATGTTGTCCACGGGCACGCGGCTAGACTAGAGAAAATTTCCCATGGGCTTTTTCTCATGTACTCTTCGGATTGTCGTCGATTTTGCATCGATACACGTACGCCGTTATCGAAATGTCATCGTCGTCCCTTTTGCACTTTTGATCCTTGAGGCAAACGCATCTGCAAAGAGCAAAGAAATTATTAAAAATATATTATATGTACCGTAGAACGGGGCTATTTGAGAAACGCGGGGTAATTTATGATATTTTTAATTTAGATTTGGCGCGCTTTTACCTGGAGCGGGTTTGACAGAAAAGTGTCACTAAAAAATGTCGCGCAAACTTTAAAGTGTGCTCTATGGCCGTGTAAAGGTGATTTATTGCTGCCTGTACCGGATGTCGGGGAAAAAAATTAAACGCGTTTAGTAGGTACCTACAAAACGCACGAAAAATGAATTACGTAAACTTTCATTTGGAACTCACAATAAACGGTAAGTGTTACAGTCTTTCACCTTTAACAGCAAATTCTTCATAGTTTTGTGATGAGGATATGTTGTTAATTTCATGGATCATAAAAAAATCTAATCCCCCTTTTTTTAAAAGTGAAGTGGGGCTATTATATTTCGAGCGCTATCCCGGGGTAAATACGCGATATTAGCGATGACGTGGAACCGCCATCTTTGTTGTGTATGGTCATAGTCAGTGGCGTATTTAGAAAATTTACTTAGGGGGAGCACACAATAACATTTTTTTCATAATAATAGTAATAATAATAATAATAAGTTTTTCGCCGGTAGTCATTAAAGGTGCATTTTTGCTGCCTCTGTAAAAATGCACTTGTTTAATGACAATCGGTGAAAAAATGATGTGTTCAACACGGCAAAAAAAACCAGATTTACTACCTTGGCTGGATTCCTTCAGCCGCGGCAGTAAATCTGCAATTTTTTTGCCTTATTAATAAACAAATAACTACTATGGATGGAGTAATACCAAAATAAAATGAATAATATTTAAATTTGTCACGTCCGCCATTTTGCAAATTAAACCTCCCATCTAAAATGAATAATATCGAATTTAAGTAACCAAAACTAAAAAAAAATAAAAGAAAACTACAAATATATTCGCATTCTTCGATTTTTTTGCTTGGCCAAAGTGTCCAGAACTCTCCAAATCGATTTTTCTTGGCGATGAACTTTTTCTATGTGTACCATGTTGATTTATATTTATTTACCGAAATAAAAATTCGTTTTTTAAACGTCATTTGAAAATTATAATTATTATTACTATTGGAGGGCGTTAGGGGGGGCACAGGCCCCCCGTGCCCCCCTCTAAATACGCCACTGGTCATAGTCAACGCCTCCCCCTGAAGCCAAACAAAGCTAGATATCAATGTGCAAATCCCAGAAAACTGCATTTTTCGTCTAATTCTTTATTTACAGTTACCTACTGCGTGTTACGTTTTAAGGCCTTAATATTGACAAATTGAAGAATTGCTATCGATTTGTTTAGCTTCATTGCCATGGTAACAACCTTAACTTAGCCCAACAAAGATGTCGGACCTACGTCACGTTAATAGCCCGTATTAGGATGCGCGTTGTATAACGTAGGGTTATGTTGTCTCAAGTGTCAAACGTATTTTAAACAAGTCAGAATACCTACATAGGTGTAACTAAAGTATTCCACGTAGATCTGACACCTCATATAGAGTGCTCTAGATATAATGTTGAAATTAAGTTTTAAAAAATATGGAAACACTGGACAACTTCGGTGGAAAAATGCACTATCACTAGAAACACCCCACTACACCGAAACACTTGATTTACACTGCTGACGCGTTTCGAACACAATGTGCTCATTATCAAAGCCGAAGCAGCACATTGTGTTCGAAACGCGTCAGCAGTGTAAATCAAGTGTTTCGGTGTAGTGGGGTGTTTCTAGTGATAGTTTAAAAAATATGTTCATTTTGTTCCTATCCTTTTTGCATTAAATGTTTGTTTTTTTTAAGTCATAATTTTTTCCCGAAAGTTTCCATTTAACGTGCAAATATACCTAATAATCCCCAAATATCCCTGACACATAAGGTTAATTTGGGTCAATGATAAAAAAAAATTCTCTCCCCTAAAGGGACCTTTTGCAAACGACAGTGTCTCCAAGATTTTTGATAAAGCGTTAAGTGTTAAGCCCGGGTTCTACGATATCTAGAATAATTAAGCAAAAATATCAAATTAAATGTTTTTTTTTTGTTGGTCATGAATAAAGTTAAGTCGCGACATATTCTAACTTGTGTGAGTGTGAGTCAGGCTTCTGTTGGTTTGTAAACGAGCTTTCAATTCCGTCAAAATTCCTGTCAATCAGGTACTAATCAGGTACTGGTACCGAAACCGAAAAGAACCGACACCAGGGCCGTATTCAGGGGGGAGGGGCAGGCGCCCTGAAAAATATTTTGCCCGTCCTGGGTCGGACGAGTAAATTGAATCACATTTCGCAATTAATGATAAAAGGCGGTAAATAATTATTTTTATTTATAATGAAGGATGCTTTTGAGGACACTTACGGAGTTTTAGCAGCTTTTTCTGTATTAACTGCTGTCAACCCTGACACAACCACGAACAGTGACGTGAGTCGGTAATTTACAAAAAAAAATACCAAATAAAATTCGGTAATTTATACAAAATATATTCTACCGTATTTTCTCGGTAATTGACGGGGTAAATTACCGAGTTGCGTTTTTTACCGCTTGAACGGTTCAGGTACGTTCGACTAGTTCTTCGGTTTATTTGGACTGTGATTATCCAACACATTCAAATTCGTTTTTGTTACAGTTCGGGTGCTAGGCGGTTGGGTCTTTATTTTGAAAATGCATTGTAAAATACGAGGTATTTTACCAAAAACACAAGGTATTTTACGAAAATGGTAAACCATCATTACCAAAAAAATAAAATACCGTATTTTTACATCACTGCCCCCGAATGGCCGACCTAATCTTCATATGGCTTTCGAGAAAAAGCCATTTAGACCTTTATGTGTCGCTCTGTCGTTTTTTTTCGACAAAATATATGCTCAGTAATATAGAAATATAGAATTCGATTGGCGCCAAAGGTGCACAGAATTTGTTGTTTGGGGGGTGGTAAAAAAACTCGAGCCACATAAAAATTTGGAACCGAAACCTTTATTTTCGGTCACTATATTATACCCAGAACAGAAACCGAATTTTTTTAAGTTTCGGTTTCAATAAATAATTATAAAAGGGCCTTTCAATTAATTTTGTATTTCGCCCTACAATCAACCATTTTTAACGTAAACATCCTCAACTCCAAGATAAGATCGAGAAACGTTTAAAAATCACTAAACCTGGAATTAAATATTATCTAATAAATGTTTTTTTAAGAAAAAAATACCGGTTCCGGGAAAAAAAATTCGGCTACGGCGCACTTTGAGCCTCGCTTCGCTCGACTTTTTCCTCCCTTTGTACCGCAGCCATAAAAACCGGAACCGAAAACTTGTAAAGGCTTAACCGAAACCGGAACCGGAACCCATTCAACGAATAATGTTCATCATATAATCATAGGAAGCCTCATATTTCGAATCGGTACCAGCCCCTGCTGTCAAAAGTGTCAGTAACAATATGGAGGTTGAAAGGGATCGTTGTTCTTAATTATTGTCTATTGTTGTTACTTTTGACACTGACAGCAATTTTGACGTTTACAAACCAACTGAAAAAAAGCGGGATTTTCCATAGCTCGCTCCGCTCGCTCGCATTCCTACATTTTAGCTTGGGAACAGTGTCGTAATAACCTCAAAATAGCGCCCTTTTTATCACTCGTGCCTATAACTTCTTCGATTATCAAAATTTTAACATTACGCATATTGGTTAGCAGAGGCGTGGGAGCTACAGGGGGCTCAACCCCCCCCCCCCGCCCCAAAGCTCACTTTTTTTGAAAAAAAAGTTTTTATGTTCTTTGGGGCGGTTATTCTTCAAGTATAGGAATTATTCCATAGAAGGCTTAGGCAACCAAGCATACTGAACTCACAAAGAAGCAGCAGAAGCAGCTTCAACAAAAAGTCTGCATGGTTTTTATCCTTTCAAAACAAATTTTCTTGTTTATACCGGGTGATTCAGTTTGATATTCGCCTCCCTGTAACTTTTTTATTTGAATAGAAAAATATATAAAACCATATAGGTATGTTTGTAAATCGCATGACAAACTCTATTAAATGGCGATATTAAATCGTCTCTATGATGACACCAGCATCATGGCAAAATGACGATATTTTTTCGAATGACAAGTTGTACATTTCTTAGCGGATTCTTGTAGACATTCAATTATGTAAAAAAAGTTGACTCTTTCACTAGAAAATTTTCGAGAAAAAAATTAATTTTGATAAATCATTTTGGTAGTTTTGTTGTCAATAGGTCCTTTAAGGCACTGGTGGGGGTTTATTGCGCTTGGCCCCGTAGGATACGCATGCGTTGATCTTGTGTCATTTCTAGTGCATTTATACGTCATTTGTCACTACTGTCAACAGAAACTGGGACCTTTCACGTTTACCACGTGCTATTTTAACCTACAATGATGAAAAATGACACATAACTGACAGTAGACATTCAAGTAAATACTGTCGGCGGTCAAAAAATGACTGCGCATACGGACATACATGGCGGCATGACGTCACACTTAAAGAACCTATAAACGCAGTTAGCCATGGAAAAAGTTGGTTTGTGGTGTTGACTAATGTCGCCCTGACTCCAGGGGTCGTGCTTTTTAAAAATTGTAATTCATTTACCTTTAAAAACATTGATAAGTACCTAATATAATTGTTATAAATGAATAAAAGGGCAAATAATAATAATTTTTTGTGAAACTACGGTCTTTATGATGTGTGACATTAGACTACCTACACAACAATTCACTTTTGTTTCAGGGCTAACGACGTCTATTTAAAAAAAACAGTTGACAATCGTCATTTTGACATGTCACCATACTTAGAGACGACTTAATGTAATATAAGTATAAATAAATATTAGGTAACTTACAAAATATAGGTAGGTACTTATTAAATCAATGAAAATGGATCGTTTTTTTTTAAATAAATTCGCTCTTACTTGTTCTTCATGAAATACTCGATATACCGCGTCAGTCTATTGTAGACCGCCCACCCACAAGGCGTCCTTCCTTCACAAACCTCCAAGTTCGTTCTTTCTGACGACGCATTGGCAGAGGCGTTCGAATCCAGCGATCTCTGCAACAAGACACACATTATTTATCTTTGGATCATCCAATCAGGATTAGTAATTATCGCTCTTTCCACTCCTTGGCCCTGAAATTACGATCACGCGCATGAAAAGGATATCTTTACGACAGGATGTTTTAAAGAAGAGGTCAACAGGTACACGTGGTTACAATAAATATTCATTGTTGCAAATTGGCGGTTTTTACGTCGCAGTTTTACGGTCCCCCAATTCTGCGACTCAAATGTGTAAGAAATGATCGCACTTGACACAAATAGGCCTTATGACCTATTAAAAACATGGGAAAATGTGTTTAGGGTGTTCCGTTAGGTATTTCACCGTTATTTCAAATTCAATTCAACGAATCACTGTGAAGCGGGTGAAGCGGTGTGGGACATGATTGGTCACGACGGAAGATCCCGAATCTGATAAATAGATCAAGTACATAGTAGCGGTATAGGTATTTAATTTTTCTTTCTGTCATTCGAAATTGCTGCCAGTATAAGGCCTGTTTTACAGCTTTTGACAATGAAATGTCAGCGTTGTATGAAATTTCATGTCCGCTATACCTATTAGGTAACCTAACCTAACCCAGTAATTCAGAATTCAGTTACTTAATCTAAATGTAAATTTTTTCTTTTCGTTAGTAATCATGACATTATGAAAATACTTTCAAACGAGGGAAAAAAGTTAAAAATTTAATTATTCAGTGTGTGTCCGTTAACATTCGCCTGATGCAATAAAACGCAAAGTTGAGCGCTAGTGTATACATTTTAAGGAGCATTGAAATCACTAGATTATATTGCGATTAAGGATAACAGGAGAAGCAAAAACATTTAATAGATCTTATTTTATAACAGTTATAAACACATAAACCTTAGATTATGTTTATGAAGTTGGTAATATTGATTGATTTATTATTCAATGAATGATGCATAAATACCTACATTTGGGATCTCCTAAACGGTAAAATAGATACGGGGTCGGTTAAATTAGAGAAAAGGTGCGCTATTTCTTGGCGATTAAGAATCTGAAGAGAATTCTCCGATATTTTGATTCGCTACTGAGTTTTCACAAAAAATCTGAAAATTACCAATTTAAAGAAAAAGTAATATCTTCAAAACGTTGTTGTTTTTATATTTTTGACAGCTGTCAATTGAATGGCATTGACAGAAATTTTCTAGGCCTTCTAGATTTTGAATAAAGACAGTCAACTTTTCTTTTTCTTATGGGCGCCATATTGAATTTTAACACCGCCGGAAAAATCAGCTCCTCAAAAATAGAACCAACATGGACGTCTTTTGAAAAAATATGTGAAAGCCCTATTTTATTACTGTTGAATTCAATTGTTTTCACATATAAGAGATTGAAGAAGTCGGCGTACTTTTTTGCAACTGTTTTTCATCTAGTTTAAGCTGATTTTATACAAATTATCCATATCAATTGTTAAATTCAGACATCTGTCTGACTACATCTTTAAAAAGTAATATTTTGTGTTTTTGATGGTGTCAAAATTCAATATGGCGGCCATAAAAGGATCAAAATTTGACTGTCGTTATTCAAAATCTAGAAGGTTTAGAAAATTTCTGTCAATGCCATTCAATTGACAACTGTCAAAGATCTAAAAGTTCCAAGTTTCATTTAAATAACATCAGACGTTAGGAAAATATTAAGAAACAAATTGTTCGCAATCTTGTTTTAACCCCATATGCCAAGTTTATTTCAAAATTTGAATTTTTAATTTAAAAAAAATCGGGAAAAATCATAATTTTAAAAAACATTTAAATTTCGAATTTTGAGTTAATGCGGTTAGTGTGGTCAAGATTGACTTTTGAACAACTTTTTCTATGTAATAACTTTTTTTAGAACTTTTTCTTATCTTACAACTTACCTAAACGTTCGAGTTGACTACCTCAAAAGATGCGCCTTATAAAGTTCTATATAAGTATAGTAGGTACTTATAGGTAAGCGTGTAAAAAGACACACGTCACCAACTATAAAAATAAAGAAAAAAGGCAGCAGAGAAGCGGCTGGAACCTCCCCATCGCGTGGATCTTTGTATTCTGTGTAGATAGTAGTCAATTCAACAGAATTTTTTTATGCTTATCGACTGTGACTAATTTCGCAATTTTCTGACAAATACCGACATCACCCACCACATTTGACAATATGTTCCTTTTAAGGTTAATAGTTTGCCACCCTTTTGACAATTAATAACTGATACTTTATGTCATCCACTGTCAGCCCGCTCCCTTTTAATGAAAAATATTTTTTTCTCTATTTTCCACTGAAATGGCAGAAACTGTGAATACATTTTAACCTCCCCAATCCACTTCACCACTTATAAAAAAAGGGAGGTTACTGCAATCACTAAAATTTTCGAATTTGAGATAGCACCAGATCTTCACGTTTCGAGGTCTCAGGAACCCAAAAAAGTGGTTTTAAAAATGTGTCTGTGTGTATGTGCGTACGTACGTACGTACGTGCGTACGTTTCTAAACACGCCACAGCCAAAACTACTGGACCGATTTGGTTTAAATTTGGTACGTGTGCATGTGATAACCCAACTTAGATCTGAAAAGCTTTTGGAGCTGATCGTGCAACTAGAAATGCCATTTTGGCACATCAATTTTTTAATTTTAAATGCAAACCCCCATTTTTCACGTCACGATAGGAAAGGCCTTCAAATTCTGCTTCTAAAAATTCATTCATTCTTAGTGCCCTTTTGACCAAAAATAAAAAAAAAATTGATTTTTATCGGACTTTAAAATCTCGGTACAGCCGAAGCCCCTGAACCGATTTGGCTGAAATTTTGCACATGGGGATTGTATTACACGTCGAAGAGGTGAACAAATTTTGGATTCAATCGGTCCACGGAAAGTGCCGTTTTGGCACACCAATTTCTAACTATAAAATTATTCACTCATTTAACCATCCAAAACAAGTTTTTGAAAGATTTATTGTCACCATCAGAAAGGTCTTCAAATTCTCCTTTTTTATGTCGCCATTAGAAAGACGATCAAATTCTAGTTTTAAAAATGTATTCACAGTTTCTGCCATTTCAGTGGAAAATAGTGAAAAAAATATTTTTCATTAAAAGGGAGCGGGCTGACAGTGGATGACATAAAGTATCAGTTATTAATTGTCAAAAGGGTGGCAAACTATTAACCTTAAAAGGAACATATTGTCAAATGTGATGGGTGATGTCGGTATTTGTCAGAAAATTGCGAAATTAGTCACAGTCGATAAGCATAAAAAAATTCTGTTGAATTGACTACCATCTACACAGAATACAAAGATCCACGCGATGGGGAGGTTCCAGCCGCTTCTCTGCTGCCTTTTTTCTTTTTTAGAACTAGAATTTGATCGTCTTTCTAATGGCGACATAAAAAAGGAGGCCTTGTATTTAAAATTTAAAGTTGATATGCTTAAATGGCACTTCCCGTGCACCAATTGCTTCCAAAAGCCTTTCAGGTCTTCAACGGGTCACCCAATCTCCATTTACCAAATTTCAGCCAAATCGATTCACTAATTTGGGCTATAATGTATTTTTAGTGTTATTAAAAAATTTCGATTTTTTGACCCAAAGAGCACTAAATGCGAACGAATTTTGCCTTATTTAAAACCAGAATTTGAAGACCTTTCTGATGGTGACAATAAATCTTTCAAAAACTTGTTTTGGTTACATGAGTGAATAATTTTATAGTTAGAAATTGGTGTGCCAAAACGGCACTTTCCGTGGGCCGATTGAATCCAAAATTTGTTCACCTCTTCGACGTGTAATACAATCCCCATGTGCAAAATTTCAGCCAAATCGGTTCAGGGGCTTGGGCTGTACCGAGATTTTAAAGTCCGATAAAAATCATTTTTTTTTTATTTTTGGTCAAAAGGACACTAAGAATGAATGAATTTTTAGAAGCAGAATTTGAAGGCCTTTCCTATCGTGACGTGAAAAGTGGGGGTTTGCATTTAAAATTAAAAAATGTATGTGCCAAAATGGCATTTCTAGTTGCACGATCAGCTCCAAAAGCTTTTCAGATCTAAGTTGGGTTATCACATGCACACGTACCAAATTTCAGCTAAATCTGTCGAGTAGTTTTGGCTGTGGCGTGTTTACAAACGTACGTACGCACATACACACAGACACATTTTTAAAACCACTTTTTTGTGTTCCTGAGACCTCGAAACGTGAAGATCTGGTGCTATATCAAATTCGAAAATTTTAGTGATTGCAGTAACCTCCCTTTTTTATAAGTGGTGAAGTGGATTGGGGAGGTTAAAAATATTTGTGTACAATATGTCTTCTTCTCAAGGTGATATTCCATATGTGCGATTATTCCCAAATTTTTTTGCGATAAATATCGCGATCACAAATCTGATGACCTTCACCAGACATTATTAACCTCCCCACTCCACTTCACCATTTAAAAAAAAAGGGAGGTTACTGCAATCACTAAAATTTTCGAATTTGAGATAACACCAGATCTTCACGTTTTGAGGTCTCAGGAACCCAAAAAAGCGGTTTTAAAAATGTGTCTGTGTGTACGTTCGTACGTACGTACGTTCGTACGTTTGTAAACACGCCACAGCCAAAACTACTAGACAGATTTAGCTGAAATTTGGTACGTGTGCATGTGATAACCCAACTTAGATCTGAAAAGCTTTTGGAGCCAATCGTGCAACTAGAAATGCCATTTTGGCACATCAACATTTAAATTTTAAATGCAAACCCCCATTTTTCACCTCACGATAGAAAAGGCCTTCAAATTCTGCTTCTAAAAAATGGGCAGCTACGGAAGCGGCTGGAACCTCCCCACTTGGTGAATTTTCCAATCCTATCACCAATATCAAGTAAATGTTACTCCTATTTACTATATCTAATAGTTTCACTCCACCAAACCTAAGGTGCTTTCTGTGATTTTTCTAAATTTGACGATCTTTTGCCAAAAGGGCACTAAGTTTGAATACAATTTTGAAAACAAAATTTGAAGACTTTTCATGTGCTGATAAAGAAAATGGGAGTTCATTATTCAAGTTTCAAAGTTGGTATGCCAAAATGGCACTTGCCATTCGCCGATTGCCACCAAAATTAAATCAGCTCTTCGGCGGGTAATGGTATCTCTACATACCAAATTTCAGCCAAATCGATCTAGTAGTTTGGACTGTAGCGTGTTATTTAATGTTTCTTCGAAATTTCGATTTTTTTGATTTTGTGCCAAAAAGGCGCTAAGTATGAATACATTTCTAGTTACAGAATTTGAAGACCTTTCATGTGCTGATAAAAAAAAATTGTGTTCATAAGTCAAATTTCATAGTTAGTGTGCCAAAAAGGCACTTGGCGTTTGCGGATCGGCAAGAAAATTAACTGGGCTCTCCAGAGGGCCAACACTAAACCACATTCCAAATTTCATTCAAATCCGTTCGACAGTTTCCGAGAAATCGTGCTCACATACGTACATACGTACGTACATACGTACATACACACAGACATTTTTTAAAAACCACTTTTTCGTGATCCTGAGACCTTGAAACGTAAAGATCTGGTGTTATCTCAATTTCGAATTTTGGACTGATTGCAGTAACCTCCCATTTTTATATCGGTTGTGGGGAGGTTAAAATGTATTCATTCTTAGTGACCTTTGATCAAAAATTTAAAAAATGGGCAGCTACGGAAGCGGCTGGAACCTCCCCACTTGGTGAATTTTCCAATCCTATCACCAATATCAAGTAAATGTTACTATTTACTATATCTAATAGTTTCACTCCACCAAACCTAAGGTGCTTTCTGTGATTTTTCTAAATTTGACGATCTTTTGCCAAAAGGGCACTAAGTTTGAATACAATTTTGAAAACAAAATTTGAAGACTTTTCATGTGCTGATAAAGAAAATGGGAGTTCATTATTCAAGTTTCAAAGTTGGTATGCCAAAATGGCACTTGCCATTCGCCGATTGCCACCAAAATTAAATCAGCTCTTCGGCGGGTAATGGTATCTCTACATACCAAATTTCAGCCAAATCGATCTAATAGTGTGGACTGTAGCGTGTTATTTAATGTTTCTTCGAAATTTCGATTTTTTTGATTTTGTGCCAAAAAGGCGCTAAGTATGAATACATTTCTAGTTACAGAATTTGAAGACCTTTCATGTGCTGATAAAAAAAAATTGTGTTCATAAGTCAAATTTCATAGTTAGTGTGCCAAAAAGGCACTTGGCGTTTGCGGATCGGCAAGAAAATTAACTGGGCTCTCCAGAGGGCCAACACTAAACCACATTCCAAATTTCATTCAAATCCGTTCGACAGTTTCCGAGAAATCGTGCTCACATACGTACATACGTACGTACATACGTACATACACACAGACATTTTTTAAAAACCACTTTTTCGTGATCCTGAGACCTTGAAACGTAAAGATCTGGTGTTATCTCAATTTCGAATTTTGGACTGATTGCAGTAATCTCCCATTTTTATATCGGTTGTGGGGTGGGGAGGTTAAAAAAAAAATATTTTTATCCGACTTTAAAATCGCGGTACAGCCCAAGCCCCTGAACCGATTTGGCTGAAATTATGCACACGGGGATTGTATTGCACGTCGAAGAGCTGAACAAATTTTGGATTCAATCGGCCCACGGAAACTGCCGTTTTGGCACACCAATTTGTAACTTTAAAATTATTCACTCATTTAACCATCCAAAACAAGTTTTTGAAAGATTTATTGTCACCATCAGAAAGGTCTACAAATTCTGGTTTTAAGTAAGACAAAATTCGTTCGCATTTAGTGCTCTTTGGGTCAAAAAATCGAAATTTCATAATAACACTAAAAATACATTATAGCCCAAATTAGCGAATCGATTTGGCTGAAATTTGGTAGATGGAGATTGGGTGACCCGTTGAAGACCTGAAAGGCTTTTGGAAGCAATTGATCCACGGGAAGTGCCATTTAGGCATATCAACTTTAAATTTTAAATACAAAGGTCTCCCTTTTTATGTCGCCATTAGAAAGACGATCAAATTCTCGTTCTAAAAATGTATTCACAGTTTCTGTCATTTCAGTGGAAAATAGAGAAAAAAATATTTTTCATTAAAAGGGAGCAGGCTGACAGTGGATGACATAAAGTATCAGTTATTGTCAAAAGGGTGGCAAACTGTTAACCTTAAAAGGAACATATTGTCAAATGTGATGGGTGATGTCCGAGGTGATGTCGGTATTTGTCAGAAAATTGCAAAATTAGTCACAGACAATAAACATAAAAAAAATTCTGTCGAATTGACTACTATCTACACAGAATGCAAAGATCCACGCGATGGGGAGGTTCCAGCCGCTTCTCTGCTGCATTTTTTAAATGAATGTCAAAAATGACGCTTTAAAAACTACAAATTTACTAGTTACCTATTTACATAACAGGCATAGTAAGTTGCTATTTACAGTCGAGCAGCTTGTGAGCGAATGTGATGCTGATGATGATCCGACGAGACAAGTAACGACAACTTGCATGCGAGTTGCGTACAATTTAATTATTTTGCCTTTATCTAACAACAAATTCATATTTTCACTTTATTTCACATATTTCTGGAATATAAACATATGCCCAAATTATAAAATTTTGACAAACTGCAAAATTGAATGTCATCCATTTTTTCGTCGCCAACTATACAACAATAGAAAAGGACGCTTGTAAAAAGTCGTAACCAAGTTGTAAATAATAATAATAAATAATAAATAAAATTTATTGACCAAACAAATGGAGGAAGTCAACTTGAGTTGGTTTTCACTTCCCCCAGGAATAAACATAACTAGTAATAATACATTGTTATAAAAAAAAAAAAAAAAAACATTAATCCTAAAGAGGTAGATTAATACAGAGATATTGCACACATTATCTTAATTTATCATCAGGTACTTTGTTGATTCATATAAAATACAAATAGTTTGCACCTAAAACTTTGCTGGGACAAGCCAGATGTTATTATTTCGATATGCCTATTGATAAGCGTAGGTGCCAAATAAACAAAAGAATCCTCGAAGCGTTGCTAGGGGTCTTTCTTTACAGCCGTATTGTTGAGGCGAATGTAAATAGTAAATATCAACTTACCAAAGGAAAAATACAACTTTAAACAGCGTTTTACATTTTACGTAATTGTTTTAAAATTTTCGCGGTTTCAGGAAAAACTTTAGACATAGCACGTCATTTTTGGGAGGAACTTAAAAACTGATTCCTACGAACCCGAAAATTGCCGTCAAGAACGGGTGTTTTATTGTTCCACTTTTTCCACCTTTGAATAAAAATTTTGCGTTTTTTAACCTCCCCACTCCACTTCACCACTTAAAAAAAAAGGGAGGTTACTGCAATCACTAAAATTTTCGAATTCGAGATAACACCAGATCTTCACGTTTTGAGGTCTCAGGAACCCAGAAAAGGGGTTTTTAAAATGTGTCTGTGTGTATGTACGTACGTTCGTACGTTCGTACGTACGTACGTACGTTCGTTTGTAATCACGCCACAGCCAAAACCACTAGACCGATTTGGCTGAAATTTGGAACATAGGCATCTCGTAACCTAACTTAGATCTGAAAAGCTTTTGGAGCCAATCGTGTAACCGGAAATGCCATTTTGGCACATCAACTTTTAAATTTTAAATGCAAACCCCTATTTTTCACGTCACCATAAGAAAGACCTTCAAATTATGCTTTTAAAAATGTATTCATTCTTAGTGCCCTTTTGACCAAAAAATAAAAAAAAAAATATTTTTATCGGACTTTAAAATCGCGGTACAGCTCAAGCCCCTGAACAGATTTGGCAGAAATTTTGCGCATGGGGATTGTATTGCACGTCGAAGAGCTGAACAAATTTTGAATTCAATCGGCTCACGGAAAGTGCCGTTTTGGCACACCAATTTCCAAATTTAAAATTATTCCCGCATTTAACCATTAAAAACAAGTTTTTGAAAGATTTATGGTCACCATCAGAAAGGTCTTCAAATTCTGGTTTTAAATAGGACAAAATTAATTCGCATTTAGCGCTTTTTGGTTCAAAAAATCGAAATTTTATAATAACACTAAAAATACATTATAGCCCAAATTACTAAATCGATTTGGTAGAAATTTGATACATGGAGATTGTGTGACCCGCTGAAGAACTGGAATATTTTTTTGAAAGCAATCGGTCCACGCGAAGTGCCATTTTGGCATATCAATTTTAAAATTTGAAATGCAAAGATTCCTTTTGTCTTTATTAACTGCTGGATTTTGGGTAGGTACATTATCAGATTAGAGTAATAGGTAAAAGGTGTGAATAGTGAAGGAAAATCATCAATTCCCAAATTTAAAATTATTTTTTCATTTGACCATTAAAAACAAGTTTTTGAAAGATTTATTGTCACTATCAGAAAGGTCTTCAAATTCTGGTTTTAAATAGGACAAAATTAATTCCCATTTAGCGCTGTTTGGTTCAAAAAAGCGAAATTTTATAATAACAGTAAAAATACATTATAGCCCAAATTACTGAATCGATTTGGCTGAAATTTGGTACATGGAGATCGGGTGACCCGTTGAAGACCTGAAAGGCTTTTGAAAGCAATTGGCCCACGGGAAGTCCCATTTAACCATATCAATTTAAAATTTTAAATACAAGACCTCATTTTTTATGTCGCCATTAGAAAGGCGATCAAATTCTGGTTCTAAAAATGTGTTCACAGTTTCGGCCATTTCAGTAGAAAATAGAAAAAAAATTCTTTCTCAATAAAAGGGAGCGGGCTGACAGTGGATGACATAAAGTGGCAGTTATTGTCAAAAAGGTGGCAAAAGATTAACCTTAAAAGGAACATATTGTCAAATGTGATGGGTGATGTCCGAGGTGATGTCGGTATTTGTCAGAAAATTGCGAAATTAGTCAAGGATTAAAAAAATTCTGTTGAATTGACTACTATCTACACAGAATACAAAGATCCACGCGATGGGGAGGTTCCAGCCGCTTCTCTGCTGCATTATTTTGAATGGGTTTTAGTGAAATAGAGCATAAATCTCGTGTGGAAGTGGTAGAACTGAGGTGGAAACGGTGGAGCAATAAAAAGCACCCAATAATTGCCAAAAAAAAAAACCTAAAGTCGCGACAATTTCTAAGGAACCCAGGAATTGTGTGAGTCAGATTTTTTTCATTTGATTTGTAAACGGAATTTTAGTTCCGTCCAAAGTTCCTGTCACTGTCCATCATCAGCAACAATATGGCGGTTGGAAGGGGTTCCTACTTTTTCACACGGACAGGAATTTTGACGGAACTGAAATCCCGTTTACAAACCAACAGAAAAAAAACCCTGACTCACACAACCCCCGCGTTGGTTAGAAAGTCTCGGGACTTTGGGTAACCTAATTGACCTGATTTTTCGCCAAAAAATTGCCTTTCATAAATAATTTTATTTTTTAGTGTTGGCAGATAATTACAAATTACGTTGTTCATCGTTTAACTCAAGTTGGCTCCGTTGAATTTAAAAATCGCATTTAAGGTAAATCCTCTTAAACGTTTAGCTATCTGTACTACGGACTTTCATTTTGGTTAGAAATCCGTCAATTAGTTGTCACAAGATTTTCCGGAAAATTTTTTTGTCTAGTTAAAAAATGATTGGCTCCACCTTCATTTTATTCATATGAGAGGTGTTATAGATATGGTTTCTACTTTATTAGTACTTAGTGTTGGAATGTGTATACCATGAGATTTAATAAAAATAAAAAACAAATTACGGTTGGCCATGGAATCGTCTGTTATCTTGGCTAAACTGAGAGTGACATTCATGTGACAGTAGAAATAATTCCGATCTGTCACTTTTTGACAATAACGCAAATCCACCAACGTATAGGTACCTAAACTCCATTCATTTTTTATTGAAGTGACAGAACGTCAAAATTTGAATTTTTGGTTGGTATGAGGAAATTTTACAAGGAATTTTACTAACACGTCAGTTGGTGAAAGCGATTTCAATGTGATACGTCAGAAAACATGACAAATGTCAAAATTTTGCAACTGCTCTGAATTTGCCCAAAATGGAATTTGTGCGCGTGCAGTTTTGAGTAAAGTGCAAAGAAAAATATTCACGAAAAAGCGTCAGGTACGTTTATTTGTGACACTGCTCGACTGCTGCTAACAATAAAAATAAACCCTACAAGATTTGGGTTATGTAATGTTTTTGTTTTCCCGCCAAATTTCGATAACATTGTCAAAGTACACTCCCTTATAAATTAGGATTGTACAGTTCCAGAAAAATTTTAGTTCTGCTAGTAAATGAACGGACAGTATTAGGTATAATATAGCTGTATCTATATATCTATATTGTAAGTACAGATTATCTCATCTTTATCTACCTATACGTTAAATTACAACTTAAAGAAGATGGCCTCAGTGCTTTATTCCAGGTAAGTCCAGTAATTAGAAGATTCCACTAAAAAAATTACTAAAACTCCTCAGAAAATCCAGAAATCGCGATACACATGGAATACCATCACTCTTAAGGATATTTGGAATCTATTTTGATAGGTAGGTATACTGATAGTTTTTTTGGCACTGTGGAATAAAAAATTGCATTGTAACAGCTCGATTGATAGAGAACAAAAATTGAAAGATAATCCATTTCTGCTCGGCAAGCTTGATAGTTCTCTATAATACCTACGGTTAAATTTGCATAATTGTTTTGTCGAAGATTTTAATGCTAACTTTAAACGATAATTAAAATGACAAGAATGACATTTATCCTACATTATAAAAATGTCATTTTGAATTTCTAAGTTAAACTTAAGGTATGTAACGTCAGTGTAAATGACCCTTAACTCGTTTCGCGGCCTGATTTTTTTTGCAAATGAAATATTCAAATAATTCGTAATTTTTGATTTTGGAAAAGCTGTAGGTCCCTACTTCGTTTACTTAAATAACATGAAATGGGAGTGAAACATGAAATAATTCGTAGCTTCTACTTTTGGTAAAGCTACTCATTTACTTAAAAAACTAATTTTGCTAGTTTTAATTAAGAATTTAGGATATCTTTATTGATTTTTACAACTTTAATGCCTGAAACTTATACTTATAAGTTGATTTAAAAATGACAAGACATTTCCTCACATAATAAGTAATAAATGTTCAATAAGCCAATTTCTTTACTATTGGTATAATTCGAAAAATAATGAAAATTGATTGAGATCTATCGTTTTTGTTTTAGATTTTATGAAGTATTCTACTTTAAAAAGCAGTTTTGAAAAATTGATGACGTATGTACTAGCGAACTCACCTTTCTGTACAATTGCTTGGTACAAGAACACATCAGATGACAATAATAGATAGGGATGGGCGGGTAGTGAAATTTATCGGTTCGGGTCGGGTCGGTTAATTTTTCAGTTAACGGGTCGGTTATCGGTTATTCCGGGTATCGGGTATTTTTCGGGTTTCGGGTTTTTTCGGGTATCGGGTTTTTCGGGTATCGGGTATTTTCGGGTATCGGGTTTTTTCGGGTGTCGGGTATTTTGCGGGTTGCGAGTATTTTCTTGGTATGTCGGGTATTCTTCGATTATACAGGGTAGGGTAGGTATTAATCTAATTAATCAATTAATCTAATTTAAATTGATTTGAAATGTATAATATACATTGTGGCTTAAAATTATTTAATTAATTAGGTACTCTTATTAGTGCTGGTTGTATAAAACATTTAATCCTGTCTTAAATTAATCACTGAAAAATTCTATAGCAACAAATTGTTTACAACAATTGTTTCTATGGAATCGCAATGGACTTTACCCATAAGTTTAAGTCCATGATTAATGTTTTATGCAACCCTCCCTTAGTATTCTACCTACCCTACCCTACCTACCTAACCTATATCCTATTGAATGGGAATGGAATAACAGTACGTTCAGTTTAGCTTCGGGTACTAACGGTGATTTTCGATTACCCGAAACTTTAGATTAAGTACCCGACTTTTTCGGTTACCCGAAATTTTCGGTTACCCGAAATTTTTCGGTTACCCGAAGTTTTCGGGTATTTATAAATACCCGACCCGACCACTACCCGACCCGACCCGACCATCGGGTAACCCGTTTACACGGGTACCCGCCCATGCCTAATAATAGATGACAGTTCTGTCACTTGTAGATTTGACATTGACGAAATTAAACAGGAATGAAATGGACAGGTTGGCTCGTACTTTTCGTGAGGACGTAGCTCATACTTCATCAGAATTAATGTTTCATTTTATGGCATTAGTACTGATTATGTTCGAAATTGCAAAATCACGTCAGAGCTCATTTTAAAAGGTCTTTCCAATAATATCAAACGGGCGCCAATAAAATGGAAAAAGTTTGTCCTTTTGTCTAAATGTCTTCTGCTGTATCAAGCGATTCAAAATAAACTCATCCTCAGTGGATTTTGGAACTTTGTTGATCCTGTCAGAAAAACATTGTTTTACCAAATTATTGAACATCAAGGGCAACAGTTTCAATTGCAAGGACCATTGAGGATGAGTTTATTTTGGATCGTTCAAGCTATCATTGATTTTATAGTTTATATTTTCTGGATTTCAGAAGCAATTTGTTCATTCAGGCGAAATTGATCGTCGATAAGGTTTCGTGGAAATGGATATTTCTCCTTGATCTTCTTGGTCTCTGGATTGCAGAAAAAAGTGAAAAACACGTGTCAAACTTAAAAACTTGTCAACAGAAGATTTTCGATATCAAAAAAAAGATAAGAATTTGCGTCAACGCATAAACAACTTTCAGAACGCTCCTCGGCGAGCGTTTTCGTACCATCCAAAACAACAATATTTTCTCGATTTACGGTTGCGTAAACGCTTTAAACACTTTACAGGCAATAATAATAACAATAATTAGATAAAAATGTCAACAAGGGTTCACGCAGATAAGGGGCATCGTAAATCGTACAAACACAAACCACTCTTCGTGTCGCTCCAATTGAATGAGATCGAGTCATTGAGCTCCGTTGTTTGTCAATGGAGAGCCCCACCTTTCGAGCAAGGTCACTATTACTACTACGTTCCGGGCGGGAAGCCGCAAATTGTTGTAAACGGAGCATTACCGGTTGTTCCTGGAAAAATGCGGTAAGTCCCGATTTGGGACCGGCGCACCGACAGGTAAAAAGGAAACCGGCTTTCTGATGCAACTTCACCTCATCTTTACTTATAAAACTACCACCGTGATCATGGTCAACCGGTAAAATTAATTACGATAAATAATTAATGAATAAATAAAAAAAAATATTTACCCTCCGTATTGTAAGTGCGGCTTCACAGCAAACGACCGCAAGAAGCACAAAAAGCACGGCGTGTTTTAAAGCCATTATAAAACTTATTTAAACTATATCAGAGAGCTCAACCACCACGTGCTTGACAACTTGTGAATCTGAAGAATGTTGTCGTTGCTTTATATAGAAGCGTCTTAAGAAGTGCGCGCGCATTGTCCTAACATCCATCAAGATCACCACCGGAAAATCACGCAGAAACTTTCAAAAACCAAAAAATATTTCAAAAATTAATTTTAGCCGTGATTCTATTTTCGAAGTGCGTGGTGACTAGACGGGACATTTCTTGGCATAATCAACACGTGGACACCTGGACCAGTGGTTGCATCATAATTTATTCTTCTCGAATTTGGCAGCGATTTTTTTTTTGATCGACTGGCGATTATTTGGGGCCATACTGGGTGACATCCGACCTCGCTCCTAATCAAAATAAACATTAAATTCATCTCGCGCGAAACTGACCAGTTTAAGTGATTCGGTATTAACCGAAATGTGTCCATAAATATTACATCATGGATCAAAATTTATTAACCGCGTCGATGACTAACTGAAATGATTGTTATTCGTTTGACCTAGTGATAATTCCAAACCTGCGGACGATTTTTTATTGCTTTTTCTTCTAGAGTCTCAAGGGATGATTGTGCAACATTACAGGCTACTGCGAGATACGTGACCGAAAGCATGGCACCATTTAGTCCATTCTCCAATCGACCATAAATTAATGTAAAAAATCAGTCACCGAAGATTGTGATGAAACCTTTATCAAGGGAGATGTACTGAAATTCAAAATAAGTTCAATAAATATTATGAAATTTTCGGCTGAAAGATAACGAGGCTTTTGGTTTGATGACGATATCACTTTCCTGGAATTTGACAGGAGAATGGTACTACGAAGAAGACCACCGCCAGGAGTGATGGTAACATTCTTCCGTTGCATTTCTGGAAAGTTGAGTTTTACCTGAAGTTTGAATGACCGGCATGCGGCATTCTTTATTGTTTAACGTCATTTTTTGTGTTATTTTTCAATCGCGTCTCTATACCCGGTGATTCAGTTTGCTATTCGTCTTTAGATTCCAAAAATATAAATTTATACAGGGTGTCCTATTTAAAATTCTTGTACCCAAAGCAGTTCCGGTAAAACCGGAAATGATAAAAATTATTAAATCAGCGTAAATAATGGCAACTTATTCTAATACCCGGTATATATTTGTATAAATCGCATGAAAAACTCTATTAAATGGTGTAATTGAATCGTCAATCGTCGATTGTTGACATATCAAAATTACGATAGTCAACATTTCGTAGTGGATTCTTGCACCTAGACATATTTTTTCGGCATTTAAATACGCAAAGAAAGAGTTTACACTTTCATTAGCTAAATTCCGAGAAAAAAAATTTAAATAACAATTCCGTATTTCGTTATTTTGTTGTCAACATACGTAGTTAGCCATGAAAAATGAATTAATTATGGTGTTGTCTAACGTCTCTCCCATTGTAAGGACCATAGTCTCTCAAAAAATAATAACTTATAAACGTTATTTCTATTAACGATAAAAAAGTTAAAGCGGCTAAAGAGCGGGTGCGCACATTAGTCAACACAATAATTACATTTTTTCCATGACTAACTACGTTTACTGACAGAAAAAATGTTTTTTTTCGTAATTTGTATAAAGAAAGTAAGTATACCTAAACTTTCGTTATATGCTTGGATGTAAGAATCCGCTAAGAAATGACCATCATGTCATGTCATTTGAAGAGAAAAAGTTAACTGCCGCAATTTTGACATTTGTTATCATATAAACGATTTGATGACGTCATTTCGCATTTAATAGAGTTCGTCATACGATTTACAATTGCCAATTTCAATGCCCACTATTGGGATCTTGGAAACCATTAGACATTAGAGTTAGAAAATCGGCCAAATTAGAAAAAAGTTGCACCTTTTGAGCGCGATTGAGAATCTGTAAAGAATTCTCCGATATCCTGATTCGTTACTGAGTTATCCTGAAAAAACACTGAAAATCGCGATTTTAAAGAAAAATTAATATCTTTTTAACAGTTGATGCTAAGCAAATGAAACTTAGGACTTTTATATTTTTGACAGCGCTGCTAATTGAATGACATTAGCAGAAATTTTATAGGCCTCCTATAGATTTTGAGAAACGACATTTAACTTTTCTTCTTATTATGGCCGCCATGTTGGATTTTAACACCATTGGATATACAATAAAATTGGCTTTTCAAAAATGTAACCAACTTGGACTTTTTTCGGCCTAAACTTAGGGAAAAAACACCTGAAAATAAGTACACCGACTTTTTCAATTTCTTATGACAGGTGAAAGGAATTGAATTCAAGGTTAATAAAACACGTCTTGGCATGGTGAGACTTAAGCTTTAGAATTTTTTTTTCAAAAAAACCGGATTGGTTACACTTTTGAAAAGCCGATTTTTTTGTGTGTCAAATAGTGTTAAAATCTAATATGGTGGCCAGAAGAAAAAAAGAAGTTGACTATCGTTACTCAAAATCTAGAATTGCCAGATGTCAGGAATAAATTTTAAAATAAAGTTTGATTTAAATATTATCAACCATTAGAGAGCGATGAATTTTTCTTTAGAATGTCAAATTTCTGTTTTTACGGAATAACTCAGGCACGAATCAAAATATAGAAAAATTCTTTGCAGATTCTTAATCATCTTAAAAAAGAGCAACTTATGTCTAATTTAACCGATCTTCTATCTCTAAATAGTTTCCGAGATCCCATCAGTTGGCAATGAAATTGGCAACACCCTCTATACATATCGGGGTGTCTCAGAACGCTCGCACCAAATTCTAATGGAGTATTCAGGAGTAAATTCGGAGTCGATCCGTGTTTTTGAAAATTTCCAGGGACCAATAGCTCTCGAGTCATAAGAGATTTAAGAGGACCAATCACTTTAACGTTAGATGCACTATTTCCTAGGTAACAAGATACTATCAATGAAAATTTATATTGTTGTATCTAGTTACCTAGGAAATAGTGCATCTAACATTAAATTACCTTGTAAAGCAATTAAGAGCTGAAATCTGATTGGTTCTTTTAAACCTCTTATAACTCTGGAACTACTGGACCCTGGAAATTTTCAAAAACACGAATCAACTCAGAATTTAATCCTGAATACTCCGTTAGAATTTAGTGCGAGCGTTCTGAGACACCCTGTATACAGGGTGTCCGGAAATAACACTGAAGTATTTCAGGGGGGTGATTCTACAGCCCAAAATATGAAAAAAAGGTCCCATATGCAAGTGTTCGGAAGTCACTCCTGAGGGGGCTGCGGCTGTCTGTATGGGGTGCCTAAAATTCTATTTTTATTGAATAAATCAGGGATCGTTTGAGTTCCAGACTTCCAGCGACGCATTTTTGCACATTATCCAACGTCAATAAGGGTCATCGGATTATGTTATCGACGAAAAGCAGATTCAATCATAGGCGCGTGGGAAATAGGGGAGCTTCAGCTTTCTCCACCCAAATTTTTTACGTGACGTTTTTCTCTCATTTTCTCACCGGAATATGATCCTCTAACTAAAATTACGTAAAAAGGCCTCTCTTGTTGTAAACCCTGTAGGACCAACCCTTTTCGAGAAAATTGGATTTAAGGATCCATTTGCATTTCTGGGGCTTATCAAAATGGGACAATTTATTTTTATTAAATTACAAAACTGAACGGATTCTAAAAATTAGTAAACTGATGATGCTTAATCGCTCCTAAGGGGGCTACGGCCCTCTGAATTTTTTTAAGTGCCTCCTTCAGAGGGCCGTAGCCCTCTTAGGGGCGATTTCCGGACACATGTGTATAGGAACTTTTTTCAAATTTTTGATGTAGAATTACCCCGCGAAATATTTCAATGTTATTTCCGGACACCCTGTATACAGGGTGGGTAATTTTTAGATGCTCACCATTGGGATCTCCTAAACGGTAAAAGATACAGGGTCAGTTAAATTACAAAAAAGTAGCGCTATTTGATGATGATTAAGAATCTAAAGAGTATTCCCCGATATTTTGATTCGTTCTCGAGTTATCACAAAAAATATGAAAATTGCCTATTTAAAGAAAAATTAATATCTTCCTAACGATTGATGTTGTTTAAATGAAACTTAGAACTTTTATATTTTTGACAGCTGTCAATTGAATAGCATCGACAGAAATTTTCTAGGCCCTCTAGATTTTGAATAACGACAGTCAACTTTTGATTCTTTTATGGCCGCCATATTGAATTTTAACACCATCAAATGCACAAAAAAAATTGGCTTTTCAAAAATATACTCAACATGA
Organism: Pycnomerus fuliginosus; assembly: GCA_963924575.1. Classification (NCBI taxonomy): domain Eukaryota; kingdom Metazoa; phylum Arthropoda; class Insecta; order Coleoptera; family Zopheridae; genus Pycnomerus; species Pycnomerus fuliginosus. Next base: position 20,784,994 of record OZ004621.1, on the reverse strand, counting down.
ACTTTTTTGCCTGATGTCAGAATTTGAAAATTGGTAGGAATAATTTGCAAAATTAGCCTAAACTTAGACGAAAAACATTTGCAAAAAAGTACGCAGACTTCTTCAATCTTTTATAACATGTGAAAACAATTGAATTCAACAGTAATAAAGTACGCCTTGCGGTCGTGTGACTCGGGCTTTCACATATTTTTTGAAAAACGTCCATGTTGGTTACATTTTTGTGAAGCTAATTTTTCTGTGTATCCGGGGGTGTTAAAATTCAATATGGCGCCCATAAGAAAAAGAAAAGTTGACTGTCTTTATTCAAAATCTAGAAGGCCTAGAAAATTTCTGTCAATGCCAATCAATTGACAGCTGTCCAAAATATGAAAGTTCCAAGTTTCATTTAAATAACAGCAATACTTAGGCAGATATTAATTTTTCTTTAAATTGACAATTTTCAGATTTTTTGTGATAACTCAAGAACCAATCAAAATATTGGAGAATTCTCTTCAGATTCTTAATCGCCAAGGAATAGCGCAACTTTTCTGTAATTTAACGGACCCCGTATCTTTTACCGTTTAGGAAATCCCAATGGTGAGCATCGAAAAATTACCCACCCTGTAGGGTAGACTGGAGGAATGACGGCCACTGGGGTAATATCGGACAGCTAATCCTGAATAACTGCCCTATTGTTAACCCTTTCCAACAGTCACACCATCTAGCGACAGTATGAAAAAGTGCCCTTATGAAAATACAGCTCTCTACCGGCAGTCTCTTGATGACAGTTGACAACTTTGTGTTTTACATGTTCTTCTTATAAGAGTGGTGCAATTTGAAGGGCGGTTTAAAAACCTTTAATTTCTTCTTAGAATAAATGTAACTATTTCTGTACAATCTACATTTTTTGCTCGTTCGATGATAGTAACCAAAATTAACATAATCTTACGTTTGTCTAGCATAAAAAAATAAAACACAAATGTTGCATTTGGGGTAACGCCGGACAGTTGAAGTGGGGGAATACCGGCCTAAACAGTAAATATACAACATATGTCGGAATCGAGTCCTGTGATACAGATGAAGAATTTGGGCTTAAGAGTGAAGAAAATAAACCCAAGACGACGATATTTAGTTAATCTGTGGAGAATATTGTAAACATAACGAAACTGTCGAATCAAATGCCGTTCCTTTGGAAAATGAGCACCCAAAGCCCGTACAAATTTTACGGCTAAGCTTTAATTTAAATTTTTGGCAATAGAAGTTCTGGTTACACCGTAATATATGGTAATATTCAGCGTACAGTTAATGTTACAGGGACAAAATACACATGGGCGCTATTACCCCAACAGCTAGGGTAATACCGGCCGTGTAAGCCTTTTTTAAATAATTTTTTTCTTCGATCGTTTATGTTTTGTGATTTCTAATGTGTCGTCATTCGGTTAAGAACACTCTGGGCTTCATTTTGATACCTCAATCATTTTATAAAAGCGAACCGTTTTTGCACTGCGTCAGCGAATCCTTAACGTGCCGCTATTCCCCCAGTCTACCCTATATGATGGTTTCAGATATTTTAACCTCCCCAACCCCATCACAATTTAAAAAATATGATAACTCCGCAAGGGTTGCACGCAGCTGTTGGAAACTCAACGCACACACATATATCGGTGAAATCTTGCGGGAGATGAGTTTTTCGGAAAATTGAACAGATGGTGTGGAAATTAGGGGTTGCAACTCGAAATTCCGCTTATTGGTCGAAATTGGCGTCATTCGATAGCTTTCCATTATTTATTCAAAATGCAGCAGAGAAGCGGCTGGAACCTCCCCATCGCGTGGATCTTTGTATTCTGTGTAGATAGTAGTCAATTCAACAGAATTTGTCATCCACTGTCAGCCCGCTCCCTTTTAATGAGAAAGAATTTTTTCTCTATTTTCCACTGAAATGGCAGAAACTGTGAATACATTTTTAGAACCAGAATTTGATCGTCTTTCTAATGGCGACATAAAAAAGGAGGCCTTGCTTTAAAATTTAAAGTTGATATGCTTAAATGGCACTTCCCGTGGACCAATTGCTTCCAAAAGCCTTTCAGGTCTTTAACGGGTCACCCAATCTCCATGTAGCAAATTTCAGCCAAATCGATTCACTAATCTGGGCTATAATGTATCTTTAGTGGTACTGTTCAGCTCTTCGACGTGCAATACAATGTCTATGTGCAAAATTTCAGCCAAATCGGTTCAGGGGCTTGGGCTGTACCGCGATTTAAAAGTCCGCTAAAAATCATTTTTTTTTAAATTTTTGGTCAAAAGGGCACTAAGAATGAATGCATTTTTAGAAGCAGAATTTGAAGGCCTTTCCTATCGTGACGTGAAAAATGGGGGTTTGCATTTAAAATTTAAAAGTTGATGTGCCAAAATGGCATTTCTAGTTGCACGATTGGCTCCAAAAGCTTTTCAGATCTAAGTTGGGTTATGAGATGCCTACGCACCAAATTTCAGACAAATCGGTCTAGTAGTTTTGGCTGTGGCGTGTTTGCAAACCCCCATTTTTCACTTCACTATAAGGAAGACCTTCAAATTCTGCTTCTAAAAGTGTATTCATTCTTAGTGTCCTTTTGACCAAAAATAAAAAAAAAAATGATTTTTATCGGACTTTAAAATCGCGGTACAGCCCAAGCCCCTGAACCGATTTGGCTGAAATTTTGCACATGGGGATTGTATTACACGTCGAACAGCTGAACAAATTTTGAATTCAATCGACTCACGGAAAGTGCCGTTTTGGCACACCAATTTCCAAATTTAAAATTATTTTTTCATTTGACCATTAAAAACAAGTTTTTCAAAGATTTATTGTCACTATCAGAAAGGTCTTCAAATTCTGGTTTTAAATAGGACAAAATTAATTCGCATTTAGCGCTGTTTGGTTCAAAAAAGCGAAATTTTATAATAACAGTAAAAATACATTATAGCCCAAATTACTGAATCGATTTGGCTGAAATTTGGTACATGGAGATCGGGTGACCCGTTGAAGACCTGAAAGACTTTTGAAAGCAATTGGCCCACGGGGAGTCCCATTTAAGCATATCAACTTAAAATTTTAAATACAAGACCTCATTTTTTATTTCGCCATTAGAAAGGCGATCAAATTCTGGTTCTAAAAATGTGTTCACAGTTTCGGCCATTTCAGTAGAAAATAGAGAAAAAATTCTTTCTCAATAAAAGGGAGCGGGCTGACAGTGTATGACATAAAGTGGCAGTTATTGTCAAAAAGGTGGCAAAAGATTAACCTTAAAAGGAACATATTGTCAAGTGTGATGGGTGATGTCCGAGGTGATGTCGGTATTTGTCAGAAAATTGCGAAATTAGTCAAGGATTAAAAAAATTCTGTTGAATTGACTACTATCTACACAGAATACAAAGATCCACGCGATGGGGAGGTTCCAGCCGCTTCTCTGCTGCATTTTTTCTCATGAAATAAAAAAGTTACAGAAGGGCGAAATCAAACTTGAATCACCAGGTACGAAGAAAAATTGAACAAAAAAGTCGATACATTTTAATAAACAAGTGACGAGACCATAGGCGTTTCAATACATTAGACCCAGTTAAATGACGTCATAGCCGATTTTTATTAATTATTTTCTCCAAAACAGTAAAGAAAATTGAACAATGGTATTGTGGTATCCTCTTTCTTTATGCATATTAAAAAATTCATTCATGTTCCCCATTATATCACTTATTATTTGATGATTAGTGGATGTCTTTGAAACAGATTCAAGTTAAACCGCTATTAACATGAAATCATAAATATCGGATTGACGTTTGGAAAAAAATTGTTAATTTAAAAATTGGCAGCAGAGAAGCGGCTGGAACCTCCCCATTGCGTGGATCTTTCATTTCCGAACAAGGAAATTGTCATTGTGACTAACTTTACACATTCTGACACACAGCGACTTCACCTAACAATCATATTTAGCGACATCATCTTTTAAGGTTAATATCCTGTCACATTTACTATCACCAAATGTAACTTTACGTCAATCGCTATCAGTTCGCAATTTTTTAATGGGAATGCGAATTTTCATTATGTTCCATCGAAATGGTAGATACAGACTTTTAAAACCAGAGTTTAATGATCTTTCCAATGATGACAAAAAATAAGGCTTTGTATTTAAAATTTACAGTTGATATGCCAAAATGGTAGTTTTCTCATTTAACAATTGCTTCCAAAAGCCTTGCAGCTCTTCAGAGAATCAATCTAGTAGTTTGAGTATGCGTACGTTTTTAATGTTATTACAAAATTTCGATTTTTTTTCTGTCTAAAGCGCGTTTAAAGCGAATTAATTCTGTCTTATTTAAAACCACAATTTGAAGACCTTTCAGATGGTGACAATACATTAAAAAACTTTTTTTATGGTTAAATAAGAATATAATCTGAAAATTTTGTAAAATTTGTGGGTTGATTGACTTCAAAAACTTCCGGGCCCTTCGACAGGTAATACAATCTCCACGTACAAAATCTCAGCCAAATCTGTCCAGGGGTTTGAGCTGTAGGTACCCTGATTTTAAAGTACGTTAAATATCTCGAATTCTTGAGCTTCTTGCCAAAAGGGCACTACTTAAGAGTAAATACATCTTTATCATTTTATTTCACAGTTGATGTGCTGAAATGACAGTTACCATCACCTACACGATTGGCTTCAAAAACTTTTCAGACGGAAAGCAGAGCTAAAAGACGCCTATGTACCAAAGGACCCCGCACTTTTCTTATGGAAATTGGGTTTGGGTCAGATTTTTTTCAAAAAAATATATGTTGTAGAGCACGACTCCCTGAGTAATTGTTACCCTTGCGCCAACTTTGTGGACCTCACCGTTTCTTACATATGGAGGGTTGAAGATGAGAGGGTGGTAAGGCACAGAGTTAAAACGAATGTGAAATCCGCTGTTTTCGCCATGGTCAACGCTGCATATTGTCAGAACAATAAGCAGGACATCTTTTGAAAGTCATTGAAGATCGTCATTTTTGTTATTTCTTGAGTATATTCAATGCTGCTTTAACACCTTCTGGGCTGTCGTTAATTTGGGTCAGATTTCTTTTATTTTTTATTATATGACACCTCAATGCATGTAGTCTCTCGATGATTTTTCAAAAGTTACTTCGCCCTTACCTCTTCGAAGGAGTAGGGTGCAAATTCTACATTTGTTGTGCCTGGAGAAAATCTTCAACTAAGCAAAGTTTCACCGTTTTCAAACACTTCTATGCTTGGACATGGTTTAATAAGAAGTAATATATTATGATAGCAATTTCAAAAATATTTCCTTTCTTAATTTCAATACGCGTACCACTAAAAAAGTCCCACACTTTGTATGTAGGTCATACCTTCACTCTACGCCTTAATTACTTGAAGAGGTAAGGACGACAAAACTTTTGAAAAATTCTCCAGAAACTAGATGTATACAGGCATGATATATTAAAAAATAAAAGAAATCTGACCCAAATTAACTACAGCCCAGAAGGTGTTAAAATAGCATTGAATATACTGAAGAAATACCAACAATGGCCATCTTCAATGAGTTTTAAATGACGCCCCGCTTAATCTTACGACAATATGTAACGTTGACCATGGCCAACACAGCGGCCTTCACATTCGTTTTAACTTTATGCATTACCACCCTCTCATTTTCAAACCTCTATATCTAAGAAACGGTGAGGTCCACAAAGTTGGCGCAATGGTAACAATTACTCAGGGAGTCGTGCTCTACAACATATATTTTTTTGAAAAAAATCTGACCCAAACCCAATTTCCATAAGAAAAGTGCGGGGTCCTTTCAATCAAATCGATTTAGAAGTTTGGATGTGGCGTGTTTACGTACGTAAGTACGCACATACACAAAGACAAATTTTAAAAACAACTTTTCTAAATTGTGGGGTTGGGGAGGTTAAAAAATCCAGGCTACACGTAGGTAATAAATTTTTGCTTCTTGACAATTTCGAACACGTTTGTTTGACAAATTTTTATAGGTAATAAATTAAAATCAAAAATTCCTCCGATCTAGCAGTCATTGCCGTGCGAGACGCCTTCTTTCTTTATCAATGCCTTCAAATATCGTTTCCAAAAATTTCCTCAAACTTAATTCCCTTTCGGCAAAAAATCGTAAAATTTTGAAAAATTCCAGAAAACATTTTAAAGTTGGTGGAGTAAAATTTAGGTAGAGCAGGTAGGAAAATTTACCAAATTTTCGTGGCAATCGGCCAATAACAAGCGCCAATTTGGCATGTCATCTATGAAATTTGAAAGATGACCACCATTTGTTTTATCAGCACATGAAAGGTCTTCAAATTCTGTTTACAGAAATGCAATTATTCATGGTGCCCTTTTGGCAATAAATAATAAAATTTTTGAAAAACTCCAGAAACACTTAGAGACTGGATTGAAATTTATAGATGATATAGCATTGGATAATTCACCAAGTCGGGAGGTTCTAGCCGCTTCCGTAGTTGCCCATTTTTTAACCTCCCCAACCCCATCACAATTTAAAAAAAATGCAATCACTAAAATTTTCGAATTTGAGATAGCACCAGATCTTCACGTTTTGAGGTCTCAGGAACCCAGAAAAGGGGTTTTTAAAATGTGTCTGTGTGTATGTACGTACGTACGTACGTTCGTACGTACGTTTGTAATCACGCCACAGCCAAAACTACTAGACCGATTTGGCTGAAATTTGGAACATAGGCATCTCGTAACCTAACTTAGATCTGAAAAGCTTTTGGAGCCAATCGTTCAACCGGAAATGCCATTTTGGCACATCAACTTTTAAATTTTAAATGCAAACCCCCATTTTTTACGTCACCATAAGGAAGACCTTCAAATTCTGCTTCTAAAAGTGTATTCATTCTTAGTGCCCTTTTGACCAAAAATTTAAAAAAAATTGATTTTTATCGGACTTTAAAATCGCGGTACAGCCCAAGCCCCTGAACCGATTTGGCTGAAATTTTGCACATAGGGATTGTATTACACGTCGAAGAGCTGAACAAATTTTGAATTCAATCGACTCACGGAAAGTGCCGTTTTGGCAAACCAATTTCCAAATTTAAAATTATTTTCTCATTTGACTATTAAAAACAAGTTTTTGAAAGATTTATTGTCACTATCAGAAAGGTCTTCAAATTCTGGTTTTAAATAGGACAAAATTAATTCGCATTTAGCGCTGTTTGGTTCAAAAAAGCGAAATTTTATAATAACAGTAAAAAGAATAATATAGCCTAAATTACTGAATCGATTTGGCTGAAATTTGGTACATGGAGATCGGGTGACCCGTTGAAGACCTGAAAGGCTTTTGAAAGCAATTGGCCCACGGGAAGTCCCATTTAAGCATATCAACTTAAAATTTTAGATACAAGACCTCCTTTTTTATGTCGCCATTAGAAAGGCGATCAAATTCTGGTTATAAAAATGTGTTCACAGTTTCGGCCATTTCAGTGGAAAATAGAGAAAAAATTCTTTCTCATTAAAAGGGAGCGGGCTGACAGTGGATGACATAAAGTGGCAGTTATTGTCAAAAAAGCGGCAAAAGATTAACCTTAAAAGGAACATATTGCCAAATGTGATGAGTGATGTCCGAGGTGATGTCGGTATTTGTCATGTATTTGTCAGAAAATTGTGAAATTAGGGCCGGTTTATCGATGCTCAGTTATCCCTAACTGAAAGCCAATTGCCTAGCAACTACAGTTCTGATTGGCTACAATCTGTCAGTTTGAAGTTAGCTGAGCATCGATAAACCGGCCCTTAGTCAAGGATTAAAAAAATTCTGTTGAATTGACTACTATCTACACAGAATACAAAGATCCACGCGATGGGGAGGTTCCAGCCGCTTCTCTGCTGCATTTTTAGGTATAATTCTAGGTAGAATGTTAAATTCACCCAGGTCTTTAAAAACAAAAAAAAATTGTCAGAGGGAAGGAATCTCGCTTAAATGCCTGAAGAGATATTTTTATGCAACATCATTTCACGACGCGAAGCGGAGTGAACTACACCAGGAATTGCATGCAAAATCTACCTATATCAGCAGGTAAATTAGATAGGAACAATCGAGTTTTCCCCCTGTTAAAAGTTTTTCGTTTCATGCTAATGTTTGTAAAAGTCAGGGTCAAAACGATAAAGATAAGCTTATCAGCTGTAGTAAATTGTAAAATTAATCAATTTTTTAACAAAACAATCCAATAGTTTTGCATTTAAAAACTTGAAGGTCCATAAACATAGTTTTCCATTCCAAATTGCTGCCGAGATCGATTTAGCGACATAATAGGAGTGGTACTGGCACCGAGCAGTCTACATCGGCTAAATCCACCACGTGGTAGCGAGCCAACGTCAGCCACTTGTTCATTCCCATGATCTCGTCACCTTTGTTAACCGGAATCGTGTCATTTATCAGCAATCACAAATATTAAAATGACATGACCCACGATGGAATGTCTCTGTGTAATTACCGCTTAATGGAAGATCATTAAAAGGCACGCACACGTGCTAAAGCGATATTGTCCAATCAAACGTCTATATGTTTCTATGGCCAACAAAACAATCAGAACTAATTTCTTCAGATTTAATTTTTTTCGGTCGTCTCACTTCAGAAGTGTACCTAGCTGAAAACGAGAACGAGATAGCCTAGTTTCGAGTTTTCATTTTTCGCAGAGATATATTTGGTATAAAATAAATTTTCATTTCCAAATTTTTCCTGGCAATACTGAAGTAAATGTAGGCGGGATTATAAGTTACTGTTTCCTGTTGTTCAAACTTCAAACGATTGCCTGTAGGTACTGTAATATACGTATGACTTGTTTTAAATGAATTTTGACAAATTTTAGTGCAAAATGCGAGGCAGTCTTGTTTTAGCTTATTCGCTCGCTCGTCGTATATCGCTCCTCACCCTGTTCGAGCGATAACTTGAGAACGGATTGACATATCGGGCTAAAGCTTGGTATACGGCTTTGTCTCCCGAAAAGTAAGGCGGGGATTGCTTTTGGGCCATTTCGGACCAAGGGGGTGGGAGTTAGGGGCGAAAAACCGAAAAACTATGAATTGCAAAACTCGGGAAGTAGTGGGGGTGTGTTACTGAAACTTGGTGTGCACATTCGACCTTCAAGTCTGTTGAATGTGAGGGGGTGTCAATTTCGGAGGATGAAATTTAGGGGATGAAAACCAGAAAAAAATTGATAACTCCCGAAGAATTGCACGCAGCTATTTGAAACCTGATGTACCTACATATACAGGGTGCGAGATGAAAATTCCAGAACTCTATAACTTTGTTATTTGTGGTCCGACTTTAGTGAACTAAAAACCAAATGAAATTGCTCATAAAACACTACAAACTAAAGATGGTTTTGATTTTTATCAACTTCAACTTGAATGTCAACTGGATGTCAACTTTTCGTTTTCAAATTGACACACCCAATTTTTTTTACTCAGCTTGATAGCTATTTTTTTCTGTGTCTTCTGATACATAATAAGCTGAGTTGATTCATAAAAATTTTTCTAAATAATTAAAATTATTGTCAACATTTCAATCTTTTTATGCTAACTTTTTAAGTGCGCCGCGAAAAAAATTCTCGAAATGCATTTTTCATGTTATAAAATAACATATATTAAATGTTTTGTTAAGTTTCTATCAGATACACAGCACATTCGAACAATTTTAGTAAAAAATATTCTAATTTTGACAAAAATTTATAATTATTTTCAGAACTAATTATAAACCAAACATAACTTATTGTACATCAGAAGACGCAGAAAAAAATTAGCTATTAGACTAAATAAAAAAAATTGGGTATGTCTATTTGAAAATGAAAGGTTGACATCCAGTTGACATTCAAGTTGAAGTTGATAAAAATCAAAACCATCTTGAGTTTGTAGTGTTTTATGAGCAAATTCATTTGGTTTTTAGTTCACTAAAATCGGACCACAAATAACAAAGTTATAACGTTCTGGAGTTTTAATCTCGCACCCTGTATACTACGATGAAATCTTGCGGGGGATGCATTTTCCGTAAAATCGGACAAATGGGGGTGGAAATTAGGGGTTGCAACTCGAAATTAAGCTTGGTGCAAGAAGGGCCAATGTGACATTTTCAAAATTAGCGTTTATTTTTAATTATTGACACTGATCATTCTGTAAACGAAATTACTGAATATTCAAGTTAATTTAATACTAAATTTTGTTATTAAAGTGTGGTTTTGTTTACAGATTAATATCATAAGCCAATAATTCAAAAAAAATGCTAATTTTGAAAATGTCACATTGGCCCTTCTTGCACCAAGCCACAGAACTATTGGTCGAAATTGGCGTCATTCGATAGCTTGCCATTAATGATTCAAAAAAAATGTTGTTTGTACTTTTGCGAAAAACCACCCTTAAAGGCGCTACAACCCCTAATATGCAGAAACACAAAAATACGAGAACTCCAAACTACTCAACGTATCAGGGCAGAATTTGGTGTGTTCATTTTCAGTGCGACATTGTAGGTGGATGGACAAATTTCGACTAAGATAAAATTTAAGGGTTGAAACTGGAAACTTCTTCAAGTAAACGGTGTTCGATAGACTTCGGTTAACCATTGAAAAAGGCTTATAAATAAATCTTCAACCTAGAACCAACCCCTAGGCTACTAACAACCCCTAACCCTTTACAAGTCGATAAATATATTTCTATTTATTTTTTCTGAAATCCTACTGATTTATTTATGAACAACCGAAATAAGTAAATACGCAAGAAGTTATGTAACACTTTGGAAATAAACTCACCTATGTAAATCATAATGGGGTGAAACCATGAGGGGTTGAATACGCGAATTTCTAAATAGCCTCAATTTTTAAACGAATTGAAGTATATAGGGAGGTGAAATTGAAAGCACAACTTTCTTTAGAATATGTGGGGGTGGTGAAATTGGGGGTTGGAATTTAGGGGTTGAAACGTCTATAAAGCCCTGTAATTTGATACAGAGAAGATTTAATATCTGCTGTGAAATTGTGAGGCCTTACACATTGTGTCTTCGAAAAGGGAGGAGTGAACTTTAGGAGAAATTTACCGAAGAGGATGAAATTTAGGTATGTGGAAACTCGAATTTTCACTTAATAATGTAGGGTTAAAATTAATGCCATTCGATAGTTTTCTATTGAATCTATTGATGGTACAAAAATGGTCTTAATCATCATTCGCAAAAAACCACCCTTAGAGGCCCCAACAAGCAGAAACACGATAACTTAAAAACTGGTCAACGTATTAAGGCCGAATTTGGTGTGTCAATTTACAGTGACAGGGGGGTGCAAGGATTGTAAATTTTTCATTATGATCTAACAAGGAGGATGAAATTTAAGGGTTGATACTAGAATTTTTTCTGTAAACGGTGAGTCTTCAACTTAAAACCAACCCCTAGACTACTAACAACCCCAAAACCCTAGCAAGCAGATTAAGTACATTTTATTTCTTTTGGGCTTTTTTGTGATTCTTTGGTAATTCAAAGTCATTTTGATTATTTTTTAACCCATCCACAGTTTTTCAACCCCTTTCTCGATATGTGAACCCACAAAAAGCAAAATTTACACAAGACCGCTTCTTTTTCGTATAATTTACGATAGTTTTACTTGACTACAATCACTTTTCACCCCCCTTCACAATTTTGAAGCCCCCTAAGCGTTAATTTGGCAAAATTCGCGCAATTTCGTTTTTATTCAATAATAACTTTTGCTCTTTTGAATAATGATTATCTTTTTCACTTTTTCAACCCGCCTCGCAATATTTGAACTTTCCAAAGGCTAAATTTGCATAATTGCCTTATTTTTGTGTTATTTTCTGTAAATCTATTTAACTTCGGTTAATTTTCACCCGCTTTGACTTTTCATCCCCCTTTACAATTTTTCAACCCCATAAAAACTTATTATACAAAAATTCGCCTAATAAGGGTTTTTAGTATAAGAGGGTCCTTTTCTAATTGTGACGTCAAGCCAATCAAGCGGCAGCGCACTATGCGCAGATGGTATACTGTTTATGGCGGCGCATAGGGGGTCTGACATGGCACATCTTCCATCCTTTTATGCTGAAAACCCTTATTTCGTTTTTCTTCGGCAATAAGTTGAACTCATATGGCTTATGTTTACTTTTTTCCCTTTTCCACTCCATTCGCAATATTTCAACTCCCCAAAAGCTAAATTTGCATAATTGGCTTATTTTTGTGCTATTTTCTATAATTCTACTCAACTTCGATTAATTTTCACCCCCTTTGACTTTTCATCCCCTTTTACAATTATTGTTCGACTCCCTAAGCACCTATTTTGCTAAATTCACCTAATTTTGTTTTTTCTCGACAATAAACTGGACTCATATGGCTTGTGTGTTTACCTTGTTCACTTTTTCCACCCCATTCGCAATATTTCAACCCCCCAAAAGCTAAATTTGCATGATTGGCTTATTTCCGTGCTATTTTCTATAATTCTACTACGGTTAATTTTCATTCCCTTTAATTGTTCGTCCCAATTTACAATTTTTTAACCCCCTAATTTCGGCAAATTAGTCCTCCTTGACAGGTGTTTTTCGCTTTCCTGACGCTTCGCGTGTTAATTCCCTTTTAATCCTGTGCACTGTGCAGGTTCAGATTTCAAAACAAATCCTGGCCTAGTTGCAAATAAATTGCGCAATTGCTTTATTCCGAGAAAATTTAGGCAATAAGTCGATTTCAAATAATCGCTGAATACAAATTTTTTGATAAAAATTTTGAAACTCCACGAATCTCAAATAATAGCTGACGCCTTTTTTCTCAACGGTTCTTATCGCAAGTCAAGATGACCTAAAGCAGTAGATTAGATTAAACATTTTGTAAAAATACTCGTTATCTGGCTTCATTCATCAATTTAGAGGCCTGCACGGGCCGGGCCGGCCCGGAAAAAGCCCGGCCCGGCCCGGGCCCGCATACGGGCCGGGTCGGGCCGGGTCTAATATTGTCGATTAATATCGTGGATATGGGCCGGGCCGGGCCTGCATACGAATCGAAACGGGCCGGTCCGGGCCCAAAATTATTGCGATTGCAAATTATTGGAATCAAATCTCGTTTTCAAAATAATATATTTGGTTAAAATATACGATCATTTAAACGGCAAATTGTTGATCAAAAACGTCGATCTGAGATTTCGCAGCGTTGCATTTACTGATGTCGGCTCGGCAGGTTTCAGGTTTCTAGATAACAACAATAAATCCTAAATTATATTACGTTACGCTTTAATCAGTTTTGACTCTGGATTCAGCTTTCAGATTTTGAAATATGGTAATGTAAAAAATATATTCTGGATTCTGAAACTAAAGTTATCATGAATATCGTGAACACTTTTAAGGAACGCCTAATTTTTCTGCATACATACAAGCTGCCGGGCCGGGCCGGGCCATTGCCGGGCCCATATATCACTCGGGCCGGGCCGGGCCGGGCCTGACACAATATGTACGTAATTCAGATCGGGTCATACCGGGCTGTGATTTCTGAGTAACGGGCCGGGCCGGGCCCCTAAAAATCGGCCCGTGCAGGCCTCTATTCATCATGCACCACGTTGTCCTTAATGAGAATTTCTGAAAGTCGAGCTTTCTTCAATTCACATGACTGCACAATATATAATTTACTTCACATCAAGCACCCACCGTCGATTATAAAAGAAGATCACGAAGAAAATATTCCCACAACCTCTGGTGGAATTCGCGCAACAATCTGATTTGAAATCGAGCTAATAATGCAAAAAACGGTGCAGACGGCTTATTGCCTAAAAAATCAGTCTCCGAGCCAAAACTCGCCGATTTTTATGGCCGTTTTACGATTCGTGATATAACACAAAAATTCCGCTGCGAGTCTTCAATAAAATCAAGTTTCAATTTAATAGTTGGCATTATTGCACCGTTAAGAAAGGCCATAACTACGTTTATGATGCATGGATGGGTCTGCAATTGCCTGCTGCATGTTTGAGACTTTTACGACCCCGCAGTCCCATTTATTTCATCGGGCTTGAAATTAGCTGCTGGGTGCCGCTAAACACTTCGTCTCGGGTTCCAACAAAATGCAATTTAAATTTTCTATGGTACGATCACCACAATCGTTCCTCAGATAGCACAAATACATTGAGATAAATCAACTTTGCGTATATATACAGATTTTTAATTAGAAGGAGCGATGAATATTATCTGAATATCCAAAATGTCGCTTTCTTGGTTCCTGGTACGTTCAGAATAGGTACATCCACGTGATTTTCACATGAATATTCATTTGATATTCCTGTAAAGTACCAAGTTATTCATAAGATATTTTACATGAATATAGGTACGTAATAATCAGTTACTTAAGTTTTATATGCTATGCACATTCCATGAATATACACTAATATTCGTGGCACGCCCCACTTCAAGAAGGCCTGTGGTTATGGTATGGTATGTGGTTCTAGTAAAAAGTCAAATCCGTAGGTTTGCAGTAGGTTTTATACCATTCAGAGGTTTCATAAGTTGTTAGTTGCATATGTATAAGCGCCATCTATTAACTGAAAATTTATCCTGGATATTATGAATATCCATTAGATATACTGTGGATATAGAGAGAGCTATGTGGGCTAATGCATGTTCAGGCGAACTCCATATGAATAACACGTTTAAATTACATATAAAAGTTTAATATGGTGAAAATATGGCGAGACATATGTATTTCAGAATATTGCTGAAGATGATCCTTCGACATCGCAATATTCTATTTAAATACATAGAATATTCGGTATATTGTGGACATAAAATGAACATTTTCTGAATATCCAGGGAATGTCTGCGCAATTTCGGGTCTATAAAGCGCATATTTTAGATCAGGGCAGGGGCCTATTCCACCAAAAATTTTTGCAACTTTTCCTTTGCATTTTGCACTTTTCACAGTGCTTTTCTTATGGAGGAAACTGCAAAGTGCAAAGGAAAAATTGCAAAAATATTTGGTGGAATAGACCCCTGATCCTTCATCTTACAGGCTTAAAGCAACGTATTTGTTTTATTGTTGTGCGTTGAAGTGCGGGGTGCTTGTAACATCATTAGGTATTTCGGTTCTGATTCTTCCTAAATTAAAATTTGCAACTGCAAAACATTATTAATAGACGAGTTTCATGTTTTCTCTTCATCATTTTAGTGCCGCAGCAGAATGCGGAGGTACTCTTGTTTTGATTTATTGCTCTTCCGCTCGCCTCGCCTGTCCGTTAGATAACTTGAGAACGGAACGAGATATCGAGCTGAAACTTAGCGGGGATTGATTTTGGACTAAATCGCACCAAGGGGGTGGGAGTTAGGGGTGAAAAACCGAAAAATTATTAATATCAGTAACTCGAGAACTAGTGGATGTACCCTGCTGAAACTCGGTATGCGCTTTCGACCTTCAAGTCTGCTGAAGGTGAAGAGGTGTTAATTTCGAGGGATGAAATTTTTGGGATAAAAACCACAAAAAATATAATAACTTCGCAAGGGTTGCACGCAGCTATTTGAAATTCAACGAACACACATATTTCGGTGAAATCTTGCGGGGGGGATGCATTTTTCTCAAAATAGGACAGGGAAGTAATATCTTCTGTAAAACTATGAGGTCTTACGCATCGCATTTTCGAAAAAGGAGGAGAAATTTATCGAAGGGGATGAAATTTAAGTCTGGAAACTCGTATTTTCGCTGAGTAATGTAGGGTTGAATTTAATACCATTCGATAGCTTTCCATTGATGGTACAAAAAAGGTCTCAATCATCATTTGCGAAAAACCACCCTTAAAGGCGCTACAACCCCCCTAACCCGCCTAACCGGCAGAAACAAAAAAATGCGAGAACTCAAAAACTGCTCAACGTATCAAAGCTGAATTTGGTGTGCTAATTTACCGCGACACTGTAGACGCATGTGCGAATTTTCATCATGATCTAAAGAGGGGGATGAAAATTAAGCGTTGAAACTGGAAATTTTTTCATGTCAGTGGTGGAATAAAATTATGGGGTTCGATAGATTTCGGTCAACAATTGAAAAAAGTTCTGACAAGTGTTCAACCTAAAACCAACCCCTAGGCTACTAGTACTAACATCCCCTAACCCCGAACAAGCGTAGCAAATATATTTTATTTATTTTTTCTGTTTTTTTTGTGATTTTTCGGTATTTCAGTCATTTTCAGTAATTTTTAACCTATCAACAATTTTTCAACCCCTTTCATGATATTGTGTGAACCCTCAAAAAGCAAAATTTACGCGGACCGCTTCTTTTTCGTGTAATTTTCGCTATTTCTACTTAACTACAATTCATTTTCACCCCTCTTGACTTTTCATCCCCCTTCACAATTTTTCAAGCCCCTGAGCGTTAATTTTCTATAATTTGCGCAATTTTGCTTTCTTCGGTAATAAATTTTACTCATATCATATGGATTGTTTTTGCTTTTTTGACTGGTTTGACCGCCTTCGCAATATTTCAACCCCCAAAAGCCGAATTTGCATAATTTGCTTATTTTCGTGTTATTTACTTACCTACGATTCATTTTCATCCCTTTGAGTTCTCATCCCCCTTCTCAATTTTTCAACATTCTGCGTGTTAATTTTGCAAAATTCGCGTGATTTCGTTTATCTTCGGTAATAAATTGAACTCATTTGGATCCAGTTTACGTTTTGCAATGGTAGTAGTTTTAAATAAAAAATAATATCGTCCTAACGACTGATGCTATTTAAATGAAACTTGGAACTTTAATATTTTTAGCAGCTGTCAATCAAATGGCCTGGACAGAATTTTTATAGGCCTTCTAGATTTTGAGCAATGACAATCAAATTTTGATTCTCTTAAGGCCGCCATGTTGAATTTTGGCACCATCCGACATACAAAAAATTAGCTTTTCAAAAATGTACCTAACCAGCAAGAACTTTTTGTAAAAAACATGTTAAGGTTTGAGTTACACGACTTCAAAATCTATTTTATTGAATTTTCAATTTAATTGTTTTAAAACCTCGAAAGGGATTAAAAAAGTTGGTAGTATTTTATACATTTTTTCAAAAAGTTTTATACTAATTTTATAAATTATCCTTAAATTTTTAGAATTTTGATGATTTTTCAAAAAAGTTTATTTAAAATAGCAGTTTTCAGATTTTTCGGAATAACTCAGGAACGAATCAAGATATCTTCAGATTGTTTACCGTTTAGAAGATGCTAAATGGTGTGCAGTGAAAAAGGAACTACCCTGTATAAGTAGGTATTTCGACTCCCACAAAAGTCTGATTTGCATAATTGACTTATTTTCGTGTTATTTTTTGTAATCCTACTTAATTACGATTCGTTTTCATCCTCTGTGATTTTTCATCCCCCTTTACGATTTTTCAACCCTTTCTAAGTGGTAATTGTGCAAAAAAAATTATTGAAGGTATTGAGATCCATTTTGTTTAAGTAAAACAATTACGCTGTTATCGCTAAAATAATTTAATCTTATAATCTAAAAAATTGGATCAACAAACCGTGAACAAATGCTCCAAAAAGCAAAAGTTAACCAAATTTTTTCATCATCCCAACAAAACAAAGCACCCAAACAAATCACCTTTATAAACCAAAAAACCCCAACAAAAGATAATGTAAAACTCTATTGGGTCTTCTCGTCTTATTAAAAAATTTAAGCTTTTTTACTCACAAATGACGCACAGTCAAAATACTGAGGCCATCATTGGGCAGTCAGATTTTTTTTTCGGTAATAAATTGAACTCATTTGGATATTCAGCTTACCTTTTACAATTTTCCAGCCTTCTTTGCAATAGGTAAGTAAGTATACATATATTTCAACCCCCACAAAAAGTCTAAATTGCATTATTGGCTTATTTTCGTGTTATATTTAGTAATTCTACTTAATCACAGTTAATCTTCACCCCTCCTGATTTTTCATCCCTCTTCGCAATTTTTCAACCCACTGAGCGCCATTTTACAAAAATCGCCAAATTTTGTTTTTTTTCCGATAACTACTCATCACTTACGTACTCATCTGGATTACATTTTCACTCTTTAAAACTTTTCCACCCTCTTCACAATATTTCATCCCCCTCCGAAACATAAATTTACACAATTTGTCTTATTTTCCGTGTTGCTTTCGGTATTTCTACTTAAATTCTTCTTGCCTGTGGTGCTAATTTTCTACTGGGACTATTTCAGGTTTCTCATCACAATTAGTTTTTTAATATTGTATTTTCAACAATTCGCCTTTTTGACACACATCTGTGCGTTTACGGAAGCACTACTACTAGGTGCAGATTGATAAAATCTGCGCCCGATTCCACAAACATCCACTTTTTTTCTTGTTAATAATAATAATATGCAAAGCACATTATATTTTCAGTATTTTGTTTTGCGGAATTCTCTTTAACATGGGAAAAGTGGCGTGATTTTGAACCTCCAATTACAGCAACATGCATGCCCATGGCTGAGGATGGCGCTGTGGACGGCCGTGATCCACTGCTGAAATAATTATTGTTAATTAAAGCAAAAGCATGAATGAAAATAGTATAAGTAATCTCTTCGTAGAAAATGTAATTTTGCTGGTCATCATCTACGTAATACCAACGTCTTGACGTTCGCAACACGATTAGACCTGATATGGACGAGATATATATTTTTAACTTTTTTATTTATCTATTAGTCTATTCATTAAAATATATTAACAAAATTCCTATTGACGTGTTTTAGGTGGGTCAACGAGCTAATCAGGAAAATCCCAAAATTAAGAACTGGAACCAAACTAGCAAAGTTGAAAATTTTCCAATCTTGCATAACATTTCACAAATTCTTCAGTATCGCCTCTTCTAAGAAGGCAAGTCCGACCCAATAATTATTATCATTTCTCCGAAGGAGCATCTGAAACGTTTACCCACAGATGAATCATTTATTTGCAACAACGGCCAAAACGGCTGATTTTCAGAGATTTTAATGATACACAATTACACGTTGCACGGCTAAACTTCGCTGTGGGGCCATGCTCTGATTACATTCGCAGAATACGTTCAGGTTCTTCTAATTAAATTCTCATCAGCTCCGGTGGGGGCTTAGCCGTATAATTACTATATTACCATTTTTAGTGCCGTAGCAGAATGCGAGGCACTCTTGTTTTAGCTTATTCGTCCGCTCGCTCGTCGTATCGCTACTCACTCTGACCGAGCGATAACTTGAGAAAGGATTGAGATATCGGGTTGAAACTTGGTATACGGCTGTGTCTCCCGAATAGTAAGGCGGGGGTTGCTTTTGGGCCATATTGGACCAAGCGGGTGGGAGCTAGGGGTGAAAAACCGAAAAACTATAAATTGCAAAAACTCGGGGAGTACCTAGTGGCCCAGCAAACACAGAAGGTCTGGCCGTGTTATGGCAACTGTCCGGCAAGTCCGGCACTGGCAATAGAATTACGGCCGTGTACTGGCCAGACGAGAATCGGCCATACGAAAGCAGCCACAACGTGGCCGTACTATGGGCATACGAACAACGGCCAGACAAAGACAGCCATGGCACGGCCGGCCTCTGGCAGCCCTAACCCGGCCGACTCCTGACAGCCTTAGCCCGGCCGGCCTCTGGCTGCCTCATTCTGGCCGTATTGAAAATGTTTCTGTAGTTAAATAATATAATGATAGTGATTAATTTGATAATGTAACCCTTACTATCATACAATTCGCAAAATTAAGGAGTATATTACATATTTTTTAAATAATTGCCGGTTAGTTTACGTACAAGATACAAACAAATTAAAGTATGAGGTGAAGCGGCCTAGTAGCAAGAAACTCGACTATCGTCCGAAGAATCCGGGTTCGGTTCTCGGTGGTGAAGCGGTTTATCACGTTTTTTTTCGTCCCGAGGTAGTTCCGGCCTGAACGTGGCCATAAGAACGCCGTAATGTGGGCCCAAACAGAACCAGACCCGGCCCGTGCCTGGGCAACGTAGATCGGCCGTAACAAAACCAGAGGCACACATGCGGGCCGCGCCAGATAAGGCACTCGCTTCTGGGCCGGTTCCGGCTTGTCCGGGCAGCCTCATTCCGGCCGGCAACCGGCCATAAGATTGAGGTTTGCTGGGGGGGGTATCTTACTGAAACTTGGTGTGCATATTCGACCTTCAAGTTCGTGGGATGAAATTTAGGGGATGCAAACCACAAAAAATGTGATAACTCCCCACGAATTGCACGCAGCTATTTGAAACCTGACGTATATACATACTACGATGAAATCTTGGTGTGCATATTCGACCTTCAAGTTCGTGGGATGAAATTTAGGGGATGCAAACCACAAAAAATGTGATAACTCCCCACGAATTGCACGCAGCTATTTGAAACCTGACGTATATACATACTACGATGAAATCTTGGTGTGCATATTCGACCTTCAAGTTCGTGGGATGAAATTTAGGGGATGCAAACCACAAAAAATGTGATAACTCCACGAATTGCACGCAGCTATTTGAAACCTGACGTATATACATACTACGATGAAATCTTGCGGAGGAAGCATTTTCCGCAAAATCGGACAGATGGGGTGGAAATTAAGGGATGTAATTTCACCTACAATAACTATTGGCCAAATTCGCGTAATTTCGTTTTCCTTCAATAACAAATTTTGTTCTTTTGTATAATGATTAGGTACCTTTTTCACTTTTAACCTCCCCAACCCTACAATTTAACAAAATGAGAAGTTACTGCAATCACTAAAATTTTCGAATTCGAGATAAAACCGGGTCTATACATTTCGAGGTCTTAGGATCCCAAAAAAAGTGGTTTTTAAAATGTGTCTGTATGTATGTACGTACGTTCGGAAACACGCCACAGCCTAAACTACTCGACCGATTTGGCTGAAACTTGGTACCTGGGCATGTCATCACTTAACTTAGACCTGAAAAGCTTTTGGAGCCGATCGTGCAACCGGAAATGCCATTTTGGCACATCAACTTTTTAATTTTAAATGCAAACCCTCATTTTTCACGTCACGATCAGAAATGCCTTAAAATTCTGCTGCCAAGGATGTATACACTCTTAGTGCCCTTTTGACCAAAAACAAAAAAATTCGAGATTTTTATCGGACTTTAAAATCGCGGTACAGCCCAAGTCCCTGAACCGATTTAGCTGAAATTTTGCACATGGGGATTGTATTACACGTCGAAGAGCTGAAACATTTTTGGATTCAATCGACCCACGAAAAGTGCCGTTTTGGCACACCAATTTTCGAATTTAAAATTATTCTCTCATTTAACCATCCAAAACAAGTTTTTGAGAGATTAATTGTCACCATCTACTGCAGTTAATTTTCCTTGCCTTGGGCTTCTCATCGTCTCCATAATTTTTCAATCCCCCTGAATGCTAATTCTACATACTTCGCAAATTTTTATGTTTTTCTGTACGGCCAATTTTCAACATTTCGCCTTTATGACACCACTTTGCGCCTGCGGAGGCACTACTACTAGGTGCAGATTGATAAAATCTGCACCCGATTCCACCAGTAGGTAAATTCAGGCCGCCCCTACATTCACATTAAGATGATAAACATATACAGGGATACACATCGCATTGATGTACATCTTCCGGTGGCTTTTTTATGGGCGGTTGCGAACTTGTATTAGCAAATCGCTTTTATGCTTCTCTCGCATGTCACAGCTTCCGATATGCAATTTATTAATTAATGGATAATTCTGATTTATGGCTTTTGTGCATTGTACTTTTATTGTTATCACCAGTTGATGGCTGCAATCGATTTCATAAATTTATAAAACTATTGATTAATAGCTGCCTTAAAAATTCCAATAAATTATTTGATAGTGTTGGAGTACAGCTGTCTGACTCTTTTATCGTTTGGACAATAAATCAATTCAATATTGACGCACTTCTTCCACTTTTGTTTGTTGTTACACAACTACTCTTTTGTGATGATGCGTAGGTACGGATTATTTCACTATACTTATAAGGTAGGTATCTACCCCTACTCTGTTCTAGTTCTAGAATGATCATGATGATTAGATATAATTTCTACGCTCCGCGGAGCAGTTACTGGAATCGATCGAAAAATTCAAAAAAATCGAATCGCCAAAAACATCAAAAAAGTGGTTTTTGAAAAAATGTCTTTGTGTCTGTCTGTGAACACGCTACAGCCCAAACTACTGCAGTGGGCCGAAATCCCAAAAACCTGATCAAAATTCTGAAAGTTTTCAAGTGAACAAGTAATAGGTAGATATCGAAGGAAAAAACATAAAAAAATTTTTTTTCAGGGGTTGAATTGTTCACATTTTTCAAATATTTTAATGGAACTTTGACCAAACCATTCGAGTAAACCAGTCAAGCTCAATCACGAATTTAGTTTGAGCAGAACCGCCTGTACCTGTTTAGAATAAAAAATTGGCAGTCTCGGAGACGGTAGAAACTTCTACTTTTTCACAGAATTTGTAAACGTAGAGATCGTGAACCAACCATATGATCAGGTTATCGCTAAAGGTAGCTTCTATCGGTTGAAGGCGCCAATTTATCGCAACAGAAAAACCTACAAGGTCAAGGAAGCTTATCATCATTAAAATAACATTTTTCGAAAAAATGACATCTGCATCTAAGGTTTTCGACCCTATTATTGACCTTATCGCCATTATTACAAAGAAATTAAATCGCTTTCGTTTTTAGTCACTTTTTGCCACGACTGTATACATCCGAAACTTTATCATGTCTTGCACTCTTTTTTGGCCTTGAGCCTCAGACTCATTCACTCAGACCTCTTGGCTACACAAGACGAGAACAGTGTTTTGTCACGTTTGTGTTTTAAAGTTTAAAGTAGCATGGAATTTACCCGAATTTACTAGCTGGATTTTAACCACAATGTTAAATTTAAATAAAAATAGAATAAAAGTCAACCACTGACCCTATTTAAAACGTTTCAGTTATTCGTTGCGTGCAAGTCCGCGAAAAAAACCAGCTTTAACAATTTAAAACGTGAACGCTGAGTAGGTAAACGGTTTAAGATATAACAAAATCATAAATAGAAGAATTGTTGGTTAGGAAAAGATCTACCACAAAAAGTCCGTGACAGCATATAGGTATATTTGGCAAATTTGTAGATCTATTTGTTGCCAACAATTCTTCTACGTATATAAGATTTTGTTAATTTTGTTAATTACAAATAGCAGAAACAATCGTAAAAGTTTAAATCCATCTGCTTATTTCAAAACTAATAAGAAGTGCTTATTTTATAGCTTTTCATTTAAAAGTGCACAATAGTTTGATGATTTTAAGCAACATTTTTCTCAAATTCTCAAAAAGAGCTTGAGCAAAAAAATATTTTAGTACGGAGTTGTCAAATATGCAAAGAAGCGAAGACAACGAAAACCATCGTGGAGCAGAACGGTGCCTTTTTTGTAACAGAGTCTTACCGCAGCATTTTTGAATAGATTGGTAAAACCCGTCACCAGTCACTAAATCTCAAAATTGAGCATATTTATTAAAATCTAATAAACTGTAATTTTTATAATTAAACCGTACGAACTTTGGGGAAGATATTCTGAAAATTTAGCTAAGATAATTCAAAGAACAAAGGCACAGGGATACTCGGCAATTCGGCTTGAAATGCTTTCAATAAATAATAAATACGCTCACGCTTGATTGAAAGTATTCAGCTTGATTGAGTAGGCAATCTTTAAGGGTCCGAATTGCAGACAAATTTCCTCCCAACAAAAACCTTCTTCTTTAAGATTCGACAAGGTTACAAAATTCGAATTTTGATCATATTTTCAATTTCGGCCCACTGTGTACTGGGCCGATCTGGCTGAAAATTGGACCGTGGACAGTTTATGGAGCTGGAAAGAGCTGAAAAAGTTTTGAGCCAAATCGGCCTAAAGGAAGTGCCATTTTGGCACATCTACTTTAAAAATTTAAACGCAAATAAAATCTCTTCAAATTCTGCTTCTAAAAATGCATCACACTTGGTGCCCGTTTGGACAAAAAACGGTGCCGTGAAAAAACCTATACATAACTGTATATTTTTATTACCGAGTCGAAAACTCTAGTGTCATTTTTTCGAAAAATGTCATTTTAGTGGCAAACGGGCCCTTTTTTAACCTCCCAACTCCACTTCACCATTTAAAAAAAGGGAGGTTACTGCAATCACTAAAATTTTCGAATTCGCGATAAGACCGAATCTATACGTTTTGAGGTCTCAGGAACCCAAAAAGTGGTTTATAAAATGTGTCTGTACGCATGTACGTACGTTCGTAAACACGCCACAGCCCAAACTACTCGACCGATTTGGCTGAAATTTGGTACGTGTGCATGTGATAACCCAACTTAGATCTGAAAAGTTTTTGGAGCTCATCGTGCAACGAGAAACGCCATTTTGGCACATCAAAAATGGCACTAAGATTTTTGATCCGGCAATGCAACAGCTATCGAATCCTATCAACAGTAAGAATCGAATATGCTCTTTTACTAAAATAGATTCAAAAAAGGGCCCTTTTTCCTACATATAATTATAATACATATATTCATTATCACTATCAGAACATGAAAGATCTTCAAATTCAGTTTCCAAACATGCAATCAAACGTGCCCTTATGGCAATAAAAAATAAAAAAATTGAAGAAGTCCCGAAACGCTGGATTGAAATTTACTTATATGAAAGGATTGGATCATTCACCAAGGGGGGAGGTCGTAGCCGCTTTCGTAGCTGCCCATTTTTTTCTCATAGGCACTCTACATACAGGGTTGTTCAAAATATTGTACCATCGTAGGTGGCTGTTATGCTTTGTTCCACCCGTTAGAATAGAAATAGATAAAATGCTGTCCCTGGTAAAATGCAAAAAATATTGTTGTCCGATGTCCAGACTTGAGATTAGGTGAGCAATATGCAATAAGCTAGGCAATTATTGTTAGCTGCCTATCCACCTTCAATACTGTGATGATAGCTGGCGCCACCTCTGAGCGCTCGATGATATTAGGGGACGGGTTCTATTATCACAGATTTCAATGATTTTTTAAAAATATCTCATTATTGGAAATATTCCCTTTTTCCGTTAACCGTTTCCTTGTAAGTTATTCCAAATACTCAAAAAGAGAAAATTAATAATCAACATCACGATTTTCATAATTAATGTAGATACAGGAAACTGTAAAATGAATTATCCCCCCAACGACTTTGATTTGACCTTGCGTCCCGTTCCAGAGGTCAAATCCACTGATTTTGACATTTCATTTTCCGTGCCGGTGTAGAATTGGCAGGAATTGCATTTAAAATTCACATTTAATGTAAGTTTTTTATTTAAATAGTCCATTTAATATCCACAATAATTGTTTTAGTTGCTGTTCTAACTTATGTGATTGCACCGCATCTTTAGCAAAATTTAAATAGCGGTAATGAAGGTCATTGCTTCTTTCCTGATTTAAATTTTTCGAAATTATTTTATCCTTCTTAAAATACGCACAGGCTTTAATGCCTTTTTCGTAATTATTCACAGCTTTTAAAGTTTTATGCAACTTTTCGTCATTTTTGTAGGTTAGGTTCAAGGTGGTGTGGAAAATTCCCATTTGCAATTTGATGTTCTCTTGTTTCAGCGAGCTTTCTCAGCTGTTTCCCAAGGTCTAAAGATGCCGATCAAGAGCGTTTTTGCCCGTCAAATTTTCGATTCTCGTGGTAATCCCACTGTCGAGGTTGATCTCATCACTGATTTGGGTCTGTTCCGTGCTGCTGTGCCCTCTGGAGCCAGTACTGGTGAGTTCACTTTACATTCATAGCCAACTATTTGAACCTAAAATTTGACAGCCTAGATTCCTAGATTTGGTTTCTCACATTTCAAATGGAAGTTTCATTTTTAACTAATCCTGACGAGGGGTTAACCACATGGTAAATTTGTGTACACAAAATCGCAAACGTAGCAGGTGGCGAATGTCCACCCGAGTCAAAAATACTTACTAGGGCACCTACTAAACATGTGTAAAAAAAAATTCCCTACTCAATTTTCCCTACAGGACCCTAGTCCAGATCTTGGATTATTAGTTAAAAGGCAAATTTTCGGGATTTTAAAATTCTGAATTAAGGTGATGAAATACAGGATGTCGTGAAATTAGACGATAATATCTTAAGGGCGTATTCGACGATCAAAAATATGAAGAAAAGATTTAATAAACATAGGTCGAGAAATACCTTTTAAGTGAGCCCTCAAAGGGGGTGACAAAATATTGGTTTTGCTTACATTTCTGAGAAATGCCTTACCCTTCTTGCGATAGGGTCACGAAATTTTGAACTTTGTTGAACGTTTTTGTGCTGAATAAGACTGATGCAATGGTTTCTGTCAAATAATAATTACATGCCTACCTTGTTAAACATCAGTTTTCTCGAAAACGGCTTGAGCTATCGAGTTTCAACACGAGCACCTATTTTACGTAAAAGTACAAGTAAGTAAAGTAAGTATACTTTGTCAAGAAATAATTGAACAGCCATAAAGACAAACCTTTTAACTTAAGTCGACCGCCCGTTGAGGTTGACAATGCAGGGGAATTCCCTTATAAAATCTTGTACGGCGCTCTCTTAGTTAAACACTTGGGCTGTGTAGAAAGATTTATGGAGGGAATTCCCCTGCATTGTCAAACTCAACGGGCAGTCGGCTTAAGTTAAAAGGTTTGTCTTTATGGCTGTTCAATTATTTCTAGACAAAGTATACAAGTACAAGTAATTCAAATTTGTGTTCATAATTCATCCGAGATGTCGTACAAAGCAGTTAGATACAAGAATGTCCGCGCTCCCTCGACTCATGCACTAAATTGTTCATTTCACTGTCGCTCAAAAAATTTCGTTTCGTAAGGATCAAAATGAAAATATCGTCTAATTTTGCGAAACAGCAATTATTTATATGAAAAATGTCTTGCTGTTCGTTGGATAAATGCCTTCTCGCCATTATCGCAACGTTCAGAGGGCAGATATTAATTTATTTTAAATTCTGAGTGCTTTTCGCTCCGATTGTATATCCAAATACATCCTTAAATTGCACGTTTCAGTGTTCGAATCCCATTACAGTTCCACGCTTATTCATTAAAAATCAAGCATAAAAAAAAGCAACGCTGTATGAGTGACTGTATCTCACACTACTTTTAAGGTCATATTCCATGTGCGATTATTCGCAAAAATAAACTGGCGGCCAAATGAACCTTTCAGTCAAAAATTCTCGCGTCTGTTCAAATGACTCTAACTTTTCACACAGCGCCGCAATTGTGAACCGCTTTCTTCCGTTAGAAAGATCATTTTATTGGCTTCATTCCAGTGTTACCATGAGAGTGTTGGTGTTTTCATCCATGACTCGACCATTAACAAAGATGTTGGGCCGAAAATGTCGAGGGCGGTCCCGGGGGCGCCTATGGTGGGCACCACGAAATCATCAGCTACATTATTGAAATCTTCATCGTTCGTAATGGTCTTGTGGAAAATTTCAGCAAAATCGGTCGAATGGTTACGACGTGGGAATTAATTTTCGATTTTTGAGGCTCACTTTTGAGGAGCCCTAGTGACGAAATGGGGGCCCATCTAGTGAAACAAAAAAATACGGGTCTTTTATTTTCATGCAAGGAATCTGTGGCTGAAATTTTTGCACTTTGAGACGGGACACCCTGTATATCAATCAAAGACAAAAACAAAAAGTTATATCTCATCAATTTGACACAGTGAAAGTCTCTATCATTGACACAAACTATTAACAATCGAATGTAATTCTTAAAAATTGTTCATATTTTACTTTTATTTATGAGCACAGGAGAATACAGTCAACTCCGGTTATGGTGAACTTCGGCCATAGAACACTCACTCATGGGGGGCTATAGGGACTGTGCATATTCGGAGATGCTGCCCTCTGGTGGCAAATTTTGAAGTTTTCGCATATAAGCGCCCGGCCCAATAGCAGAGAAGCTGTGGTAAACATTGACATATGATGTCAATCTATGAGATTGAACTACGCAGGCGCTTGTTTAAAGAAACATTTAGGGCGTTTTGTTTGAATAATTTTCCGGGAAAATTTATTGATTAATTGAATTATGTGGTTATAAAAATGACAAAAGTCCAAAGCCACCTTTCATTTTAAAATAAACGATTTCTCGAAAAAAACATCAAAAAAGGAAAAACATGTCAATAAATTTAAAACTATCAGAGATGGGTATAGGAACATCAATAACATCATACATAGGCATAGGCAGATAGACAATTAAATTTGCTATCGATTTGTGTAATGAAAAGGTATCCAGAACGCCCCTGCGTAATGCCCCCCCAAACAGATTTTTTGGACAATGCGCCCTAAATCACTTAGCATGAGGGTATGTTTTTTTGCTATGAAAATTTGAAGTCAATACCATCTTTTGTTTAGAAGATATTCATTTTTAAGTTCAGTAGCGTTTCGGTCTCTGGAAATAGAAAATATTTTTTTTCTCCGAAACGGTCAAATTTAACTATAGGGTGCTTTATATCGCAATTCTCAGAATTTCATGTAGAATTAGAATTTAACTAAGAAATAAGGGTGTTGCATTTAAAATAATGAAGTTGACATCCACTTCTGGTATAAACGGAAGTGCCGCCATCTTGAAATTATTTTTGTTGAATTTAAAATATTCAAAAACCCCGGAATACCAATTTTCGTGAATCCGATATCAAAACTTTCCGAAATACGTCTAACCAAGGGTCTTCGAGAACATTGTGATGTTTTCAAATAATTTAACATCAAGTAGGCCTTGAAAGTTGAACGGCATTTCGGGACTTTCTGATGCCTACTCACAGTTACATCTCACTAATAATACTATGTAGGAAAGTCTCGAAGTGCCGCTCAACTTTTATTGCCTACTTGATGTTAAATTTTGATTGTCGTGTACATATGTTGTTGAAGTATTTTTAGTTGTTTAACTTTATTTTTCCAACTCTGCACGAAAATATCAGCAACCTAATTTTATCAAATATCGTGTTAGAGTACTATACCACAATACTCAACTTGCTCATGTTTTTCAGGTGTCCATGAAGCTTTAGAGCTGCGCGACGAGGATAAATCTCAATACCACGGCAAATCAGTGTTCAAAGCAGTAGAGAACGTTAACAAACTGATAGCCCCAGACCTTGTCAAATCCAACCTGGAGGTAACCCAACAAACTGAAATCGACGAATTGATGCTTAAAATCGATGGCACTGAGAACAAATCAAAGTTGGGGGCCAACGCCATTCTGGGGGTGTCTTTAGCCGTCGCTAAAGCTGGAGCAGCCAAACGTGGCCTACCCCTCTACAAACACATCGCAGATCTTGCAGGAAACAAAGACATCATCCTTCCGGTTCCTGCCTTCAATGTGATCAACGGAGGCTCGCATGCCGGCAACAAGTTGGCCATGCAGGAGTTCATGATTCTTCCAACTGGAGCTTCGTCTTTCACTGAGGCCATGAGAATGGGTACAGAGGTGTACCATCATCTGAAAAATGTGATCAAGGGTAAATTTGGGCTGGACGCCACAGCCGTAGGGGATGAGGGCGGTTTTGCACCCAACATTCAAAATAACAAGGATGCCCTTACTTTGATCATTGACGCCATAGCTAAGGCAGGGTACACTGGAAAGATCGAGATCGGAATGGACGTAGCCGCTTCGGAATTCTTCAAGAACGGTCAATACGATTTGGACTTTAAGAACGCCAAATCAGACAAATCCAAATGGTTGAGTGGAGAAAAACTGCAAGCTCTATACCAAGGATTCATTAAGGATTTCCCCATCGTTTCCATTGAAGATCCCTTCGATCAAGACGATTGGAAGGCGTGGTCTGGTTTCACTGCAGCCACAACCATTCAAATCGTCGGAGACGATTTGACAGTCACCAATCCCAAGCGCATTCAAACAGCAGTCGAAAGCAAAGCCTGCAACTGTTTGTTGTTGAAAGTCAACCAGATCGGTTCAGTAACGGAATCGATCAGGGCCCACCAATTGGCCAAAGAGAACGGGTGGGGTACTATGGTCTCGCATAGGTCGGGAGAAACTGAGGATACTTTCATCGCTGATCTAGTGGTCGGGCTTTCGACTGGACAGATCAAGACTGGGGCACCCTGTAGGTCCGAACGGTTGGCCAAGTACAACCAGATCCTCCGTATTGAAGAAGAGTTGGGAGCTAACGCTAAATACGCTGGAAAGTCGTTCCGTAATCCACAGTAAACATTCGTAACGTCGGCTCGTTTGTTCAAAAGGAGGCAGGGACGACCTGTGAACTGCCAAATTTTCCGTTTTTTCTTGTTAAGATTGGATGAACGAGTTGGGGCTTGTTTTTTGGAGTTAATACCACGTCTTGTAGTACATTTTAAATGTATGATTAAAATATGTGTATGAAATACAAAAATAAAAGTACATGTACAGATGTTAAACTTGTCATTTCTTTTTATTTACTCGAATAATTATGTTATCAGAACTTTAAAAACATTGGAAGTTTTTAATGAGACGTTTCGTCTGCTCAGAATTTCAACACAAATTAAAGAGTCCATTAAAATGAACTCGATCGCTGTCCTAAAGTTGTGGGACAAGCTATACAGGGTGTCCTGGAATTATGATGCCAACGCTTAACCAGAGCTTCATTACGTAAAAATATGTCGAAATGTTCCTATCGACCAGATGCCAACAGTCAATCGTTTCCGAGTTAATGGGCTTAGAATGTGACCCATTGAACATGGTTTTTTGTTAATATTTCAGAAACCACTTTATCTACGGTTTTCATATTTTGCACACTTTATTAGATCTTGAGTACCTATGTTTCGGTACATTTTGTTTATTGATCAGTAAACGACAAGGGCCGGATTAGGGGGGTGCCCCAGAGAAATTTTCGTAAAAAAATGTATTCGACAGAAATAGCTGTCAGATATCCACTTTTTGTGATAAAGCAACTCAAAACAAAACTTTTGTCACCCTTGAGATTTTTTCGTTTACGCGACCGTTTTTGAGAAAAAAATTAAAAATCAAAAATTGACGTGGCAAATTTTCACATTTAGGGTACCGAAATAAAATCAAAAATCTAGTTAACTATGGGAAACGACAGATAAACAACCCGTAATTTGTAAAAATTGATTACTGGCTTGTCAAGTTTGTTTATCTGTCGTTTCCAATAGTTAACTACATTTTTGATTCTAATTCTGTACTCTAAATGTGAAAATTTGCGACGACAATTTTTGATTTTTAATTTTTTTCTCAAAAACGGTCGCGTAAACGAAAAAATCTCAAGGGTGAAAAAAGTTTAGTTTTGAGTTGCTTTATCACAAAAAGTGGATACCTGACAGCTATCTCTGTCGAATTCATTTTTTTACGAAAATTTCTCTGGGGCACCCTCCTAATCCGGCCCTTGTCGTTTACTGATCAATAAACAAAATGTACCGAAACATAGGTACTCAAGAGCTAATGAAGTGTGCAAAATATGAAAACCGTAGATAAAGTGGTTTCTGAAATATTAACAAAAAACCATGTTCAATGGGTCACATTCTAAGCCCATTAACTCGGAAACGATTGACTTTTGGCATATGGTTGATAGGAACATTTCGACGTAAGGAAGCTCTGGTTAAGCATTGGCATCATAATTCCAGGACACCCTGTATACAGGGTGTCCTAATTGTCTGTATTCGGTCGATAAGTCCATTGCTGTTAGAGATAGCGAAAAATTGTTAAATACAAAGTTGCAGAAGGTCAAACAAGGCACATTTTAAAAATACAATCCTGTATACAGGCTGTCCCACTAAGGAGTAAGAACACAAACATTGGTTTTTTTAAATGGAACCCCCTGTATTTTAATTTTTTATTGGATTCTATGATGAATTCCAAGTAACATTCATTAATCATGTTTTCATCTGAAGCGAATGGTTTAGAAGATATTGGCAATTTTGCGGGAAAAATTACTTTTGCAGTACTTATTTTGAAAAATCACCCCACAACCAATTTTCAACCTTTGGTTTTGGAAATTTAGCATGTCCTTAAGGAAGGTTTGGGCTATGTTTAAAGCTCTTGAAAACGGTCTTAGCCTCTCAAGTTCGTCCCCAGTAAAATTATGAACCTTCAAAAATGTAGAGGTTAATATTTCGAAATTTTTAAATGGCACCACCATCAAATGTTACAGTCATAGGTTGTAAAATTAAATTTGCTTTCGTTTAATATAAAATGTTCCTATATCCAAGTATAGTATTTTTCGATTTATTCAGTAAAACACAATTTTCATCTTTTTCTTCGTGATGTTTTTAGATGGTTGTCTCTGGCTACATTTAATTGTAGGTGTCAAATGTGTTATCAGTCGAATTACAATTTCTATAGATCTAATATTTAAGGATGCATTTCATAATTTGCCCAATTATTGTCTTTGGGCTACAAACAGGACCAACAGCTAACATGTTTCGAACACAAACTACTCATCATCAAAGCCAAATCATTGGCATTATAATCACTTTATTGTAACAGAGTACCTATCTGTTGACTTTTAAATAACAGAAAATTAAAAAAAATTTAAGTCGGTAAGTAAGTAATTGGAAAAGTACCTACCTATTCTAAAAGTGCAACTGTTATCTATTTATTTCCTTTTGGTAAGTACATACCTACCTATGTGCTGAAAATGCTGCAAGTTTTTTGAGTAGGTAGGTACATTCTTGCGTTCCATAAATGAACATTAAAAAAAACCACATGATCACAATTTATGGTTAATTAACGCTGGATTCCGGCTGACAGAATTTGTGACACCTATTGTAACATGTGTCCGAGCAGCCTTTCAAAAACATTATTGTAAAAGACAGTCCAAAGCTTCCTTAATGACATGCTAAATTTCCAAAACCAAAGGTTGAAAATTGGTTGTGGGGTGATTTTTCAAAACAAGTACTGCAAAAGTAATTTTTTCCACAAAATTACCAATATCTTCTAAACCATTCGCTTCAGATGAAAACATGATTAATGAATGTTACTTGAAATTCATCATAGAATCCAATAAAAAATTAAAATACAGGGGTTCCATTTAAAAAAACCAATGCTTGTGTTCTTACTCCTTAGTGGGACAGCCTGTATACAGGATTGTATTTTTTTAAAAATGTGCCTTGTTTGACCCTTTCCAACTTTGTATTTAACAATTTTTCGCTATCTCTAACAGCAATGGAGTTATCGACCGAATACAGACAATTGGGACAGCCTGTATATGCGAAGACGTCGATCTATGAATACTTACCTAGTACTCGAAGCAATTTGCTTAAAACAAAAGTAACGGTCGTCAGTCTAAGGGTTACCAATTTAGCGCTTAATGCACTAACTTTTGGGCGATTACATTTGACATTTTGTGACAGATTTATGCTTTAGGGGTACCTATAGGTATGTCCAAAAATAGAAACCCGCGTCTTGGAGGTCTGTTTTAAAATCACGGGATTCGTCTGTTTCAAAAAACAAACTACTGCCAATTAATTATCAGCATCGAATCATTATCCCAACATTATTACCTAATGGGCATAAAATTATCAGCAAATCGGATAATTATGCGCAGATTGGCGACACTGGGGGCACCTCTCGATCTAGTGGCATTTCTCGGAACTTTCTTCCTGTCCGAATGCGGCTCTATTCTATTGGTTGCACTGCCAGTTGACACTGACAGTTTGACAGAATTGACAGGACAATTGACAGTTACCGTATCGGTAATGGCGTTTTCGACGTCGTTTTGAATTTGAAACAATTTGAAATTCTGTCATAATTTAGTGAATTGTGAACATAACCTAGTTCGTTGTCATGCTTGGGAAATCTCGAAGCATTTTGTGGAGTTTTTAGACTGTTGGCAGTGAATAAGTGCACAGTGTTAGAGATCCAACCACAATAATTTATAAACTGTTCCATCCTCCAGAGCGTCCAGGGAGTAGGAGTAGGCGATTCCTTTTTGCAAAATCAGGTAGGTGGATTGTACTCGTTTTTTATGATCACGATGGTGTCGATGGTACAG
This sequence comes from Pycnomerus fuliginosus, assembly GCA_963924575.1. NCBI lineage: Eukaryota > Metazoa > Arthropoda > Insecta > Coleoptera > Zopheridae > Pycnomerus > Pycnomerus fuliginosus. The sequence goes on along the minus strand of OZ004621.1, from coordinate 20,751,056 downwards.
TACATACATACCAAAGATTCCGTAATTAGGTACAGTGAGACTTAGGGACAGAGACTATGAAAGTGTCCACCCCCCATCACGATGATTTACATGGTCGACTGTATGGTGCAATGCACTTTTTCAGTTTTACCTAAGCGACGCGCGCATGTTAACTCTCTAGCGTGCTGATTTTTACCTTTTTACCCGATGAGACCTTTTTACCTGTGTGTTCACGTTAATATGTCTCTGGTTGTCTCTGTCTGTAACATAACGTAAGAAAGAACGCGAGAACAAACTTTTGACAGGGTTCATGATAACTGGGCTGCGTTCGTAAAGTGCTACAGAGTACACACTCTGTCACTCTGTAACAAAAATGACTTTCACAAACTCCGAAAATGGCGGCTCCGTGATTATTACAAGCGTTCATAAATGTCACTTTGTTACAAGAATACGGCACTAAAATGTTGCAAAGCTTACCTTGGTGACGACCGCGGTAATAATCACACTAATCACAGAGTTCGCGCAGTGTGGAGAAAAATCAAAAACTGTCAAGAACATTAACCGAGGGGTGATCCGCAGGCCGGAATCAGTGTACGTTTTTCGGGAATACACCGGGAATAGATCGGAATACGTCGGAATACATGGGAATACATCGGAATACATGGGAATACGTCGGAATACATCGGAAAACATCGGAATAGATGGGAATACATGGAATACTCTGGAATAGTAGGGAATAATTGAAAATTTCCCTGCGATATATTAAAATGTATTGATTGGATGCGTGTACTTTAAAATAAATCAAAACAATTGAAGAATAATTCGTAGAAATAGGTAGAATTACCCCGAATACATCAGAATAACGCGGGGTAGCTTCGGAAGCGCCTGCGCGTTAAGGTTAGGAAATCTCGGAATACTTGGGACTCGACTTGGGAATACACCGGAATACATGGGAATACACCGGAATACATGGGAATACTAGGAATACACCGGAATACTCTGGAATATTGATGGAGAAAATTGCCGATTATATACATCGGAATACCGGAATAGCTTTAAGTCGAGTTTCGGAATAGCGTCGGAATACTTCGGAATACATCGGAATACTGGGAATACTTGGGTATTCATGGGTATTCCCGGAATCAGTGTACGTTTTTTAGTCTGCGGATCACCCCTCGACATTAACACATAACCTGTCTCATCTCAACCTTTATGGCGAATAATTTTTTTTTTGCTCAATAATTTCGGACAATCGGTCATAAACTGCGATCGGCTCTCGGAAGCAGTTAATATGGAGGTATAATGTAGCTTATTTACGAATAGCAGAGCAAAATGGTTACAGAGTCCGTTCACAATTCAACGTTACTCTACGTTCCATTCCAAATGTCATTCAAATTACTTTACTTTGCCATCACATTACAATGTAATCTTTCACGAACGCACCCCTGATCAATATGAAAAAACATCTGATCAGTTGTCAAATTAACAACTAAATATAATACCGTATTGTTAGTTGGACTCTGATACAGTCAGAGACGACAACTTTGTTAGTTTTGAAATTTTCAAGTTGGTTAGCCAATCAGGAAGTGATTATCGTGATCTCGCTCCATATTCTTTATTTTGTAAGTGGTGTTTTTGTTAATTTCTTTTAAGTATAGGTACCGAATAAGTCACTAGCTCCTGTTTTATCACCACTTGACTTTAAACGTTGCGTAGGTATTTATATGGTTTAACCTTGGTTATTTCGCTTTCCAATCATGGACCATGCTTTCAGGCAAATTAACGAAGCAAAGGCCTAAAAACGACTTGCCAAAGAAGCGTAATTTTGTGTGTTGAGTGTTCATTACGGAAATACTTAAATTCTCTATAATCATTTGAAATTAAGTGCCATGTCACTTTTGACATACTTACCTAAGTTGGCGTTTGCAAATTTTGTTGTTGCCTGAGGAGATGGGCTCAGACTTTTATTACCTTCATCCAGAAGAATCTTAATTAAATCAAAAACCTGCATAGATATTTGTCCTCATTGATGGTAAATCACTGCATCATGCGAATATTTAATTAGTGAAACATTGCGATGATATTTGTGGATAATGTGCAATCGTAATTCCCATCTCAAATCCGTCATGTTGGGTTCCCGCGGCCTATTGACTGAACTGTCACTTTTCTTAGCCTGTGTCTCTGGAGTGTAAAACGCTCGAATCCGCCATTTTTTCTGACCAATACCTGACAAATTGTAGGCACTTGTAGTTCAACCTCTTGCAAAATTCGCTTGTTTAGCCAAAAACTGAAATCTTGACAATCTGTCAATATAATAGTAAATTAATGAGATGAGGTAAATTATCTGTATTAGGTATATTAGACCTTTTCTTTTTACACAATTATCTGAGTTTCTCGACCTATCTTGATACTGCACCCAACAAAAATGAATAACAATAACCCAAAACATCTTTTTAAATAAATTAAATAAATACTTTATTATTACAACACAAACTAATCTAAAACTTTCCTCTTACAAGTTACAAATCTTAAATGGCCCGACAGTCGGATCACGCGGCGTTTTCAGTCTCAAATTTTCTCTTGTTCCTCGATATCCACGTGACATTTCCCTGCTGGAAATAGTCCTCGATTTGACTCAGAGTCTTTCCTTTAGTCTCCGGCAGCATCAGATATAAGAACAAACTGGCCATCAAAGAACTCCCTCCGAAAATCCAGAACACTCCGTGAACTCCAACTAAACTTTTAACTAGCGGAAAAATTTTCGCAACTCCGAACAGCACTAAGTTGAAAATCATAAAGGAGAGTCCACCGGCGAGACCGCGAATTTTCGCCGGAAACAACTCCCCCAGCATAACTCCAGGGAGGATCATAAACCCGACTGTGTTGGTGGCCACGTAGACTAGAACGCAGAAGGCGGCGAAGTACCCTTCCGTGGAGGAGGAAAGGCAGTTATCCTTCGGGAAGAGGAAGGTGCCGAGGCATAAAGCGGAAATGGTCGTTCCCAGACCGGAAGTCATAGCCAGAGATCTCCTTCCAATCAACGCGAGTAAAACGCTGGCGATTATGGAGAAGATAAATCGAACGCCGGCCGTTAAAACGGCGGCCATAAAGTGGTCGATGTTTTGTCCGTTGATATTGCCGAGGATGTCCACTGCGTAGAAAACTATAATGTAAGTGCCGGACAGGATTTGCATCACGTTGAAGATGTTAATGATGATGAAGGGCTTGGATACTTCCGGGCGAAAAAATAATTTCCACGATTTAATTTTTTCGCTTTGCAGTTCTTTTTCCACGCGTTCCATTAAATGATCTGATTCTTTTCTTGCCAATATGATGTTTCCTCCTCTTAACCACAGGAGGGATTTTCTGGCAGCTTCAATTTTACCGTTCCTGACTAGCCAGACTGGACTTTCGGGGAGTAGGAAGAAAATTATTATTGCAAGAAGTGGTAGAATAGTGCCTAGACCTAAAAAAATTTAGCTTAATTCGTTCAAAAAGTGATTAGTATTTTGCCTACCTGCTACGTACCGCCAGGGTAGTAGTGACCCTAAGGCATAGACTAACAAAATCCCGAAGGAGTAACTATCAAAGGGAACGCTTGAAAACATCCCTCTAAATTGAGGTTCCGAGATCTCTCCAATAAGGACCTAAAATTAATCATTTGAAATATTTGAAAGGGTTGAAGGGTACTTACTTGTCCAGCTGCTGCGGCAAGTCCTGCTGAAAGTCCTGCGATTAGACGTCCGAGAAGTAGAACTGCGTGATTTTGGGCGAGGGCAATTAGTATCCAACCGACTATCAAAGGTAGGGACGCTACTTGTAGGGCTAATTTTCTGCCACAACGGTCCATTAGGACGCCGCTTAAGAGGGAGCCAAAGGGTGTGGCGGCTGAATGGACGCTGGCTGCAAAAATTTACGTTTTAGGTCAAAACAAACACGGAAAAAGGTGAACATTTTGAGAAGCCCGGTTTTTGCATCTTCGACAACTTCCGGTTTACCTAACCAACAGTCTGTCGCAAGACAACTACTGTTCTGATTGGCTGTATCATAGCAATTAACCACTGGTTTGGTAAACTGCAGGTTACGAAGATGGATTAGGTACTCCGCACATTTTGGTGGTCACTGTATATGTCAAAATGACGTCATGCTGTGCAAAATTACATGGGGCGAGATATCCTTTTTTGACATGTTAGATAGAAGTCTTCAAAATGTTTTTGCACAGGGTTGGTCCCTGGGAATGTCTAACCATGTCTATACTAAACCAAGGAAAAACCGGGCCTGAGAGTGAAAGGCTATTAGACTACTCCTTCCTCAATGTCAGGTAAACGTGAAAGTTAAACGGCACGAAACTTTACTGATACCCATAAAATTGCAACTCCCTGACAATATACAGGATGTGCTGAAATTAGGCTATAATATTTTACCAGTGCCTTCTACGATTAAAAATAAGGCTAAAAGTTTCAGTAAACGTTTGTCGAAAAATACTTCCTAAGGCAGCTACAGCACTGTGCTACAGCTCTTCATAGGAGTATACCTACTCGAAAAGTCTGTTTTCTTAAAATTACTCGAAAATTGTAAATAGCATGATTTTTAAATTTGGAGCATAGATTAGTGTTATCAAGGGCTTTCTTTTGAAATTTTTTAAGATTTTTATTTTAGTCAGAGGCGTGCGCTCTGGGGGGGCATAACATATTTTTTCTCTATTATTTTGCTGTTAGTGTTTATTTCTTGAAATAGCAATGAATCATAATCTCTGGTCTATTCCTCATACAAAAGGTTTTCTTGTTGAACGCCAATAGAATACACCGTTTTCGAAAAAAATGGTAGAAAGAAAAGTTCATATGGATATGGGTCGAAAAATGCTTCCTAAGGGAGCTACAGAGCCCTCCAAACTCGCCTCCACATATCATGCTTTCCAGTAGGTACCCCATTTCCTTAGGAGGCATTTTTTGACCCATATCCATATGAACTTTTCTTTCTAGAATAAAGTTAGGAACCGTCACATTTCACGTCCATTACAAATTTTGGAGCCCTGAACCAATAAAGTCCTTGATAACGCTAACCTATGCTCCAAATTTCAAAATCCTGCTATTTACAATATTCGAGTAATTTTAAGAAAACTTACTTTTCGAGTACCCATTTGAAGGGCTGTAGCTCCCTTAGGAGGCATTTTTCGACAAATGTTTTCTGGAACCTTTGTCTTATTTTTGATCGTGAAAGGCACTGGTAAAATATTGCAGCCTAATTTCAGGACATCCTGTATATCGTCACGTGACGCATTTTCGATAAATTTCATTGGCTTAAACGGAGTAGTGGAAGACTGTCACAGTATGTATCACATGTATGTGTCACATAATCCATTTTCGATAAATTTCATTGGCTTAAACGGGGTTGTAGAAATGTAGAAGACTATCACAGTGACAATGGCAATATCACCACGTCGCTAATGGTTTCATTAGTCGTCAACTTTGACACTTATCTATTAATTATTTAAGGTTGATTTATGCTTCACTACCTTTTACACATTTAATCCACGGAATTCTAAAGTGAAAAACGTTATAAAACGAGCGCTAATCGTTCGGGAGGGCGGACATGTTGACAACAGTCAAATAAATGTCTTCATATACAGGATGGTTCACGAAGACGGTTCACTAGAAACTTTTGGGGATCCACTTGTAGTAGAATTTTGAAATTTGGTACCATATACCATAATCGCTCACGCACACCAAAAATAAGATATTCCCAACTTTTTGCTTACCTGTCACCGTTTTTGACATAATATAATATTATCTCAACAACTGTGACAGTTAAGGTAGGCAAAACGTGGGTGCGATAGACTCGCAATTTAGAGACGAATCCGAATCTAAAATAAAAACGAGAGCTTTAAATTTAAAATAACGAAGATGGCCACTTCCAGTAAAACCGGATGTGCTGGGGGCTTGTGAATATTTTATTTTCGGTGTGCGTGGGCGATGACGGTATAGTACCAAAGCTCAAAATTCTACTACAAATAGATTCCCAAAAGTTTCTAATGAATTGTCTTCGTGAATCACCCTGTATAGCTAAACAAACAGTAAGTAAATACCGATATTCAGTATATTACTTAGGTACCTCGTTAAACATAATCTCGTGGTATGATCAATAATAATTGAGGACATTTTTCGTTGAAACACAAGCTTTTTAAACTCGTTGTGACGTTAAATTGGCCGCTCGGTTTCTACTCGTAAAATACAATTGATAATAGTCATACCACTGTTGCACATAGTTAAAAAAGCGGATTATAGTCCATCAAAAAATAAAGCGAACAACAAGAATAAAGTTTTTTTTAAATTCGCTTCCGTTTTGAAATAGAAGGGTAGTAAACATCAGCCCCAACTTTTGTCAACCACTGATGGTTACTATTTATTCGCCCCAAGATAACTCGTGTATTGAGGTATACCTACGCATGAAAACTGATTGATCACAAGATGAATTAAAATCAACAACACAACTTCTTTCTGCTGGAAGCACCCAGTTTGAGTAATTGATACTGTGGAAGGTGTTGGTGGCGAAATTTTTACAATAGTTAAAAACATGTTTATCGTCGCATTTATCCGTGCGCTCAAAGATTTTAAGATGTGTTTGGGGAATTAAGCACGCCATTTTACTGTAAATAGGGTAAACAACACATCCGCGAGCACTTCATATCCACTTCGAACTAAACTTGAACTGACCTGACCCCTTCGGGCAACTTTTGTCGGTGGCGCAGTGTACAGGGTGGGCCCGTAAAAGTTGGAACAAACTTTGTCTGTTAATAAATTTTTTATTTATAATCCGATTTTAATGAAATCTTGTGAGGTTGTTAACTCAACCTTTCTACGTCGAGGCCAATCATTTAATGTACCAACACTCACTTAGTTTTTGAAATATTCTTCATTAAATGGAGAGGTGACGTTTAGGGTCGCTGCAAAATCAAATCAACGGTGATGGGCTGCTCTTCTTTGTCTTAGAATCATATTTGGAGTTTTCTGAACGGAGTAATACTGAAAAATTAAGATATTTTTTGTTCTCTTACTCAAAAACTAATTTAACTAAAATCTGCAATATTTCGCGAGAAACCTGAAATTGCAAGTCAAGTTGCCCTTGGAATTTACTTTTGTCGCATTGACAAGCAAATTTTAATCATATATAAGAGCACTAGAGAAATGGTAATTTTTCTGAAATGAAGTTGGTTACACGAGTAATAATGTCTACGAGGGCTTTTGCCTACTGTTTGGACGAAAAGAAGCCGAGACGCAGTCGAGGCTTTTTTTCCAAAACAAACAGTAGGCAAACGCCCGAGGGACATTTATCGAGGGTGAACCTATTTCATTTCATGAAAAATTACCATTTCTCGAGTGCTTTTCGGAAGACAATTTTTTGAAAGAAATATTGCACCTAACTTCTCCCCGTGTCAGCATGGTAGTAGGTTATAAGTGTCGCAGTTGAATATTACCTACTTTAACTTCAATGACAGGAACAAGCTGTCAGATATCGTTTCGGAATGAATCATTATTTTTATTTTGTTAGGAAATACCGAGGAAAATATTAAATAAGTGGGTATGACTTTAATTAAAATTGTTTATTTCATTTTGAGATTTAAAAATTAATGATTTTAATAGGGATTTTAACTGGTTTTAATAATTTACATTTTAGCAATAATGGTGACTGATGATGGCTAACGAGATGGCTAAGTAGGTATATTAAAGTGGGGCAAGTTCGCGCGTTGAATACTGGATTATGAATTATGATAAACCCAGATAAACCACATCATCACAAAATTCCTGCCCACTGGCAACATTAACAGCTGGGAATACAATTTGTCTTGTCGTACGATGCTAATCCCCAAATAGGTAGTGTTGTGAATAATTAATATCAGATTCAGAATGCAGTGTCCAGTGTGTAATGGGTCAGAAGGAATAGATATCCAAAAATCAAACTGAACACTGCTTATTTATGAAACAAGTGTTCATTGATTACCTAGACCCTACACTCTACACCCACCTGCAAAAATATTGCTGATTAATCTTACAATGTGCATGTTGTTCTTACTTGCATGATGCTCTTCATTCAGTTGCATGTACAGTTTTAGGGAAGTAGAAGCAGCGTGTCCTGTTATTTTTATAACTCACTGCTCGGAAATACCCTTCTTCGCAAGATTACTCACTGCAGCTGAACTCAAGGAATGATTTCCGAAAATCAGGTGAATTATTTTGTGAGCAGGTAGTCTTGTAAAAGTGATTTACTAGTTTCGAGTGCTTTGGATTTTTTAAAATTATGAATCTGAAGCTGTCAAAAGTGACAGGGATTTTTTCACCATATGACAGGGATTTTTTCAATATGACAGGGATTTTTTCACTCATTTGAACTACTCCCAAATTTGTCAAAACAAATCGGTTGTGATTGGCTAAAATTGAATAATGGATCGTTATCATTGGTCAATATTTCTAAAAAAAAATTGTCAATTTAAGATGGCCCTATTATCGCTAGAAGAGAAATTTTAATCAAAACGCTCCAAGAGCGTAATTCTAGAGCCATCAGAAAAGTTGCAGTAATGCACCAGATTCTTCTGGCTCCAAAATTACGCTCGTGAAACTGGAGGAGATTAAAATTTTATCTTCTAGTAATAATCGAGCCATGTTAAACAGATTAATTTGCTTGACAATGTGACAGAAGTGAATTCTAAAAGGCAACTTGACTTACAATTTCGAGTTTTTCGCGAAACTGCAGATGTTAATTAATTAATTTTTGAGTAAAAGAACAAAAAATGTCTTAATTTTTTGTTGTTACTCTGCTCAGAAAACTTCAAATATGATTCTAAGATAAAGAGAAGCAGACCATCACCGTTGATTTAATTTTGCAGCGACCCTAAATGTTACCTCTTCATTTACTGAAGAATATTTCAGAAACTAAATGAGTGTTGTTGTATTAAATGAGTGACCTCGACGTAGAAAGGTTGAGTTAACAACTTCACAAATCTTCATTGAAATCGCATTATAAATAAAAATTTTATTAGCAGCCAAAGTTTGTTCCAACTTTTACGGGCCCACCCTGTACTTGAATAGTCTAAGCGGAAAGACGTGTCAAGTTAGTAAAAAGTCAAGTTGCAAAGTGTCTTAACTCTTAATAATTACGTTGCAATAAAACATGTGTAAGTTGTAAGTGCTATGTGGATTCGTGTGTTTAATTAGGTAGAGCGCGGTTAATTATTTGACAAGGTGTTTGTGGTAGTGCACCTCATCTCCAACCATGGATGAAATGTTTTAGTAAGTAGTTAGATAATAATAACGAATTCGTAAATTATTTATTGTATTTTAATGTGCCCTAACATTGGTCACACCTCTCCGAATCTTACTTGGGCTGCGTAATATACAAAGTGATATCACGGTCGAGTTCGTCCAGTGGTTCTCAAACAAAAGCGCCCCCCCTTTTTGACTATTATTTATCCGAAAAAAAAGTCCGAATTGAGGAAAGTGGTAATTAGGTTTTTGACGAGGGGTATTTCGCAGGGGAATTTTGGTGTACAAGCTTTGGGAATTAGTGGGGAATTAGAGGAATTAGTGGGGAATTAGGGGATTTAGAGAGGAATTAGTGGGGAATTAGAGGAATTAGTGGGGAATTAGTAGGAATTAGTGGGGAATTACAAGGAATTAGTGGAAAATTAATAGAAATTGGTAGGCAATTAGCGAGGAATTACAAGAAGAATTATTGTGTACAAACAGCGTGTACAATTCCGGTATAATAAAATAACTAAATCACAATAAATAAATCACCAAACTGGCAACACTGCCTCGGGGTGAACCCTCAAACTGCGCACGACGACTATCGACGACGCGTGCAATCCGGATCTATACGTTTTGAGGTCTCAGGAACCCAAAAAAGTGGTTTTTAAAATGTGTCTGTATGTATGTACATACGTACGTACGTACGTTCGTAAACACGCCACAGCCCAAACTACTCGACCATTTGGCTGAAATTTGGTATGTGTGCATGTGATAACCTAACTTAGATCTGAAAAGCTTTTGGAGCCAATCGTGCAACCAGAAATGCCATTTTGGGGTTCTTGAGACTCTATCAATACGTGAAGATCTGGTGTTATCTCAATTTCGAAAATTTTAGTGATTGCAGTAACCTCCCTTTTTTTAAGTGATGAAGTGGAGTTGGGAGGTTAAAAGGGAGCATTTGCGGCTAAAATTACATTTTTCGAAAAAATGTCACTGAGGTTTTCTGCTTAAAAAAACAGCTATTAAATCCGGTGATAAAAATTTACAGTTATACATAGGTTTTTTTTCACTGCACGGATATTTGGCCAAAAGGACACCAAGTGAATAAATTTTCAGAAGCAGAACTAGAAGAGCTTTCGAATGGGGGGGGGGGTATAATACATAAGGATTTTATTTTTTAAGGTCCGTTAATCTCATCGGAAGTGGGCCATTTGACAGAAATAACTGACATTCTCCACATTAGGACAAAAATGTTGATTTTAATGTAGATTTTGGCCAATCAGAAGCAGATCTTTTGAAATGTTGCTAGGCAAATATTTAATGGACACTTCAATTTTTTTGATTATGAAATCGGCCCTAATTGCAGTAACCATTTTACTTAACGTATATTCAAGGAGATATTATGTCTCGAGTTATGCTAAGAATTGCATTTGTATAATTTCTATTCAATTATTTTCTTATTTTTTGCGGTTTGTTGATAAAATGTTTGCGTTTTTTACAGATTTTTAACTTCAAAGCTCAAATAAATATACACATTTTTATTCTTACGTCTTTAAAAACCATGTCCGAGTTATGGAAACTCGGGGTTTGTTGCTATACCACAACCAATGAGAACGTCATTGTCGTGACAACTAACTCCGAGTTTTCATAACTCAGACATGGTAAAAATGGCCCTTAGATGTCTATATTATTATTCGTTACTATATTTTCGTCCGAATTATCGGGCATTCGGCAGTCAGCTGTTAAAAAATTTAGAAATTTCGGGAAACTGAGAATATCAGGGACATACTCTCGGACATACTTATTGGAATTAGCGAGAGAATTAGGGAATTAGAAAGGGAATTAGAGGAATTAGCAGAATTAGTAGGGGAATTAGAGGAATTAGTAGGGGAATTAGAGGAATTAGTAGGGGAATTAGAGGAATTAGCAGGGGAATTAGAGGAATTAGAGGAATTACCAGGGGAATTAGAGGAATTAGTAGGGGAATTAGAGGAATTTTCAACAATTTGGGAATTAGTGTACAAAAATATTTTCTACGAAATACCCCTCGGTTTTTGACTTATTTTATTAAGTTCATTACCCATTTTTCTAACTACTATGATTTTAGACTCATCCTGTAGGTGACTATAGGTTAGCGGCGTAGAACATAAAAAGTACTTCCTCATAACTTATTGTTAGTGAGATGTAGCCCTGCGAGTATAGTAAAGTCGTCGAGGGTAAAGAAAGTCGTACAAACATTCGCGTTCTTCTTGTTGATGATCTATGACATTATTTTGCCTTAAATATTTTATGTAGTGTATAGGATGTCCGGAAATTAGAGGATAATATCTTAAGGGCGTATTCTACCATCAAAAAGGCGAAGAAAAGTTTCAATAAACATGGGTCGAAAATCCCCCTAAGGGAGCAAGGGCCTCTTAAATGGGACACTTTGAAAGTGTTTTTTCTAAATTTCTTCAAAACGGTTAAAGATAACACCGTGAAATTAGGTATCTTTAGGAAGTTTTTGATGCTGCATTCATTACCGTGGAAAAAATTTTAAAGTTTCAATAATAAGCGTCTCGTACTTAGAACTAACTTCGCTCAAACATTTTTGCAAATCGTTTTTTCTTGATTTTTCTCAAATCTGACACCAGAATCTGAACATCTGAACTTTTTTGCGTAAAAATGATGCTCTTGTTTGAAATCGCTGCGACGACGCACCCTTTTCGAATAAATTGACCCTAGTTTTAGAGAGCGAAAATCTGTCGCAGAAGATTTTAGTTTATTTACCAAATTATTAAAAAAGAGGTCAGGATCTGAATCCTTGCGTAATTTTAGGAAAAAAAGTTCGTACAGACATATGGCGAAAATGCTTCCTATGGGACCAATGGAAAGCTGACGTTCTTCAGTATACCCCATACCTCCCTTAGGAAGCATTTTCCGCCATATGTCCAACACGACAGCAGAGTTTATAAAGTTTATCCAGATAAAAAGTCACACTAGGATGTATTTCCGGGAGATTAATGCACTACACGGTAGGTACTAACTTTCAGAAACATTGCTTCATACATGAAATGAATGAATGAAATGAGTCACCTGACAGACTTGAAGTTTCTGAATTATTTGCAAGGCCAACCATTTTTCGTGTAAGATGCATTTGCGTATCAGTTATAAAAAGTAAGCTATAACTTTTTATCAGTTATAAAAACACATGTGCATTAATCATTTATAAAAAAATACATGAATCACGTAATTGGTCAATTGTCAATAAATAAATCGTTATGATTGTTTAATGAAACTGGTGTGTATTAATCGATGTTGTTGCTCTTCATTAACCTCCCCAACCCCATCACAATTTTAAAAAAATGGGAGGTTACTGCAATCACTAAAATTTTCGAATTTGAAATAGCACCAGAAATTCACGTTTTGGGGTCTCAGGAACCCAAAAAAGGGGTTTTTAAAATGTGTCTGTGTGTATGTACGTACGTTCGTACGTACGTTCGTTTGTAATCACGCCACAGCCAAAACTACTAGACCGATTTGGTTGGAAATTGGAGCATAGACATCTCGTAACCTAACTTAGATCTGAAAAGCTTTTGGAGCCAATCGTGCAACCGGAAATGCCATTTTGGCACATCAACTTTTAAATTTTAAATGCAAACCCCCAATTTTCACGTCACCATAAGGAAGACCTTCAAATTCTGCTTCTAAAAGTGTATTAATTCTTAGTGCCCTTTTGATCAAAAATTAAAAAAAAAATAATTTTTATCGGACTTTAAAATCGCGGTACAGCCCAAGCCCCTGAACCGATTTGGCTGAAATTTTGCACATGGGGATTGTATTACACGTCAAAGAGCTGAGCAAATTTTGAATTCAATCGACTCACGGAAAGTGCCGTTTTGGCACACCAATTTCCAAATTTAAAATTAATCTCTCATTTGACCACTAAAAACAAGTTTTTGAAAGATTTATTGTCACCATCAGAAAGGTCTTCAAATTCTGGTTTTAAATAGGACAAAATTAATTCGCATTTAGCGCTGTTTGGTTCAAAAAATCGAAATTTTATAATAACAGTAAAAATACATTATAGCCCAAATTACTGAATCGATTTGGCTGAAATTTGGTACATGGAGATTGGGTGACCCGTTGAAGACCTGAAAGGTTTTTGAAAGCAATTGGCCCACGTTAAGCATATCAACTTAAAATTTTTAATACAAGACCTCCTTTTTTATGTCGCCATTAGAAAGGCGATCAAATTCTGGTTCTAAAAATGTGTTCACAGTTTCTGCCATTTCAGTGGAAAATAGAGAAAAAATTCTTTCTCATTAAAAGGGAGCGGGCTGACAGTGGATGGCATAAAGTGGCAGTTATTGTCAAAAAGGTGGCAAAAGATTAACCTTAAAAGGAGCATATTGTCAAACGTGATGGGTGATGTCCGAGGTGACGTCGGTATTTGTCAGAAAATTGCGAAATTAGTCAAGGATTAAAAAAATTCTGTTGAATTGACTACTATCTACACAGAATACAAAGATCCACGCGATGGGGAGGTTCCAGCCGCTTCTCTGCTGCATTTATTTTTGAACTTAATTAACCCTCCCTATTGCCTATTGACGTATTCGTATTGACAACTTAATTTTACAAATTGTCAGATTGCAAATTATCAGAAGACACAATATTGATTAGAAATACTTCATCAGATCGTCTTTAACTTTGACTTAAATGACATAGATACATAGATACAATAAAATCAGTCAACGTTTAAGCCGGAATCGACCGGTATTTAACGGATTAAATGAAAGTATCCAATGATTAATGCGGGGTTTAATTTGTCACTTTAGGCTTTCAAACGAGATTTTCAGACAAACTACTATCAAGTGTGTAAACATAAACTTTTGGGAAGTTTAAATAAAATGTCTATAATAATATTATTAGCATTCCATATTATGTATTGCATGAATCCATCAGACAAAACGAAAGTAAAGGTTAACATACAGCCATCAAAACGAAAAGAAAACAAAAAATAATTTGAGTTGTAATAAATTAAAAATCGCCAAGTAAGAATTGACCCTTGACACCAATAGTGTAAATTTTCGCAGATAACCTTTACAATTTGTTTATCAAACAGGAGCGACCTCGTCAGGCATGCAGTAAGACGCATTTTCCGCACTTACTCATACCAAGGTAAACATTTTAAAACCTACGCATCCTCGTCTCGAAACTAAATCAAATATTGTCGCAGTTGAAAAATGTAAACAATACTATTTGGCAAATGTCTTGACCCATTTTTCTATTATTTGTTTACCCTGAGATGATTTTGGTTATACAATTATTCTGTTGGGACGAAGAAAAAACGCGGAAGCCTATATTGGAATTATTGATTTACTTGGGAGGTAAGTAAATAAGTTTCTGGTGCCAGTGGATATCTTATGCAAAATATTATTGTCAACATTCTCTTTTTGTTATTGTTTTGTTTTGCTTTGGTATGTTATCTTCACCTATAAACTATACAGCGTGTGCCAAGGATCGTACCTTAATTACGCTAAAAATAATTATTGTAAAATAGAGTAAAAATAGAATAAAATTGAAGCACAAAGCTATATTGGGGCTTCAAAATAATGGGATAATGAAGTCAGAGTAAAAGACTACGATAAAAACGATTATTGACACAATTGAAGCTTTAGTGTTTGTTTACTTTTCAGTACTGCAACATAATGTAAACAAACTAAATGATAGGTAATTAAATCCCCAAATCGACAATGCTGTTAATATCAGAATTCCTAACATTCTTAAAACAAAATTTTCATTAATCTTTAACCCCATTTAGATAATTAATTGTGTTTAAAGATTCACGTTGGCTATACTGGACACGCGACGATCAGTTAAGTGATTTATGACAAAATTATAAAAACATGTAATTTTTATAAAGTGTGATCTAAAACTCTTTCGATCTAGCTAGTACCCCTTGGTTTTTGATCGCGCTTTATTGGGGCATTTCTATTAATTCTCCTACCTGCAAATTGCCCAAAGAGAACTGTAATACCGACATCACAGTTTTGCGTAGTTTAGCAGCAATCCGATTTGGCCACACCCCAGCGCACTGATTGGATGTCGCCCAGGTTACGCTTAAGCGGGAGATTTAAAAAATCGTTTGCCTTATGTTATTCGGTAAAAAACTAGAATTTGCGTATCTTCTTCGGCCGGTCTTGACCCATTTATCGCGGCTGGCAATCCGCGGTCAACTTTTGAAGGTGAAGAAGAGTGAACGACCTTACTATTAAACTAAATTGATGTTATTATTTTCTATATTCACTCTCGTTCGGTTGATGACCGACGCCAGGCAAAATCTGTCTCTGATGAAAATTAATGACACATTGATGAGCTCACCTATCCAAGAGCCGATTTCGTCGTCAATTCTCATGGTGCCATTGGCCAGCTTGAGTTGAGGTAGGAGTACAGCCGAATATCCCACCGGCATACCGCAGCTCGCTGAGCTGAGCATCACGGCACTGGTCACAAAGCTCTAAGAAGAGAATTTATTTCAAAATTAAGAAAAAAAAACAGAAAAGGACTTACCTGAGCCGCGACGCTTCTCCATGAAAATTTCTTCCTGATGGTTTCTTTGGTTTCTTTCAGCGGCTGGTATTGGGATTGATCCTTCGTGGTTTCACTGTCATCGTCAGTACTGGAAAAATAAACTCCAATTTTTGAAATAACGAACAAATTCGTACCTCTGCTCTGATTTGTTGTCGGAGCACATCTTGTCGAAGTGAATCTGTCGAGAAAAGTCTGTTATCTTTTTGTTTTATCTGTCTTGGTGGCATTATTAGCAATATTTGAACCCCCTCCACGCCTATATAACACCCGGTATCCTTGTTGCGGTCGGTTAAATTTCGCTCATCGTAAATAACTTTTTGCAAATTAATTCTGACACTTCCGTTCCATTTTTTTCGCGACAATTGCCGCCGCCTTGAAGATGCCTCTATCGGGTGGATTTTAAAGACGTTTTGATTCAACTTGAAAAACTGGGTCAATTGGGCCTTCCTGTCCTGTTCTGACCTTGGTTTATTCCGCACGCCCACCATTTAGACACTCGCAGGTCATGCTACAATCGGAGAATTTCCCACGGGGGTGCGGAAAAACCGGATTTCGACATTGTTTTGACGGTTGTCCCAGAAACGGAGCAAATCCATAAATGAACTTTGCGTATGTCCTTATCGGACTTATCGGAGAAGGGGTCACCGAAAAATTTACTACTAAAGGCTCACGATTTATGAGAGTCTTCAAAAACCCGGAAAGCATCCAATCGACAAAATGTTGCATCAAGTGATAGTCCTCCTGTTCGTAGTTGTCGCGGTTTCTTCTCGAACCATCCTTTCTAGAAGCTATTACGAAGTTTCCGGTGCGGATGAAGGAGGAGAAGAAAAAGAAATTTTCGTTTTTGAAGACGCGATCAATGGCACGGATCTATTTGAGGAAATTGGAGAAAAAGCAAAAGTGGAACAGGTGGATTCTAATGCGTTCGATACGAAGACGGAGAAACCCAAAAGGATTTGTGTTGGACCTGCTACTCTAATGTCAATGTGCTTTTAGTGTACCTATTTATTTATTTACGATATGTACCATGTACATTGTGAGTATTATTTAATTATTTATTGGCGAAATAAATTTTGTATTGACTAAACGCTGTTTTGTCTCGAATGTGGGAGTGTTAAATTTTTAAATTAGACTAATAGAATGCAAACTGCATTGTCTACGAAGCTGTTTTACTGCTGGAAACTCGTGCAGAATTGGTGGATGCGCCGGGCGAACTCTCAATACTTGGGTATCGAAACTTTGTTTTTGAGTTCTGCTCTGTTTTTTTGATGTTTTTACCATTTTGCTGTCTCACGTAAGGTGTAAAAAATAAAACTTTAAAAATTGTTAACCTCGATGGTTAACAACCAATATAAAAATGGGAGGTTACTGCAATCAGCCCAAAATTCGAACTTGAGATATCACCAGATCTTTACGTTTCAAGGTCCCAGGATCACGAAAAAGTGGTAGGTATGTGAGCAAGATTTCTCGAAAACTATCTAACGAATTTTAATGAAATTCGGTATGGCGGTTAGCGTTGGCCTTCTGATAAGCTCAATTAATTTTGTTGCCAATCCTCAAACGTCAGCTGCCTTTTTCGCACATGAACTATGAAATTTGACTGATGAACACCAATCTTTCTTATCAGAATATGAAAGGTCTCCAAATTCTGTGTCTAAAAATGTATTCGTAGCGTCTTTTTGGCATAAAATCAAAAAATTTGAAATTTAGTTTTTAAATTTAAATAACACGCTACAGCCAAAACTACTGGATCGATTTGGCTGAAATTTTGTAGGTAGAGATACCATTACCTGCCGAAGAGCTGATTTAATTCTGGTGGCGATCGACGAACGGCAAGTGCCATTTTGGCATATTATCAACTTTGAAATTTGAATATCTAATAAACTCCCAAATATCTTCAAATGTCGTTTCCGAAAATGTATTCAAACTTAGTGCCCGTCTGGCAAAAAATCGTTAAATTTTGAAAAATCACAGAAAACGCTTTAAGGTTGGTGGGGTAAAATTTAGGTATAGCAAGTAGGAAAATTGCTTAATTTTGGTGGCAATCGACCTATTACAAGTGCCTTTTTGGCATGTCGTCTATGAAATTTGAAAGATGACCACCATTTGTTTTATCAGCTCATGAATGGTCTTAAAATTCTGTTTCCAAAAATGCAATCAAACTTAAGGCCCTTTTGGCAATAAAAAATTAAAATTTAGAAAAATTTCCATTCTCCAAGTGATGAGGTTCTAGCCGCTTCCGTAAGATATTATAAAGTAAGTAAGATTTTATGTTGCACTCCTGACATTAAAAGAACTACATACTTTAGTAACTTTTTTTATGGACTAATTGTAGCATTTTTATTTAAAAAATTCCAAGGGATTAAACGTAAAAATATTAAATACCGTAATTTTTTCCAAAAAAAGAAAATTTGTCTGCACACTGGCGAACATCAACGTACGAAGCTGTAGAAGGGCCAAAAATTTTCGTAATAAATTTCTGGCATAGTGTCATGTTACTAACACGACATTTTCGTTTTACCGTGTTACTAACACGACTTTTTGGTTTTGCCGCGTTATTAACACGACATTTTCGTTTTGCCGTGTTACTACAATATTTTCTTTTTGCTGCGTTATTATTTTGCCACGTTATTAACACGGCATTTTGGTTTTGCCGCGTTATTAATACGACATTGACATTTTGTCGCTTTAATAACACGGCATTTTCATTTATTAATGCCGTGTTAGAACGCGGCAAAATGAAAATGCCGTGTCAATAACGCGGTAAAACTAAAATGTCGTGTTAATAACGCGGCAAAACGAAAATGTCGTATTAGTAACACGACAAACAGAAAACGTCATGTTAGTAACATGACATTGACCTGAAAATTTAATATGAAAATTTTTGACCCTTCTAGAGCTTCGTATCAACGTGCAAGGTACACAATCTCAGGGTCGGCTGGGTCCAACTTTTGTTAGATCTGTACGAAGCTCTAGAAGGGTACGAAGCTGTAGAAGGGCCAAAAATTATCTTAATAAATTTCCATAGCAGTATCATGTTACTAACACGACATTTTCATTTTGCCGCGTTACTAACACGGCATTTTCGATTGAAATGTTGTGTTAAATAAAATTAAAATGCCGTGTTAAGAACGTGGCAAATGAAAATGCCGTGATAGTAACGCAGCATAACGGAAATGCCGCTCTAATAATGCGGCAAAAATGCCGTGTTAATAACGTGGTAAAATGAGAATTTCGTGTTAATAACGCGACAAAAAGAAAATGTCGTGATAGTAACGCGGCAAGACAAAAATGTCGTGTTAGTAACACGGCAAAACGAAAATGTCGTGTTAGTAACCGGACACTATGCTGGAGCTGTCGTATTAGTAAAGCGGCAAAACGAAAATATAGTGTTAGTAACGCGGCAATACGAAAATGTCGTGTTAGTAACGCGGATGTCGTGTTAGTACTTCGTTTTGCCGTGTTACTACCACGACTTTTTGGTTTTGCCGTGTTACTAACACGACTTTTTCGTTTTGCCGCGTTATTGACACGGCATTTTCATTTTACCGCGGTCTAACACGGCATTTTCACTTATAATCTCACAAGAGCATTAATTCTTTCCGGAAATTTTTGGAGTGCATTCCAACAACGTATTAATCGGCCCGAGTGGAACACGAGGGCCCGATTACGTTGTTGGGATGCACGACTAAGATTTCCAGGAAATGAATTAATGCTCGAATGCAGATTCGGTAAGAAAATAGCAACGATACAGCCACAGAAATTTAATAAAAATGATTTTTGACATTTAATTTGACATAAAAATTTCCACTTATTAATTTCGTTTAGGTTGGTCTAGGTAGGTATCAAAAATTTCCAGGAAATCATCGAGTTGCCATGGTAAACACATAGAAATCAATTTTTCTATTGGCTAATCATTAGTATCGTGCGATTTTCGGTTGAAATGCCGTGTTAATGAAATGAAAATGCCGTGATAATAACGCGACAAATGTCAATGTCGTGTTAATAGCGCGACAAAACGAAAATGCCGTGTTAATACCGTGGCAAAATAATAACGCGGCAAAAAGAAAATATCGTGGTAACGCGGCAAAACGAAAATGTCGTGCTACTAACGCGGCAAAACCAAAAAGTCGTGTTAGTAACACGGCAAAACGAAAATGTCGTGTTAGTAACATGACATTATGCCGGAAATTTATTAAGAAAATTTTTGGCCTTTCTACAGCTTCGTAGTACAGTCAAAAATTTTCATATTTCAGGTTAACATAATGTTACTAACACGATGTTTTCTTTTTGTCGTGTTACTAATTCGACATTTTCGTTTTACCGCGTTATTAACACGACATTTTCGTTTTGCTGCGTTATTGACACGGCATTATCATTTTGCCACGTTCTAACACGGCATTTTCGTTTGAAATGCCGTGTTAATAACGCGGCAAAATGTCAATGTCGTGTTAATAACGCGGCAAAACGAAAATGCCATGTTAATAACGTGGCAAAATAATAACGCAGCAAAAAGAAAATATCTTATTAACGCGGCAAAACCAAAACACGGCTTTTTCTTTTTTCCGCGTTATTAACACGACATTTTCGTTTTGCCGCGTTACTAACACGACATTTTCATTTTGCCACGTTATTAACACTGCATTTTCATTTAATTAACCCAACATTTCAAACGAAAATACCGTGTTAGTAACGCGGCAAAATGAAAATGTCGTGTTAGAAACGCGGCAAAATGAAAATGTCGTGTTAGTAACACGCAAATCGAAAATGTCGTATTAGTAACACGACACTATGTTGGAAATTTATTAAGAAAATTTTTGGCCCTTCTACAGTTTCGTACGAAAGTGAATGTTAACGATTTGATAAAATTAATAGGGAATGACGTATGGAAATACATTGGCGTTAGGATATATTCTCTAATTTTACGTTTTCCGCTAAAATTCTACAGGAGCATTGGTCAATTCTTTCGCTACCGTAAAATTTTATTTGAGGCGATTAAACCTTGATTAATTAAAGGCATCTCTAGTAGGAGACACTGGAAATATACTGTTTTAACGACTTTGCTTTGACGATGCCATAACAGCGAAAATACAAAATCAGTCACAGCTCACTTGGTTAAATGGGTTTTGTACGGTAAAATTTATTTTTAACGCGTAAATTACAGAATAGACCAGACCCTATTGCCTACTAATTTTAACAAATGGCTGCACTCGACAGTTTGCGTTTTATAAAAGTCTTTGTTGTGCCTTTTTCAATTTCCACCTAATCTCAGCTGTGAGAGATTCCATTATTCGAACTATCTACACTTAACTACATTTTCTTGGTCTGGTTAATGGGAAAACTGCTCCTTCCGGCTAAAACCTATCGATATTTTATTAATTTAATGAAATAAAATGAGAAAGCAAACCTTTTTGTGGCCGCGATTGAGGCTTGTCGCTTTTTGAACGCTTTTATTGTTGTTGACAATCCGACATTCACTTAGAAAATTCGTCAAGGTCTTCTTCGTGTATTTTTCTCGCATTTGTTGGTACTACCAAAAAAATTGATTGCTGTTCTTTATCAATAAACTCTTTAGTTTTACTCGACATCACTTTTATTAGTAGTAGATTTTGCTTTTTTACAAAATAATTATTTCAGAAATGAGTTTTTTTGAAAAGTTGCCACCGCTGTTTCTAATTCCTCTGAAGCTACTATTTTAATTTTGATGCTTTATAAACCGAATGCAAGAAATTGCGTATAGAGGTGGTGCTTTTTTCGTTTCCCACTATTGATTGGGATCTCAGAAGCCATAAGAGTTAGAAGATGGGTTAAATTAGAAAAGAGTTGCACTTTTTTGAGGTGATTGAGAATCCTTAAAGTGTTCTCCGCTGATCCTGATTTATCCCGAAAAACTGAAAATCACTTCTTTTGAAAAAAAACTTAATTGCGTTTGATGCTATTTAAATGAAACTTGAAACTTTCATATTTTTGTTGAAAGCTCGGTCCATTTTCGAAAAGGAACTGAAGTTTAATTATTAGTAGATTCGAATTCTTGTTCCACAAAAAGGAGCAAGATTTTAAACCTACCCTGTGTAATTTTATATTTTTGACAGCTGTCAATTGAATGACATTGATAGAAATCTAGGGCTTCTCGCCAGTGAGCCAGTGAGCTTTTCTTTTTCTCATGGCCGCCATATTGATACCATTAGATACACAAAAAAATTGAAGTACAAAATTTTATTCAGTTGTTTTTCACATGGTTTAAAAAGTTGGTGCATTTTGACATTTTGTTTGCAATTTGTTTTTCACAAGTTTACTCTATGACTAATTTGTAATCATACCAAATTTCAAATTTTGACGCTCTGTCAAAAAACCCCATGTTAGCTTGATATTTGAAAAGTCAATTTTGTTGCGTATCTAACCCTGTTGAAATGCAATATGGCAGCCAAAAGAAAAAGAGAAGCTGGCTGTAGTTGCTCAAACTCTAGAAGGCCTAGAAAATTTCTATCAACGCCATCCAGTTGACAGCTGTCAAAATTATTATTATTATTGTCCTTTATTCGTCAAAGAAGGAAAGATTACAAAAAATATAAATTATGAAAAATGAGAAATTAACAGTATTTGGCGAACCTTGAGAAGAATGTTTAGATCTCTCATACGAGACGGGGTCTGTTTCTGTCAAATTGACCAGCCATCTAGCAAAAGTCATACCGTCTTTTTCTTTCCACACTAACTACTGAAAATAAGATTTCCTTTCTTCGAGAAGGCCGAGAAAGAATAACCTTTTTCGTCTAGCCAGGAAAATTATACTTTTGTAGTGGTGAACGGTTTTTCAGTTACGTCAAAATCCCTGTCAGTGTCAATCAACAGTAACAATATGGAGATTGAGGGCGATCATTGTTGTTATAATTGATTGTCCTTGTTTCTAATTTTTGACTCTGACAGTGAATGGCAGTAATTTTAATGGAAATGTGTATTTTATCCCATTGATGATTTCAATAATTCCAGTGCATTCAGTCTACGCAGTAGGTAAAACAGTCCGGCTGTATTATCGGCTCTGCCAGTTTTGAGATTGCTGTGACAAAAGAATGACAGATAACGACTAATAAAATGTCATAAGATGAAAGCGCCCAAAAACACCATTTCTTCCATTTCTAGTGCATTAAGCACCAAAATTGGCAACCCCTAGACTGACGTCGATTATTTTCATTTAATCACGTTGATTCGAGTATAGTATTCATAGATGTCCTTCTTTTATTAAAATCGTTGATGATTTGATTAATGATGGTTTTAATGATTTTAATAAAAGAAGGACATCGATGAGTACTTACTCGAATCAACGTGATTAAACGAAAATAACGGTCGTCAGTCTTAAGGGTTGCATCTGGTGCTTTTGGGCGCTTTCATCTCATAACATTTTCAATTCAAGCACATTTTTGTTCAAAAAAAACGAAAGTCATGAAAACTAGGATGTGTCATCAAACTTCATTCACATTTTTTGAAATATATTTTATCATTAAGAATGCAGCAGAGAAGCGGCTGGAACCTCCCCATCGCGTGGATCTTTGTATTCTGTGTAGACAGTAGTCAATTCAACAGAATTTTTTTAATCCTTGACTAATTTCGCAACAAATACCGACGTCACCTCGGACATCACCCATCACGTTTGACAATAATATGTTCCTTTTAAGGTTAATCTTTTGACACCTTTTTGACAATAACTACCACTTTATGTCATCCACTGTCAGCCCGCTCCCTTTTAATGAGAAAGAATTTTTTCTCTATTTTCCACTGAAATGGCAAAAACTGTGAACACATTTTTAGAACCAGAATTTGATCGCCTTTCTAATGGCGACATAAAAAAGGAGGTCTTGTATTTAAAATTTTAAGTTGATATGCTTAAATGGGACTTCCCGTGGGCCAATTGCTTTCAAAAGCCTTTCAGGTCTTCAACGGGTCACCCAATCTCCATGTACCAAATTTCAGCCAAATCGATTCAGTAATTTGGGCTATAATGTATTTTTTACTGTTATTACAAAATTTCGATTTTTTCAACCAAACAGCGCTAAATGCGAATTAATTTTGTCCTATTTAAAACCAGAATTTGAAGACCTTTCTGATGGTGACAATAAATCTTTCAAAAACTTGTTTTTAATGGTCAAATGAGAGAATAATTTTAAATTTGTAAATTGGTGTGACAAAACGGCACCTTCCGTGAGTCGATTGAATTCAAAATTTGTTCAGCTCCTCGACGTGTAATACAATTCCCATGTGCAAAATTTCAGCCAAATCGGTTCAAGGGCTTGGGCTGTACCGCAATTTTAAAGTCCGATAGAAATCAATTTCTTTTTTATTTTTGGTCAAAAGGGCACTAAGAATGAATACACTTTTAGAAGCAGAATTTCAAGGTCTTCCTTATGGTGACGTGAAAAATGGGGGTTTGCATTTAAAATTTAAAAGTTGATGTGCCAAAATGGCATTTCCGGTTGCACGATTGGCTCCAAAAGCTTTTCAGATCTAAGTTGGGTTACGAGGTGCCTATGTTCCAAATTTCAGCCAAATCGGTCTAGTAGTTTTGGCTGTGGCGTGATTACAAACGAACGTACGTACGTACGTACGTACATACACACAGACACATTTTAAAAACCCCTTTTTTGGGTTCCTGAGACCTCAAAACGTGAAGATCTGGTGCTATCTCAAATTCGAAAATTTTAGTGATTGCAGTAACCTCCCATTTTTTTTAAATTGTGATGGGGTTGGGGAGGTTAATAAAACGTGTTGTTTACAAAATTCGTTGGGTTTCTACTTAACTCGGGAATTTTAAAGAATCAATTATCAATCAATTATCTGAGTGTGAAATCCCTCATAACGTTACTTATAATGTAAGTTACCATAACTAAAGAACAATATTGGATCTTTTTTCTTAAGTTTATTTCGAAAAGCTCTTAACTTGATAATATGTACAATGACGGATAAGTCAGTAATATCTGAGTCGATATTCCAAGTGAACATAAAGTCCGTTCATTTTCTATAGCAGAACTAAAACTTTTCTGGAACTGTACAACCCTAATTTGTAAGGGCCTGTAATTTTGACAATTTCATAGAAATTTGTCGGGAAAGCAAAAACATTGCATAACCCAAATCTTCTATGGTTTATTTTTATTGTTAGCAGCAGTGTCACACATAAACGCATAAACGTACCTGAGGCTTTTTCGTGGATATTTTTCTTTGCACTTTACTCAAAACTGCACGCACACAAAGGCCATTTTGGGCCAATTCAGAGCAATTGCAAAATTTTGGCATTTGTCATGCTTTCTGACGTATCGCATTGAAATCATACCAAACTAAAATTAAAATTTTGACGTTCTGTCACTTCATTACAAATGAATGAAGCATAGATTGAAGTTTTGCTAAATCTCTGAAATCTCTCATACATCTACTTAATCAAGATATACTTAAAAAAAGTATTTAAGAAAGTAGACAATTGTTGATCTTTAAGATTAACAGAGGTCCTTTAGGTTAAGATCTCTACATATAGCTCTAAATATAGCTTATAGGCGTTTTGACCAATTAAAGATAAGTCAGTATATGTTACAGGGTGGGTAATTTTTCGATGCTCACCATTAGTATCTCGGAAACCATAATAGATGGAGGGTAGTTTAAATTGGAGAAAAGTTGCGCTATTTGTTGGTGATTAAGATTCTGAAGAGAATTCCCCGATATTTTGATTCCTGAGTTATCACAAAAAATCTCGAAATTACCAATTTAAAAAAAAATAATATCTTCCTAACGTGTGATGTTATTTAAATGAAACTTGGAACTGTCTAGTGATAAATTCTGTAGAAAAATAATTTGACGTCATTAATAAATCCCCGCATAAATAAATTGACGAGTCAACAGAGAGCCAATAAAAGTGCCCATATCATAATGATATTATTTGTTGATTAACACATGACGTCTGGAATACTAATTATACTTATTCGATTTAAGGTTTGATCTCAGATATTTCGATGCGGTTCAAACAGCGTTTATATGACTCACCTTTCATAGGTACCTACTTACAAGAAGATAGTGCGTAAGGTGATTAAAACTAAAATTACGATCAAATTTTGGTGGTAATCGGCAAACGACTAGTGCCTTTTTGGCATACTATTACCTTTTAGCCTCAATTTTAAAAAGCCAATTTCTAAAGAGAAATTAAAGATTTCAAAAAAAGTGGAACCCAACATTTAAGGATTATACTTTAATAGTTACAGGAAGTATGATTATTTACGAAGCTCTAATAGCTACTTCCTTTAGATTAAATTTTCAAAAGAAAAGTTTGCCTGCTTGAAGAGGGACAATAATATAGATTTAATTTTTTTCTTTGCTCAATAATTATGTAATTGTTGACTTAAGTAGTCTTGCAGCTTGTTTCCTCTTGTCATCAATTTGCTTGCAGTCAATGGTCGAGACAAACATTACAATTGGCGGTGAGCTTCCACTTAACCTTTGCATAAAAAAACCAAACCATTAATTGTGGCCGGTAGGTAACCTTTGTCTAAGCATAAGTCAGCAACTTTTTGTCTTGAGAGCTACTTTAGTGCACAGGATAATTTTTTTGCATTGAACGAAATAAGCATTTATGATCTTACTCACTTAAATTTATGAGTTTTGGAAATTTTAATGTTTCTATTGGAAATAATTGCGAAACAAAGAACAATTTAAAATTTATTATTAATGTCGGCGCCTGCCGACCCTATTCGATATAGAACTTGATGCAACATCACCCAGAAATTGCAAATACTTCAACTCCATGTGCAACTCTAGTGATTTTGTAAAATTTTTCAAAGATAATCAGAGTCAAGGGGATGTCACAAAAAAAACCATTTTGGCCTCGCTTAGATAAATAGTTGACAGTTGCACCTTTTCTCTCATTTCAAGATTTATAGATTTTGTTGTTGAAATGTACCTAGAAGGGCCGAGGTCATGATTTTGCCCAAAAAAAATACTTCCAAATTGCTGTTCTAGAGCTGGAAACCTTTGTTAAACATTAATTGCTTATGAAACTTACTGTAAAATTTCATCATCTCTGATTTTTTTCAAGGGTTTAGGATTATTGATAAATTTCCCATTTTATCTAATTCATAAAACAAATAACTTTGATAGATATTTAGTTTTGCATGGAATTAATTAGAAAAATTGACGTGTTTGTAGAAACTAATTGTTATGTTATCCATTCATGTTTTCGATCCGATTTGTGTCTACTAAAGAACGGCAAAGTCCATGGTTTGTCTGCTTCTTTAATTTATTGATCCTTATCATAACTATAAATACCTGTAGGCAAGGTAGTTATTTTTGCAGCTACAGTTTTTTTAGATATTTTTTTCGAGATTGGTAGAATTTAGCCATTGGTTCTTCATGGGTTCACCTGAAAGGTACCTATTGGGACAGTTGTCCATTTATCAATTGGTATCAATGCTTCAATGGGTATCTACTACATTCAGTTACTTAATTTTGCAAATATACTTTCAAACAGAAGTATAATACATAACGATTTTTGTACGGACTAACAATTATGTAATAATTATTTTAAAATTGTGTTACAAACATAAATATTCATCAATAACGCTTTAAAAGAGTATATTTTGGTGTTCCAACCAAAAATTATTCGGTATACATATTTCAGAATTGGGGCTCCATTTCCGCAAAAACAGTTGATAAATAATAATCTATTAATATTTGTTTCAAGTGGGACCTGAAGAGGCAGGGGAGAGACGGGAACAACGTCTTTCATGTAAATTCAGGGTGAATTTGTGCCAATTTTGTGTGATTTTTCGATTTTACAATTAACCCTGACGTTTAGCCTTTAACGTTTGCAAGCTTGGAAATGTCATTTTAATTGGAGCCAGGGCCTTAGCCTTAGCAACGGTCTACAAAGTAAATTGACTTGTAAGTGTTTATTTTCTGTTATCAAATGACGCCTCGAAAGCTGCCTATTTTACCAGACGTACGTAATAGTATATTATATAAACGCCATTCATTTTCTATTGAAGATCTAAAACTTTTCTGGAACTGTACAACCCTAATTTGCAAGGGCCTGTACTTTTGACAATTTCATAGAAATTTGTCGGGAAAGCAAAAACATTACATAACCAGGGTTCTATTCTAGGGTTTATTTTTATTGTTAGAAGCAGTGTCACAGATAAACGTACCTGGGGCTTTTTCGTGAATATTTTTCTTTGCACTTTACTCTAAACTGCACGCTCACAAAGGCCATTTTGGGCCAATTCAGAGCAATAGGCATCTTGCATCAATTTTGCTTTTGATGTTAAATTGAAGTTCGGGATATATTTGATCCTTCCAGATACCTTAAATTCCAATATCTTGTCGGTGGAGCTCAAAAAAAAATGAGAAAGTAGCATTTCCAAACTTCCCGCCAAAAGACCAGCCCAGCCATTCGAACATAATTTTCTTACATGTGACAACGTCGCAACCTGACCCGACGTCTTTCATTCATAAATCTTAAATATTTTATAGTAGTCACAAGTACTCTTTGCCAGTGGGTACAAAGGTACAAGATGCCAACCCAAACAACTAATAACATTGTACTTACCTCCTTTTACAACGTTAGAGGTTACTTTTGATCCCTCTTATTGTCAACTGCCAAGGCTGACATTTCAAATTAATTATTAAACGTCACCCTCAAATAAACTGTTGTCAGATTGCATCCGCTGTACGATTTATGACGTCACAAGTCGTACAACGGCATTTCTGAATTATTTATTTATTTACAAATAAACAAACGTTTTTTAAATAAAATTGATGTTCGCTGACGATTCCTTGTATCTTTATTGATGCATTTACATTAAAATATCCCGAAATTACGAAATGTGCAAGTAGCCTATTGCAAAATTTTGACATTTGTCATGTTTTCTGACGTATCACATTGAAATCGCCTCTATCAACTCACCTGTTAGTAAAATTTCTTGCAAAATTTCCTCATACCAACAACATGGCTTATGCTAAATTAAAATATTTGTATCAGTATCGGATGTCAAATGGAAATTGTGCAATTCCTTAGTTTTAAGCTCTTTCAATTACTGCAGCTCTACATATTACTGCTTTTTGAATCAAAATTTTAAGTATCGCATTTAAAAACTTCAAAATTCTTGCTTCAGATTTTCATTCAATGTACCTTATTCTGAACCCATAACTCCCTTTTACAATGCCCGTAAAATTCTTAAGATATCATTTGTTTTTCTGCTTCAATACCTATGCTTAATCTTTAAGGTTTTACATTTAAAACAACCCACTTATTTGTATCTACTCTTGAGAAAACGGTCAGATCTCCATCATAATAATCTTAGAAACTTGCATAATATGTATGATATCCCTAGTCACAACACATCTAATTCGAATGCTACTTCTCTTTTGTTGCTGTGAAACTTATTAATAAGTATTTCAAGTTTTTGAACGACTGTCCTTCCGTCTTAAGTCTTCGTGTTAATCTAAAACGTAATTTCTTGCAACTGCAAGATAATCTTGAATTTGAAAGGTTCTAAGTATGTACTAACATTTTTTATTTTATTTATGTTTTTTCCTTCATGTTTTTATAGGGCGAAAATGAAAAACAGTCTTTTGACTGATTTTCCCCCTTTTTGTAATGAATTTTTCCTCTTACAAATAAAGTTACATTATTATTATTATTATTATAAAATTCAAATTTTGACGTTCTGTCACTTCAATCGAAAATGAATGGAGAGTACCAAAGGATTGAAGTGTATCATTTAATCACGAGAGGGATTAAATGTCACTTCAGTCCTGTGGTATATACGCTATTTTTTGCACTCCCATTCAATTTGAGCCCAAAATGGTCGAAAAATGTTAAAATGTCACTTTGACGTAGTTTAATCAATATAATGCAAGAAACAATGGATTTTTTATAAAATACCCAGCAACGGCACTTCAGTCCCATGGGAGCGAATGACCCACTGCAGTCCCGCAAAAGAGTGCCTAAAAGTGCCACTTTATTCCCGGGAGTGCAAAAAACGGCAGCCTTGCCAAAATGTACAAAAAGTCAATTAATTTTGAATTATTTATATTATCCAAAAATTATGTTTTTTGCATATTTGCGCCACCGGTGCACACTAGTGAGTGGAGTTCGATAACAATAAAAACTCAAGTTATACCGGGTTTATGAAGTCCCGTGACGGATTGTTTTTTCTGATCTTCTTTCCGGACCTCTACAGGGTGTTCGCGAAACATGTAGCAGAACTCCTACCGTAGGTTCCTTACATAAAAATAAGTTGAAAAGTTCCTATGAAGATTTATCCGATATCGCCTCCTAAGGGTGCTAGGTCTTCTCGTAGGAGGTGGATGGGGATCAGTTTATTTTTAATATTTCGGAAACCGCTTAATCTACGATTTTGTAATTTGGTACATCGACTTAGGTACTTAAGGGTGTGTCATGTACAAAATTTCATTAAAATTGATGGAGGGGAACAGTCAGTTACCGACACCTGCAATTGGTATTTTCAATGCAAAACCTACATAAGCAGTTCCTGGAAAAATCATTTACTGCGTTTTAGAAGTTAAATTTTATAAGAAAACTTGTATTGCTCTTGCAAAATTTCATAATAATGCATTTATTTTGCGCAATCAACAAAAATGTGTCTTATTGCATGACCCTTAAGTACCTAAGTCGATGTACCAAATTGCAATATCATAGATTAAGCGGTTTCCGAAATATTAAAAATAAACTGGTCCCCATCCACCTCCTACGAGAAGACCTAGCACCCTTAGGAGGCGATATCGGACAAATCTTCATAGGAACTTTTCAATTTATTTTTATGTAAGGAACCGACGGTAGGAGTTCTGCTACATGTTTTGCGAACACCCTGTATAACTAACTTTATTGTTCCTAGAAATTGACCGAATACCAAGTTTTTTCTTTGATTTTTCGATTTTATAGTGGATCCTGACACGTTCGGAAACTGATGGAAAGTGTCATTTTAATTGGAGGCAGGAAACGGCCTTAGCAACGGTCTGCAAAGTAAACCGCCTTGCAAGTGTTTATTTTCTGGCCACCAAATGACGCGACGCTTCGAAAATTGCCTTTTTTTACCGGACGTATCTTATCCACAAAATAGTATATTTTCTATTTCGGTTTCCTAATGAACACTTTATAGCAACCAAACGCGTTCTCTAATGAGCTCTATTAGAGCACGGCCTTTGTCTACATCGTAACCTTGGTAACTATTGTGTCTAACGATCGAATTTGCTGCCAAGCGGACATTAGCATGTCTTTGAAAATGACAATCTGATTTTTTCTTGAAAATATTAACAAGCCGGGCGTCCGAGATAGAAAAAATAATATAAAAAACGTGTTTCATAAGGCTCTTTTCGCACTCGGATTTTGTAAAACTCGGGCTTTTCGCCCTCGTTGTCCGAACGGACAAGCGGACATTAGCCTATCTTTGAAAATGACAAGCTGATTTTTCTTGAAAATATTAACAAGCTGGGCGTCCGAAATAGAAAAAATAATATAAAAAACGTGTTTCATAAGGCTCTTTTCGCACTCGGATTTTGTAAAACTCGGGCTTTTCGCCCTCGTTGTCCGAACATCCTCGTGCGATAATAATATTGGCCTTATGAAACGTGTTTTTTTAATATACTAATTGTTGTATTAGGGGTAGAAGCGTCACTTTTTGTGCTGAAGCATAAGTTTGCGAGCCGAACGTAGTGAGGCTTACAAATACAGCTGAAGCACAAAAAGTAATTTTTACTCCGCTACATGCTATTTTTTCTTCAAATGTTTAAAAAACATCAGATTTAAGAAGAATTATGATTTTTTCTTTCATTTTAACGCGAAATTTGAGAAAAAACTAAGCACGCTTTGCAATGTGCTATGACTATAGTTTTGATACTCACACTCAACAAACGCAACGGCGAGAAAAATCTAACTAAAAGTTGAGAAAAGTAGCTGATTTTCTTTCCAGATTCTTTTAAAAAGCAAGACGTAAGTATTTTTCTCGTTTCTGATTAACTCGTATTAAAAATAGATACCTACAATGTTTATTCATGACTGATTTTGAAGAAACGGGGGACTTCACACTGCAAAGCACGCCTCCCGAAAATGCAAAAGCCGCTCAAACCGCAGTTGATAATTTAATTCCAACAAAATAAGCAGCCGTTTATGAAGCCGCATATGAGAAATTCATGAAATGGTCTGTTACAAAAAATGTGAAAGTATTCTCAGAAAATGTTTTATTGGCATACCTACTTTTCCGAAATGGTTGCTAAAATGAAAAGTTGTACATTGTGTTCTGAAGAAGCAAAATGAACATTTACACATTTACCTGAGAAGCATCAGTTAATTTGATTGGCCAATATTCAAATGAACCAATGAAATTGCTGAGATTTTTTTTTGTCTTCTTTCTGGTACCTACTTTATTACTAACCTTGTATATTATAGAAAAGGTTCCTGGATATTGATAGATTCCCAAGATTCACTCATTTTTATGGTTACCAAACAACTGCCGTCATTGTTCCAGAGTTTTTAAAGCCTATTCAATGCATTGTGATATGGTGATATGACTGATATGTACGATACATACCTACTCATACAATGATATAGGCAACCACATATACTTATATGCAATTGCCAATAAACTGGTTATCCAACATTTCTGATCTTTAAAAATAAACCAGAATCGTCCACCTACCACACCCAATATCTCTTTGAATGTGGGGCAACGAGAAACGAATTTTTTTGAAAATTACCTTAACTGACGGCCGGGGGCGTAGCTCAGATGGTAGAGCGCTCGCTTAGCATGCGAGAGGTACCGGGATCGATACCCGGCGCCTCCAATTCCTTTTTTTTTCTGTATTAGTTCATTGTGATGTCACTGTGCTGACGTCACGCTAGATTTTTCATCTAACAAAGTAGGTACGTGTCATCATGAACACTGACAGCTGTCCCAGCATTGCCAACATATTTTTAAGCAGAGGTAGGGGAAAGTGGTCTAAAATGATCCCAGGAGGTGAAATGATCCCACCCTTTAAAATTGATATGAGTGGTACCATCTCACAAAACTGCTGCAAGGGTAGTTTTACGTCGGTAAAGTGGCTTACTAAGTATGGCAGAATATGCGCGCAATTGTTCTTGACAGAAGCATCATCATTTTTCAAATTTGTGAAGATCTGATCTACGTCAAGCTATGAAAATTTTGAGTTCGAACTAGAAAATTTCGACTTCAAACTCGAAATTTCGACTTAGAACTCGAAATTTCGACTTTGAACTTAAAATTTCGACTTCAAACTCGAAATTGAATCTACTGCGCAAGTCCTACTTCGGCACACAAACAGACCACAGACCATATTCTGATGTGCGACGCTTGCGCCGTTCGAACTTCGCACATGCGCATTAATGAAATTTTCGAGTTAGGAAGTAGGACTTGCGCAGTAGTCGAAATTTTGTGTTTGAAGTCGAAATTTCGAGTTCGAAGTCGAAATTTTCCAGTTCGAAGTCGAAAATATGAAAATTTTTTACTCGTATCCGTTCTACGCGGTTCCACGCCTTCGTAGCAAGCGCTACTTTATCTTGCTGTAGATATTTTATTTAACATCAGCGGATATTAAAGTGCCCGTTAGCTAATTTGGCAAAATTATGGTATGCATTTCTTCCCAATGTAATGCTGTAGCTGTTGTGTACGCACTTGGGGTAAAACGATCCCCAAATATGTGGGTAAACATGCTGTGATTATTTTACCCTCGCTGTAAATTTTTCTTGCTCTTTATATAATTATATCATCTTACAGCGTCTAGGATTAGAAAATACGTAGTTACCTAATTGTTCTTTAAGTTTATAATGCATTGTGTATGTTGTGTGGGTAAAATGATCCCTTTACACAGCTGCGGTAATTATTTTTTTCTAATGTTATTTATCAAAATTTAATTCAAATAAAAATCGTACCTATACTCTATCAAGGGTTGCACCTTCCTTCCGTAAAAAAATCAGATTAAAAGAAGCATTTGTTTCGGTTTTACAGCAATTCTCCCGTTAGGGGGATCATTTTGCACCACTCTCCCCTACAGTTGGGGACAACAAATTTTGGACGACAGATAATTTCAGTGAAAATCGCACGATACTAATCATTAGCCAATAGAAAAATTGATTTCTGTGTGTTTACCATGGCAACTCGAGGATTTCCTGGAAATTTTTGATACCTACCTAGACCAACCTAAGCGAAATTAATAAGTGGAAATTTTTATGTCAAATTAAATGTCAAAAATCATTTCTATTCAATTTCTGTGGCTGTATCGTTGCTATTTTCTTACCGAATCTGCATTCGAGCATTAATTCATTTCTTGGAAATTTTAGTCGTGCATCCCAACAACGTAATCGGGCCCTCGTGTTCCACTCGGGCCGATTAATACGTTGTTGGAATGCACTCCAAAAATTTCCGGAAAGAATTAATGCTCTTATGAGATTATAAGTGACAATTTATTGTAAAATCAGCTATAGGGAATGTTAACCTCACTATTGAGACTAGTGTCAAATTACCAAAAATCGTCAGCCATAGTGACATTAATGCTTGGTTCACATCATAAAAAAATGCAGCAGAGAAGCGGCTGGAACCTCCCCATCGCGTGGATCTTCGTATTTTGTGTAGATATTAGTCAGTTCAATAGAAAATTTGTTATGCTTTTCGACAAATACCGTCATCAGCCATCACATTTGACAACATGTTCCTTTTAAGGTTAATATTTTGCCACCTTTTTGACAATAACTGCCACTATATGCCATACACTGGCAGCCCGCTACCTTTTAATGAGAAATATTGTTTTCTCTATTTTCCACTGAAATGGCAGAAACTGTGAATACTTTTTTAGAACCAGAATTTGATGGTCTTTCTGATAACGACATAAAAAGCCAACGGAAGATGTATATCAATGCGATGTATATCTCGGTAGACGTTTAACAAGTTAATGTGTATGTAGGGGCGGCTGGTCTTACTGGTGGAATCGGGTGCAGATTTTATCAATCTGCACCTAGTAGTAGTGCTTCCGCAAACGCACAGATGTGTCATAAAGGCGAAGTGTAAAAAAATTGTTTTTACAAAATTTAAAAATAGAAAATGAATAGGACTGAGTAAATGAAAAGAATTACCGGAATTTTGAAAAATTAACACTCGGGGCTGAAAAATTGTGAAAGGGGATGAAAAGTCAAGAGGAATGAAAATTAAGTGTGATTAAGTAGAATTACGAAATTAAACACGAAAATAACCAAATTATGCAATTAAAACTTTTGTAGGGGTTGAAATACGCACTTGTACCTAGCGAAGGAAACTGAAAAATTGTAAAAGGTAAACTGAATCCCAAATGCGTTCAATTTTATGACCGACGAAAAACGAAATTATGCGAATTTTGCAAAATTAGCACTTAGGGGGTTGAAAAATCGTAAAGGTGGATGAAAAGTCAAAAAAGATGAGGATTAACCGTGGCTAAGTAAAATTACAGAAAGTAACACTAAAATAACCCAATTATGTAAATTTAGCATTTGAAGAGTTGAAACATTTCGAGGGGATGAAAAAAATGGGTTCAATTTATTACCGAAAAAAAACGAAAATATCCGAATTTGGCAAAGTTAACACCTAGGGGGTTGAAAAATTGCAAAGGGGGTTGAAAAATTGCAAAGGGGGATGAAACGTCAAAGTGGATGATAATTAATCGTAATTAAGCAGAATTACGGAAAATAACACGAAAGTAAGCCAATTAAGTAAGAGTTGAAACATTGCGAAGGGGACGAAAAAAGTGAAAAATTTAATCATCATTCAAATGAGTTCATTTATTACAGAAGAAAAACGAAATTACGCAAATTTTGCCAAATTAGCACTTAGGGGGTTGAGAAATCGTAAAGGGGGATGAAAAGTCAAAAGGGATGAAAATTAACTGTAATTAAGCAGAATTACTGAAAATAAGTACGTTAACAATCCCGAATATTTCAATTTTTGTCAAAAAGGCACTAAGAGTGAATACATTTTTAGAAGCAGAATTTGAAGGTCTTTCTTATGGTGACGTGAAAAATGGGGGTTTGCATTTAAAATTTAAAAGTTGATGTGCCAAAATGGCATTTCCGGTTGTACGATTGGCTCCTAAAGCTTTTCAGATCTAAGTTGGGTTATGAGATGCCTACGTACCAAATTTCAGCCAAATCGGTCTAGTAGTTTTGGCTGTGGCGTGTTTACAAACGTACGAACGTACGTACGTACGAACGAACATACACACAGACACATTTTAAAAACCACTTTTTTGGGTTCCTGAGACCTCAAAACGCATACATCCGGTCTTATCTCGAATTCGAAAATTTTAGTGATTGCAGTAACCTCCCATTTTTTTAACCTCCCCAACCCCATCACAATTTAAAAAAAATGGGAGGTTACTGCAATCACTAAAATTTTCGAATTCGAGATAAGACCGGATCTATGCGTTTTGAGGTCTCAGGAACCCAAAAAAGTGGTTTTTAAAATGTGTCTGTGTGTATGTTCGTACGTACGTTTGTACGTACGTTCGTACGTTCGTACGTACGTACGTTCGTACGTTTGTAAACACGCCACAGCCAAAACTACTAGACCGATTTGGCTGAAATTTGGTACGTAGGCATCTCATAACCCAACTTAGATCTGAAAAGCTTTTGGAGCCAATCGTGCAACCTGAAATGCCATTTTGGCACATCAACTTTTAAATTTTAAATGCAAACCCCCACTTTTCACGTCACTATAAGAAAGGCCTTCAAATTCTGCTTCTAAAAATGTATTCACTCTTAGTGCCTTTTTGACAAAAATTTAAATATTCGGGATTGTTAACGTACTTTAAAAACACGATACAGCCGAAACCTCTGAACCGATTTGGCTGAAATTTTGAACATGGAGACTGTATTATAACGTCGAAGAGCTGAAATAAGTTTGGAGGCAATCGACCCACAGAAAGTGCCGTTTTGGCACATCAATTTTCAATTTTAAATATACTCTCATTTTACCATCCTAAACAACTTTTAAAAAAAATTATTGCCAGCATCAGGAAGGCCTTCAAATACTTGTTCTAAGTAAGACAAAATTCATTCGCATTTACTGCCCTTTGGGTAGAAAAAGTTGAAAATTTGTAATAATAACACTAAAAACACATTATGGCCCAAACTACCGGATCGATTTGACTGAAATTTGGAAATTTGGGTGGCCCGTTGAAGACCTGAAAGGCATTTGGAAGCAATCGGTAAACGAGAAGTGCCATTTAGGCATATCAACTTAAAATTTTAAATACAAGGCCTCCTTTTATATGTCGCCATTAGAAAGATGATCAAATTCTGGTTCTAAAAATGTATTCACGGTTTCTGCCATTTCAGTGGAAAATAGAGAAAAAATTCTTTCTCATTAAAAGAAAGCGGGCTGACAGTGGATGACAAAGTGGCAGTTATTGTCAAAAATGTGGCAAAATATTAACCTTAAAAAGAACATATTGTCAAATGTGGATGAAAATTGCGAAATTATAGCCACAGACGAAAATCATAAAAAAATTTTTGTTGAATTGACTACTATCTACACAGAATACAAAGATCCACGCGATGGGGAGGTTTCAGCCGCTTCTCTGCTGCATTTTTTAAATTGTGATGGGGTTGGGGAGGTTAAAATGTCTCAGAAATACTTTCATCACGATCCACCCCAAGTGAATAATACTCCCCAAAAAAGAAAACTGTCATTCTTTATTCCTAAAAAATATTCGAACAAATCGAACAATAAGATTCTGATGCCTAAATCTAGACATTGTCATTTTTGGGGGCGAAGTGGAAACTCCTCTCGAGTCTTTTCCTTAATCTCCTTCTTGGTCCGGCAGTAAATCCTAAAAACTATGAACACGAAAACGGCCACTCCTAAACTGATCGCGATTGGGGCCACCACTGAAACTATTTCTGGGAAATTTTGGAACACGATCAGGAATCTTGCAACGTCGTCGTTCACGTATATTTGTTGGTCGAAGTAGAACACGGGGATGAATATTTTGGGGACGTCTTCGTACATCCTGGAAAATA
The DNA here is from genome assembly GCA_963924575.1 of Pycnomerus fuliginosus. Taxonomy (NCBI): domain Eukaryota; kingdom Metazoa; phylum Arthropoda; class Insecta; order Coleoptera; family Zopheridae; genus Pycnomerus; species Pycnomerus fuliginosus. The sequence goes on along the minus strand of OZ004621.1, from coordinate 20,713,214 downwards.
TTTTTGTTCTGGAATTTATTCCAAATTTAATCAAAAACGTACGTAATGTAGTCCACTGGTTGGAGCAGCATGTTGACTTGCATTCTGGCTGCCGCGTTGATAATAATCCCCGATTTCTGTAAAATAATTGCTCTATACAATATCAAGGCCATAATCGCCATTGTGATCGCTATCTTGAAATTTTGACATCAAACCACAATGACAGTTATAATTAGGGTTGGGCAAAAGCATGCTTGCATGTTTTTTCTAAAGGCTCAGAGTTATGCCCACAGCATGTGATGTTTTCATTTTTTATTTCATAAAAACTTAAATTCATTTTGCATTCATTTTGCTTCACGGAATGCAGCATACGTTACGGTATATTTGGGTACATTACAGCATACAGCTGCATGTTTTCGGCTGTTTAAGGTTGCTCTCCAGAATATTTTTAGAAAATTTAAAGCACCAATTAAAGATTGCACTGGCAGCGGGCACCTCTCTGTTAAGCCGGAACCTATTTCGGTTACCCTTATCACAGCCCTTATTAAGAAACAATCTAGGAACTACCTCGAGGATTATACACTGACCGCTATTTACGATTTTATGCGCTTTCTTCGAAAAGGATTGGCCAACAATTCTTAATTCTAACAAGTTTGGGCCAATGAACAGCTAATTTTCTCATCCCCTTCCACTTGCCTTTTCATTATGCATTTATGTTCTGGAGCTTTTGAAGAGCAACGATTAATTAGTATTTCAATTAAACTATATTAAAGCGCATTTTTCTGACATCCCTGATATTATTGAAAAACTGGAAAAACAGAATTTGCTTCTCACGGGCTCTATAACCATATACAGTGTGTCTCATTTTAACTGGAACCGCCCAAATATTTCGGTTAACATTGAACAAATCAATTCGCTCTTTTCTTCTACGTGTAAAGCTCCAAAATCAGCATATCTGGGATACCTCACCTTTTTCTTATCCCGAAATCTCAGCCCACTGCGATTAATTAAAGAGAGCAAAAATAAGGAAATCGTATTAGGCATTTTTTTATCGAAAAATTTTGTTAAGAAAAGATGCTCAGGATGACCCCAAATGGGAAAATCCGAAAATTCAGGCCAAAATAAAAATGCTGAATTTCTTGTAGAAAAAAACAAAAATATCGAAAATTTCAATATTTTTCCAATTAAAGGGTTGATATGCAATAAAAAACAATTGAAATGAGTTTGTTTGACATTTGCTGTTAGCTATGGCTGAGCAAGATTTTACAATCGGAGAAAAAGTTGAAATTATAAAGCTATCACCAAAAATCTTAATAACTCAACTTTTTCAAAATATCTGATTGTAAAAAATTGTGGGTTGAGTACTTTAAAAAAAACTAACAACATTTTAAATCGTCAATATTCAGATAATGATGTTTTTGAGGAAACTACTTATGTAATTGTATATGTACATAATTTAGTAATAAAATGTATACTGTAAATCAATGTTATTTCATTAACATATTATAAAGAAACTCCAAATAGAAAAAAATGACTACTTTTACTTTTTTACGGCATATATTAGGGCATATGCTTGAAGATTGCAGCATATTTAGAGCATATATTTGAGGATTTTTACGGAATATTTAAGTGTATACAGGGTGGGTAATTTTTCGATGCTCACCATTAGTATCTCGGAAACCGTAATAGATGGAGAGTAGTTTAAATTGGAGAAAAGTTGCGCTATTTCTTGGTGTTTAAGATTCTGAAGAGAATTTCCCGATATTTTTATTCGTTCTTGAGTTACCACAAGAAATCTGAAAATTGCCAATTTAAAAATAAATTGAGATCTTCCTAACGTTTGATGTTATTTAAATAAAATTCACCGATGTGGGGTGGGGTTATCTGCTCAAAAGCCAGCAATATCAAATTGATGTTCATTTATTTGCTACTGGTTTCGGCCATTTTAGGACATCCTCAGGCAACTTACTATGGTGTAAAATTTGGAAGGAGATGAATCTTCGTATCAGAGCACTCCAAGAGAAAATATCTTATTATCGCAAGATGTTGATTGATGAATTTGTGGAAATATGAATAAATTTTGGATAAATTTTGGAGGACTGAGAATGACAAGTGACAAATGACAAGTGAAATTTCCGGAAATTTCCCAACAACCCTGAATCCGGGCAGATAACCCCACCCCACCCCACATCGGTGAATTTTACATAAGCCAGTAGAACCAAAAAACACTTCATAATTATTTAAATAAAACTTGGAACTTTTATATTTTTGACAGCTGGCAATTGAATGGCATTAACAGAAATTTTCTAGGCCTTCTAGATTTTAGAAAACGACAGTCAACTTTTGACACCATCAATACACAAAAAATTAGCTTTTCAAAAATGTAGTCAACATCAACTTTTTCGACAGATGTCAAAATTTGAAAATTGGTATGAATAATTTGTAAAATCAGCCTAAACTTAGATGAAAAACAATTGCAAAAAAGTACGCCGACTTCTTCAATTTCTTATAACATGTGAAAGCAATTGAATACAACAGTAATTACGTTTTGCGGTAGTGTGACTCAGGCTTTCACACATTTTTTCAAAAATCTAATTTTTCTGTGTATCCGGCGGAATTAAAATTCAATATGGCGCCCATAAGAAAAATAAAAGTTGACTGTCTTTATTCAAAATCTAGAAGGCCTAGAAAATTTCTGTCAATATCATTCAATTGACAGCTCTAAAAAATATACAAGTTAAAAGTTTCATTTAAATAACATCAATCGTTAGGAAGATATTAATTTTTCTTTAAATTGTCAATTTTCAGATCTTTTGTGATAACTCAAACACGAATCAAAATATCGGGGAATTATCTTCAGATTCTTAATCGCCAAGAAATAGCGCAACTTTTCTGTAATTTAACGGACCCCGTATCTTTTACCCAATCCTAAAGGTGGAACATCGAAAAATTACCCGCCCTGTATATGCTTCATCTTTATTGCATGCTTCCCCACCCTAAGTTATAACACTCAACACTTGATTTTTGGGCACTATCTAGCAATTTTGCCCTAGGGCAATTAAACATGTGTTTTAAAGCCCTAGGGCTAAACGTGTCTCTAAATTATTTACCGGCTCCAGAGTAACAAAAAGTTCGTGACGTTCCTGGGGGACGACCCCCTCAATAGAGTTGATGTAATAAGGATCGGCGTTGTAGAAATGCGGCATTGAAAGAAACGTCGGTGAACCTTCTCTACAAGCAGAAACGTTAAAAACTCCAGAAGGGGCGCAATTGCTCCTACAGAAACATTCGTTTTCTGGTCGAAGGGTTCCTGAAATTTATTTTAAATCTATAAAAACTTCAACGTAATATGGATTCATATTTTGACGCAAGCAGGGGCAGAGTAAGTCGGGCTTTTTTCGGTTATGGTGTTCAATTTCGAAAAATCCAGTACTGACAGTAATTTTCAAAATATCGTTCAACAGCCGACTCACACTGCCCTTGTCTTCGAAAATCATTCCGTTTTACGTTTATTACCATTATCGAAAATGTTTTTCCCCGTGTACTTGTAGCCCAAAACACCCTTTACATAAACATCTTTCTCGTATTCGAGTTTTGCGAATTTGCAGAGTTCCGAAGAAAAAACTTCAATGTAATCCCTCTTCCTGTTTATGGGGTAGAACTCCCCAGCCGAGCCACGAATTTCACCGCATTTTTCTTCAAAAAAATCCGATTGATTTTTGTAGTTCCACGTTAGCAGTTTGCCGTAATTTTGGTCGGTTTTGGTCCACATGCTGAAGATTCCGTCGTCTCCAGCTGTGTTGTTTTTCTGAAGAAGACAATCGGTGTTAGAGTCGTGGATGAGGATTAAATGACTTACTTAACTCACCCCATAAAACATACCGAATTTATCCTTAACTCCGCTCATTGGAAACATGGTGAGGAAGCTGAGGATTCGTTCCTCGTAGCCGTCGAAGAGAATTTCACCTGCGGTTTTTGTTACGTAGAGGTGGGAGAGGCTCGAAAGGGAGACTGAGATTGGTTTTTTGGTGAAATATCCAAAGTCTCGGATTCGGTAGGCTATGGTCTGCAAGAGAATAAGAAATATTAGAGTATTTTTGAGTTCCAATCAGTAAATTTCATCTATGTGATGGATGACCTTTATTATCAGTAAATTTAGTGGAAAAACTGTTGGGGTAGATTTTAAAAGTTGGAACTGTAGATTGCCCTTAAAAAACAAAGTCAAATCATGATGATAAAACAGGGGTTTATTCGGTACTTTGATGACAAAAACTTGAAAACGAAGCAGATAGAATGATGGCGTGGGGAGGGTAGCTCGATTTGTAGTTGGTTTTTGGGGAATGGTGTCACCAATAGAAAAAATTGGCAGTCTCGAAGACGGTAGAAATTTCTACTTTTTCACTGAATTTGTAAACGTATAGATATCGTGAACCAACCATATGATCAGGTTATCGCTAAAGGTAGGTTCTATAGATTGAAGGCGCCAATTTATCGCAACAGAATAACCTACAAGGTCAAGGAAGCTTATAATCATTAAAATAACATTTTTCGAAAAAATGATATCTACATCCAAGGTTTTCGACCCTATTGACCTTATCGCCATTATTAGAAAGAAATTATGTCGCCTTAGTTTTTAGTCACATTTTGCCACGACTGTATACGTCCGAAACTTCCTCACGTCTTGCCCCCTCTTTTGGCCTTGAGCCTCAGACTCACTCAGTCAGACCTCTTGACTACACAAGACGAGAGCAGTGTTTTGTCACGTTTGTGTTTAAAAGTTTAAAGTAGGATGGAATTTACCCGAATTTACTAGCTGGATTTTAACGACAATGTGAAATTTAAATAAGAATAGAATAAAAGTCAACCACTGACCCTATTTAAAACGTTTCAGTTATTAGTTGCGTGCAAGTCCGCGAAAAAACCCCGCTTTAGCAATTTAAAACGTGACCGCTGAGTAAACGGTTGAAGATATAACAAAATGATAAATAGAAGAATTGTTGGCTACGACAGCATATAAGTATCTTTGAGGAATAGCCCACAACAAACAGTCAAACCGATTTTTACAAAAAAATTAAAACACAAAAACAATTATTGTAGGCTACTTATGCTGTCGCGGACTTTTTTGTAGATCTGTATGTTGCCAACAATTCTTCTATATAAGATTTTGTTCCATCTCGTGTATTTGCAATTTTCAAAAATCTTGATTTTTGACCGATTTCTTCGATGTTTTTGAAAATCTAGGGTGGCAGAGACTGCACGTCCGGTCAAGTATGATACATGCTTTTAATTCACAAAAGATCCTAGATTCCGATTCCGTCGAGAATAAAGTGTCTTTCCATTTGGGAAAACAAAGTTAAGGTCAATTCCGGTTAAACCGGAAGTGGGAAAAAAATCTGACTGCAGAATCAGATCCGCATTTAAAAAATAAAATCGACCGGTCCGAGGATTTTAGCAGCAAAATGACTCAAGAATTTTTTATTTGGAATATTCCACAGCCAACGTTCGCACTGTACAGGGTGGTCCAAATGTATTAATACAGGGCTCTCACGGCGAAACGGTAAGATAAATGAGTAAAATAAAAAATCCAGGGTAAATTAGAATTAAATACCTTTATTTTGTCGCAATTTGGAACTCCCCATCTTATTGTATAATTTAGCAATAAACAATGAATACATTTTTTTAAATGGCACCATGCATGTTTCAATTTTTTTTTGGATTCCCTTTGATGCCCTCTTTATGGTAGTGATTTTATTTTTTTGACAAATTGAGCAGTGAACGTAGAAATTTTTGTTGATTCAAATTTCGCGCGGTGATCCGGCAACAATGCGCTTCACCATTACTTCGATGCAACCACCCTCATCTCACCGAATATCTCCCCACTACAGGGTAGTTGTACTGTGTACACGCCCTCTGGAAGAATCTGATTGGGCCTAATAATGAATAGCCTGTTTACTTCATTGTGTACACAGTACAACTAGTGGGAGTGGGAGACATACGATGAGATGAGGGTGGTTCCATCGAAGTATTGGTGAAGCGCATTGTTGCCGGATCACCGCGCGAAATTTGAATCAACAAAAATGTCTACGTTTACTGTTCAATTCACGCTAAACTGATTATTTAATTTTTTGGACATCAGGTTACCAAACTGCAGAAGCTAAAAATCTCGTCAATTTTTCTCACAAGTCGCCTATGAAACAATATCTAATCATTGCGAGGTATGTCCTTTATCGATCGGCGGATATTCAGAAATGTCAGTGTCAGCTTGTCATGTCGGCAGGGTCATCAAACCACATTATTCTTAATTTTCGAATTCATTCAATTAATCAATTAATTTTCCCGGAAAATTATTCAAACTTTCAAACAAAACGCCCAAAGTTTGTTTAAGCGCGTGCGTAGTGTTCCATGTCGAGCGTCGAATTAAATCACACATAACCTCGTTTTGGTGAAATTTATCCAAATTTTATTTACAACCAGCACCAAGTACGTTTACCCATTACCCATCTGAAGGGCCTTCTGATTTGGTAAGTTTTTGGAATTTCGGTCGATTTATTTAATTGTAAAATTGAAAATTTTAGGTGACGAAGATGATTTGTGTGAACCCAAAACCTAGTAGCTGGTAGCATTGTTGGTGGTATCTACTCTGCAGAAGGTCCATTAGATAATAAAGAAGCTTCCTTTCAAGTGTGGAAGATTGGTCCACTGAAATTGTTGATAAAATTGAGACTGTTCCTGTTACGTTGTTAGATTTGACTCCTGATAATAAAAGCTATTCAAAGTATGTTGTAACTTAAATAAATTGTTGAAATTCATGATGTGATAGTGCTCGGGATTTACTTAATTTCATAACGGTGGGTAAGTATTAACCTACCTCCTGAAATATCAAAAATTAAGACCTCACGATAGATTATTTAGCAATTTTTATTATTTTATTAATCAATTTAATCAGACAACTTGCAGTTTTGCGGTGTTTACAAACAAAGCGTCACTAATTTGGCACTGTTCATAGGTTGTACACTTCCACTGAGAAGAATCGTCCAGGTTTGTCGATTAGATGACACTCCCCGTGACAACATTTTTGAGAATCAATTATTATGTTGCAAACAGGCTGTCTGTGAGGCTTGCAGAATACCTACCAAGAGTCCACACACTGATATTATTAGATTTTGGGTTCACAGAAAGGCCCCATCTGTTTATTAAACATTTTTGGTCACCACCTAAAATTTTCAATTTTACAATTAAATAAATCGACCGAAATTCCAAAAACTTACCAAATCAGAAGGCGTACAATGGAGAAACGTACGTATTGTAAATTAAAGTTGAAAAAATTTCACCAAAACGAGGTTATGTGTTTGACGCCCGATAATGGAACTACGCACGCGCTTGTTTGAAAGACCTTCACGGGGTTTTGTTTGAATGATTTTCCGGGAAAATGTATTAATTAATTGAATGAATTCGAAAATTAAGAATAATCTGGTTTGATGACCCTGCCGACATGACAAGCTGACACTGACATTTCTGAATATCCGCCGATCGATAAAGGACATACCTCGCAATGATTAGATATTGTTTCATAGGCGACTTGTGAGAAAAATTGACGAGATTTTTAGCTCCTGCAGTTTGGTAACCTGGTGTCCAAAAAATTAAATAATCAGTTTAGCGTGATCCTAAGGCCCTAAATAACCAACCTGTGGGCAAAAATTATTTATTTCATGAAAATAGCCCAACTGAAAATCTCGTGACGTCACATTTTTGGGCCAATCAAAAACATTTTTAGGTCATCTGAAGGGTTTTTAGTACCCATACACACTGTAGAAAAATCAAAACTGTAGCTTCAAGGTAAAGGGCAATTTTTGAGGTGGGCAATAGTGTTGGTCCACCCGGTACAATTCAGTCTAGTAGGAATCTGTAGGTATACTAAATTAAACTGCTCAACAGTTATAGCAAATCAAAAAAAATTGTGTTTATACAGGGTGATTCAGGTATGCAGTCATTAATTTTCTGGGGTGATTCTACATCGAAAAATATGGAGAAAGGTTCCTTCGGAAGGGGGCGCCCAAACTTGGGTTTTTATTGAATAAATCAGGAACCATTTGGGTTACAGCAATGAGTTTTTGCACACTGTCTGATATCAATAGGTCCTTTAAGGCACTGGTGGGGGTTTATTGCGCTTGGCCCCGTATGATGCGCATGCGTTGATCTTGTGTCATTTCTAGTGCATTTATACGTCATCTGCCACTACTGTCAACAGAATCTGGGACCTTTCACGTTTAGCACGTGCTATTTTAACCATATATGTATTAGAGGTATATGGCTAACTCCCTATTTCAACCCATTGAATGGCCAGGAACCAAAAGAGAGGGACATGTTCGTCTCCGTCTAATGCTTTTTGTATCAAGGATTGCATACTTAGCTTGATTATGACGGGGTTTCTCGGGTATCAAACATAGTGGCGCAAATTTTAAATTCAATCTCAAACTCGCACGCATTTTAATGGCAGCTAATTTGGGCAATTTTTATGGAGTTGAGGTGGTGCAGTCGTAATAAATGATAAATGTCATTTTGACGGTTCACTCTGTGGTAAAAGTCATTCTAATAATCATTTTCGCCTTTTCGTGTGCAATTTAGCAAATTGCTTGCTTCTAAAATGAAAATCAGCTTCCATTTTCTAGGTGGTGATGTAAACTATCATACATTAATATAATTCTGTCAGTTTAGCACAGGTATCGATACTGATGTTTATTATTTTCTGAAGAAGAAGAGTCTTGTAGGTAATAAAGCTAAGTACAAAGTAGTTTTTTAGTTAGGAGGTCCTCGAGTGGCTACAGGTATAAGTAAGTAGGTACAGGTACTTACGCCTTTCAGAATTGCGTCCCACTTAACTAGAAAAATTGAAGATTTTTGTCACCATTTTTTGCTTTTGTGAAGACCTAAGAATCATGAAACTTAACTGAATCTTTATTATTTAAATGTACACGATCTACTACATATTTAGGTACCTAGGTACTGACTGTCTAAAAGTTTTCCTCATTTTATTTGTAACTCGTTTCTGTAACCTTCGATTACTTCCTTGGACTTAACTGCTGCCATAGACGAATCATCTGCTGCTTAATTCTTTGAGACTTCATCTTATCTGCTTCTTTGGTAAATTGAATGGTTCTTTTTGCCTTTTTAGGTGAATCCAGATCTAAAACATCAACTTCACTTATAAATCTTGGATTTGCAAATTTACGTTTACCTTGATGTTTATCTGGAGAAATTGTTCTCGGTGGTATTAATTATCTCATTTACATTGGTCAATATCTGTAAAACATGCAGGTACATTAAATATAGAAGTCATGTTGACTTTGATGCTCCAGTTGTGACCGCCTCAACACATTTCAGTCAGTCAGTCTAAACCGCACACTTCCAACCAGGCACTATTAGTTTCAAGGTGCTTTAAAAACCTGAAAAAACAAATAATGAACCATCATAGGCATAATTAAGATAAGCAGGAATTACAGAGGTAGGGTTTGTTCTTTGAGATAAAGGGAGTTATTCTTATTAAGATCAGTACTTACTTGGGTAACCGATCATGTTTCTTCAGCGCCGTTCAGCCTACGCTTTCCTGGTTTTTTATAGCACATATAAACATTGATGAACCATGATTATCTCTTAAAGGTAGATTTTATTAATGGGGAGAAAAAGCAACGAACGAACGTGAGGGCGATAATGACAACACTTTGACAAGTTGTCACTGAAGTAAAATGATAAGTAAAACGCGTTGCTTATGCAACACCACAAGCTTCCAATGGCGATAGAACGGTCGCGACCGGTCGCGTCTATCTCTCTTTTATGTTGCGGCTTCCCGGACTTAATCAGCAATATACCTCTAATACATATATGATTTTAACCTACAATGATGATAAATGACACATAACTGACAGTAGACATTCAAGTAAATTCTGTCAGCGGTCAAAAAATGACTGCGCATACGGCCATACATGGCGTCATGACGTCACGCTTACAGGACCTATAAGCTCCATCAGATTATGTTATCAGCCGGATTTTAGCAGGGGCTTTTGAAACAGGGGGGGTCTGGCTTTTCTCCTCACTATAATATGGTTGTTTGATTAAAATCACATAAAAAAGTCACTCTTGTTGTTACTCCGTAGGGCCAACCGTTTTCGAAAAAAGCGGATTCAAAAATTTTTGGGCATTTCTCAAAACTTGTTAAAAAACGAAAATTTATTTTTAATCGATTACAAAACTCGACGGATTCTAAAAATTAATAACTTAAAAGTAAATGTTCATAATTGCAGGAACGTCTGCAGGAATGTATTGATGCAGGCGGCTACTATACACGGTGTGTGCGCGAAGGATCGTAGCGGATGCGAAATGCGAAAATGCGAAATGCGAAATGAAAAAAAAACAGCGAAAAAAAAGCGAAATGAAAATAAAGTTACCCAAGTTTCCTAGCCGCCTGCGATGGGCACAAACGGACGGTTGAAGAGTAGGTAATGGGGTTAAAGAGAGGGAAGTTAAAGAAAATTGAGTAAATTGCTATTTTACAAAATAACTTGCGACACGCGTTCTGCGACCGATTTTAATCCTCTTCTAGCGAACTTCTTGATCTAGGCACAATTAAATACGGGCAATTCAAAACTGTTTTTAAAAATTTTCTTGGACTTCCGGTTAAACTGGAAGTGACCTTAAAAGTCGTTTTTTTAAATGAAATAATACTTTTTTCTCAACGGATTTGAAATCTACGAATTTTTTTAGGTAAAAGACGTATCATACTTGACCAGAACTCAAGTCACGGCCACCCTGGATTTTCAAAAACGTCGAAGAAAACGGTCAAAAAGCAAGATTTTTCAAAACCGCAAGTACACGTCAACCTTATTTTTTTAATACAAATTCAACTGCGCAATTACATTTCCTTTTATTTGTTTTTGCTTTTTTGAAATTTATTAAATGTTCACAATCAGCTAAAATAGAAAAAAGAATTTTTAAAAATGTAATTGGCCGGTTGAATTTGTTTTAAAAAAATAAGGTTGACTTGCGGTTTTGAAAAATCTTGCTTTTTGACCGATTTCTTCGATGTTTTTGAAAATCCAGGGCGGCCGCGACTTGAGTTCTGGTCAAGTATGATACATGTTTTTTACTTAGAGAAATTCGTAGATTCTGAATCCGTTGAGAAAAAAGTATGATTCCATTTAAAAAACGATTTTTAGGATCACTTCCGGTTAAACCGGAAGTCCAAGAAAATTTTTAAAAATAGTTTTGAATTCTCCGTATTTAATTGTGCCCGAGTACCAAGTTTCAAAGTAAAATCTTAAAAAATAACGGAGATAACTGACCGTCCCGGGACTTTGTACTAACCCTGTATTTATTTACAATGTAAAATAACAATTAGTTAAATATATTTTTTCCATCCAATAAAATGTTTTTTCGGTATCTATCTATCTATACTGTATATGTATAAAAAAAACTAAGTCGCATTTTCGTGTTTGTCCTGATAAGGAGATCGGCCTTCCCGATGAGTTGGCGAGATGAAATTTAGCATACCGTTAGACGATGCCGTCTATAGGAAGAGAAAAAATCTGAATCCTTCAAAATGACGTTTCGTTTTTCATTTTCTGACCGTCATAAGGTTTTCGGACCTTTAATCGCGAACGCTGCCTCAACGCTTGAAGATGGATCAAGGCGGTGTGAGTAACAATCGATAAAAGAGGTGGGTGCGCGGAAACATTTACCTACCTGCCCGCTTAAAACTTTTGCGGGCCAGTGTACAACAACGGTTTTTCAACACTTTAATCATTTCAATAGCTTCCAACATTAAAATAAGTAAAATAATTATGGGCGCAAATTATTTCAAAACCTTTTCAGCAAGATTCTAACGTCACCTTTTAAAAATTTCTAATTAGAGTTGGCGTATAACGATATCAGAATCTGTCAACTAGTTTGATACAAACTAACTAAGTTTCGACATGACGAATTGGCCAACTGCAATTAGAAATTTAAGAAATGTCGCGTTAGATGCATTCGTGGATAACCTTTCAAGAAAGGCCAACTCCAATCTTATGTTTTATTCAACATTTCCATGAAAAACTAAAAAAAAAATTGTTTGGCCTTCTTGGAAAATTAATACATTTTTTCAGTTGATTAATGCACATCACTTTCATCAAACAATGACAGCAACTAGTTTAATGGAAGTGGACCAATGACGCATGTGTTTTTATAACTGATAAAAATTTAGCTTAATTCTTATAATTGATAAAAATGCATCTTACTCATAAAAATTAACCCTGTGAATTGATAAAAATGCATCTTACTCCAAAAATAGTTGGCATTTTGCAAATAATTCAGAAACGTCAAGTCTGTCATATCGTTCAAAAACTATTTTTGGAAAATGCCTTTATGCCTTTATACAGGGTGTTCCTATATTCATAGTCCGGGACTTTATTCCTTAAATCATTCTAGGAAGAAAAGTTCCTGTGGACATATGTCCGGAAATGCTTTATAAGGGAGCTGCGACCCTTCAAAGGGGTACTCAAAAATTCAGTTTTCTGAAAATTTCTCGACAAATATGAACAATAGGATTCTGAAATTCAGAGCAATGGTTAGTGCTATAAAGAGCTCTCTTCAATTTTTTTCAGATTTTTAATAACATCAGACGTGTGCGTTTTTGGGGGGCCTTACACATTTTTTTACATTTTCTTCTGTTGTGGGCCATTTTTTTGCCAAATAATAATAAAATCGTAATTTCTGGTTTATTCCACATAAAAAAGGTGCTCTTGTTGAATGTAGTTAGGGGCACCATTTTCGAATAAAATGATTCCAGTTAGTTTTGGGGGTGAAAATTTGTGATTAGCGCTTTGTTTTATCTACCTAATTAGTGAAACTAAAGATGGAGGATGATTCCTTACATCATTTTAGGAAGAAAAGTTCATATTAAGATTCGGCAGAAAATGTTTCCTAAAAGAGCTATGGTCCTTCGAATGGAGTCTCGGAAAACATATTATTCGAAGGCCCATAGCCCCCTTAGGAATTATTTACCGCCACATGTCCATATGAACTTTTCTTTCTAAAATGATGGAAGAAATCATATTCTGAGTTTATTTTCACTAAGTAGGTAGATAAAGTAAATCTTACAACAGAAATTTTCGCGCTCTAAATAGCAATCAAAGTCACTTTAATCGACAAGGGTGCGTTTTAGCGACATTCAACAAGAGCCTCTTTTCTGGGTAGAATCGACCTTCGATTAAGATTTTATTATTATTTGATGACAAAAATGACCATAACAAAAGAAAATGTAAAAAAATGTGTGAGGCCCTCCAAGAACGCACGCCTGTGATATTATTAAAAATCTGAAAAAAGTGAGGTGAAAGCTCTGCATAACACTAACGATTGTTCCAAATTTCAAAATTCTATTATTTTTCGAAAAATTTTACTTTTGAGTACCCCTTTGAAGGGGTGTAACTCCCCTATAAAGCATTTCCGGTCATATGTCAATAGGAACTTTTCTTCCAAGAAAGATGTAAGGAATAACGTCCCGGAGTTAGGATATAGGAACACCCTGTATTCTGTAATAAGAATATTTAATTGGTAATTTAATATTTTTGAAAATTTTGGTCTATTATTTTCAAAAAATCTCTGTTTTAGTGGGGAAAGAGGAGAGCCACTCGAGATCTGCTACAAATAATTCTAATCCGTTCTCGGCCAACTTGATTTTAGCGTTATAGAAATCAAGTATTTATGCAATTTTTTTGATAAAAACTGAAAAAAAATCAGCGGTTTTGTGTGAATATGTAAGGAAAAAAATTTTTTGCATAAAGGGGTAATCAACGGCGGCCAAATTTTTGAAAACTATTATTTTTTCATTGACATTCATGTCTTCAACCTCGTAATTGATTTTTTTCGCATATTTAAGTAAATCCATGCAAATGAGACCTCGCTTTTTCGAATAAACCAAACTTTCCACAGACTTACCAGTGGCACCGCGTTAATCGTCGTTATAGTGTCGTTGAGTTGCCTGCGACTGTTTTTCTCGTCGAAAAAATACAATTTCCTGTGTCTGTAACTAACGGTGTTGTTGTTTTTGTGCCAAGTGATGTTGATTTTCTCCTTAATTTCTTTAAACGTATAGGGCCCCATTTCTTGAAACCTGGGTTTAACCCCCGACGTTCTTAGCTCCTCCGGATTGGTCCAGTTGAAGAGATACATATGCAGATCTAGTGGCGGGTCGTTCGTTCGCCATCTTTCGAACGGAACTGTGTTTTTGTCGAATGTCATGATATATTGTATAAACATGTTGTGTAGGACTTCAAAATATATTATTGTAAATATTCCTAATGTGATGAGTATTGTTCCTACGAGGACTAGGCAGATGTAACTGCCAGTCCGTTTTATGCTACGCATGTTTCGGATCGTACTGGAAAGAATTAGGACATTAGTAATTTTTAATTTTAATAATTGAAGACATAGATCAAAACACACCTTTCCCATATTTTTTTTATAAAAAATAACTAACAGTCCGAAAGATTATACCGGACATAGAAAGTGAAACTTACCAGCTCTGGATCTTTTATTTCGCAGTAACATAACAATTAACAATTGCAAGTTCGTAGCCTCGTTATCATCGTACGATTAGAAATCATTGACAAAATTCAAAATACAGAAAACTCCATGAATAGTCGTGACCTCGTGAACCTTTGATATCTGACGCAAAATTTCCAGCATTTCAAACGAATTTTCGTTTTATCAAATTTCGAACCGACTCAGGTGATTTATAAACAACCAATAGCGCTTTGACAAGATAAACAAAACAGGATACCCACCTAGTGCGTCGCATGATTCACGGTTAAATAGTAATAAAAGACTTACTTACCGTGGTGCATCGCTGCTTTTGCCTTGGTTGCCATTGGCGGGACTGGCGTCTTTCATTAAGGAACGCAAAATGAATGCACGCAGGAAATGGCACTAACTTTGGATAATTTCTCTATTAAGAGGTTGAATGTGAATTTATCTTTTAAAGAATAAACTTAGGCAGCTTATCAGTCGTTATCGGGACGACCTTAGAAGCGCAGCGGTTTATTTTTCTTGTAATGAGTTTACAATTCACTAATTTGCTATTTTGCTGTTTTGCCGTTTTGAAGTTGTCTGTTTGTGGTCAGTAATTTTCTGTTTTGATAAACGATGTCTTACGATTATGATTCTGGAATATTTCGGCTGCGACAGAAGAGGAAAAAAATGTTTTGAAGTAGTGAAGAAGTGCTAAATATTTTCTTCAGCTAAAACGAGACTTGTTATTGAGACACTGAACCCTGTATGTAGATAGCCTTTAGCCAGGATTCCAAGGTTTGAAATACAGGTACTCTTTTGTCTATGTTTCTTATCTTTTTTAACCTCCCCACACCACACAACAATGGGAAGTCACTACAATCACTGAAATTTTCGAATTTGAGAGAACACCATTCTTTACGTTTCGAGGTCCCAGGAATCCAAAAAAGTGGTTTTTGAAATCTGTTTGTAATGTACGTTTGTTCGCTCGTTTTAAATACAAACCCCCGTTTTTGACATCACCATTAGAGAGGTCTTGAAAGTCTGCTTCCAAAAACGTATTCACTCTTTGCGCCCTTTTGGCAAAAACCTCCTGGACCGATTTCACTGATATTTAGTAGTAGAAGTTAGTGATGTGAAAGACGAAAGTTTCCAACCGAATATTTGCGAAAGTTGCGAAGTTTTCGGAAACTTTCGGCACAAAGAAAACGAATATTCGCAAAATTCCGAATTTTCGCGAAACATTCCATGAAATGTTCCCGCGAATGTTCTACGAAACATTCACCTTTAGTCGACAATTTGCGCAAAAACACGAGCATACACGAAATTTTATGGGAAACCCCCCGGCCCCGATCGATGCACGTTAACTTTTTGAGTATACCCCTTTGAAGGGGCGTAACTCCCCTATAAAGCATTTTCGGACATACAGGTGTCCGGAAATAACGATGAAATATTTCGGGCGGTGATTCTGCAGTTCAAGATATGAAAAAAAGTTCATATAAACATGGGTCCGGAAATCGCTCCTAAGGGGGCTAGGGCCCCATGAAGGGGGCGCTCAAAATTCGCTTTTGATTTTGTCAATTATTAAGTTCTTGCATACTATCTGACATCGATAAGCAGCATTAGATTACTTTAGATACTAATTTTTAAAATCCGTTCAGTTTTGTAATTTAATAAAAATCGTTTGATAAGCGTAAGAAATGCAAATTACGAAAGCGTAGAGCTGCCATAATGTTTGCTAACTTTTTAACCTCCCCACTCCACTTCACCATTTAAGAAAAAAGGGAGGTTACTGCAATCACTAAAATTTTCGAATTCGAGATAAGACCGGATCTATACGTTTTGAGGTCTCAGGAGCCCAAACAAGTGGTTTTTAAAATGTGTCTGTATGTATGTACGTACGTTCGTACGTTTGTACGTACGTACGTTCGTAAACACGCCACAGCCCAAACTACTCGACAGATTTAGCTGAAATTTGGTACGTGTGCATGTGATAACCCAACTTAGATCTGAAAAGCTTTAGGGGCCAATCGTGCAACCAGAAATGCCATTTTGGCACATCAACTTTTAAATTTTAAATGCAAACCCCCATTTTTCACGTCACGATAGGAAAGGCCTTCAAATTCTGCTTCTAAAAATGCATTCATTCTTAGTGCCCTTTTGACCAAAAATAAAAAAAAATTGATTTTTATCGGACTTTAAAATCGCGGTACAGCCCAAGCCCCTGAACCGATTTGGCTGAAATTTTGCACAAGGGGATTGTATTACACGTCGAAGAGGTGAACAAATTTTGGATTCAATCGGCCCAAGGAAAGTGCCGTTTTGGCACACCAATTTCGAAATTTAAAATTATTCTCTAATTTACCAATCCAAAACAAGTTTTTGAAAGATTTATTGTCACTGTCGAGGTCACCATCAGAAAGGTCTTCAATTTCTGGTTTTAAATGAGACAAAATTTATTCGCATTTAGAACCCTTTGGGTAGAAAAATCGAAATTTTGTAATAACACTGAAACCACTTTATAGCCCAAACTAGCGGATCGATTTGCCCGAAATTTGGTAAATGGAGGTGAGGTGACCCGTTGAAGAGCTGAAAGGCTTTTGGGAGCAATTGGTCAACGGGAAGTGCCATTTAGGCATATCAACTTTAGAATCTTAAACAGAAGTCCCTGAAATCAAAGACCCACGCGTTGGGGAGGTTCCAGCCGCTTCTCTGCTGCCATTTTTTATTTTGTAATTTACAGAAAAAGTGTAAATTTACAGAAAAAAGTGTAAGTTTACAGAAAAAGTGTAAATTTATGTTTCCATTCTGAGAGCACCATTACCGAGTGGTACAGGGTAGTTCAAATGTATTAATACACGGCACTCACGGCCAAACAATAAGATAAATAAATAAAATAAAAATCCAATTTAAATTAGAATAAATTACCTTCATTTCGCCGCAATTTGGAATTTGCATAATTTAGCGATAAACAATAAGTAATATTTATTTTTTTAATGGCACCACCCATGTTTCTATTTTTTTGGATTCCCTGTGGGTCCTTCTTTATGGTGATAATTTAATTTTTTTGATAAATCGAACAGTAAATTTTTAAATTTTTATTAATTCAAATTTCGCGCGGAAATCCGGCAACAACGCATTTCATCATATGTGCAACCGATACAATCGTCCTCGTCTTACCATATGCCTCCCACTAATTGTACACGCCCACTAAAGAATTTTAACGGGGCCTAATTATTAGTTTCTTTACAACAAATGGCGCATTTCATTACAAAGGAAAAAATGTTTCTTCAGAGTGCAGGATTACGAGCCATGTTGCTATATTTTTTATCGGGCTGTTATCAAGCTGTTAATTAATAAAATGACGTTTGGACTACCCTGTACAACTCGGTAACGGTGCTCTCAGAACGAAAACATAAATTTACACTTTTTCTGTAAAACACTTTTTCTGTAATTTACACTTTTTCTGTAAATTTACACTTTTTCTGTAAATTTACACTTTTATCTGTATTTACACTTTTTCTGTAAATTTACACATTTTCTGTAAATTTACACTTTTTCTGTACACTTTTTTCTGTAAATTTACACTTTTTCTGTAAATTTACACTTTTTTCGGTAAATTTACACTTTTTTCTGTAAATTTACACTCTTTCTGTAAATTACAAAATAGAAAAAGTTAGCTACATAATATCATGGCAGCTCTACGCCTTCGTAGCAAATGGATCTTTAAATCTAATTTTTTCGAAAACGGTTGATCCTACGCTGTTATATCAAGAGAGGCTTTTTTATGTAATTTTAGTCAGGAACCATATTCCGGTGAGAAATTGTCTAAAAAATAACACGTAAAAAAATTTGGGTGGGGAAAGCTGAAGCCCCCCCTATTTTCCACGCCCCTGGTTGAATCTGCTTTTGGTAGATACCATAATCTGATGGCGCTTACTGATGTAAGATAATGTGCAAAAAGTCGTCACTGTATCTTAAGCGGTTCCTGATTTATTCGATAAAAACCGAATTTGAGGCGCCCCCTTAGGAACGGTTTCCGGATACATGTTTATAGGAACTTTTTGGCATATTTTGAGCTGCAGAATCACCCCCCGAAATATTTCATCGTTATTTCAGGACATCCTGTATGTTCATCGGAACTTTTCTTCCTAGAATGATGCAAGGAATAACGTCCCGGAGTTAGGACTATGAATATAGGAAAGGAACACCCTGTATTACCTCTATACTGTATTTTTCTACTTGTTTATGTTGTTCCTTTGACTAAATAAAACGTCCTTAAAAGACAAAACAAAAGTTCTCTTAAACTTCCATAAATTTCCGAAAGTTTCGGAAATATTCGCAACATTCGAAAATTTCCGAAATTTTACATCACTAGTAGAAGTGACAAAAAGTGTTTGGAGGTAACCGCCCCACGGCAAGTACCGTTTTGGAACATCAATTTTTAATAACAAACCGTTATTTAATCCACCAAAAACCAAAACGGGTTTTTGAAAAAGCTAAAATCAAGAGGTCTTCCAACTCTAGTTCTAAATAAAGGAAATTTATTCATAGTCGGTGCTCTTTAGGCAAAAGAAAGCCGAAATTTTATAAAAGCATTAAAAACACACAAACAATATAAGATCGATTTGGCTGAAATTTGGTATGTGATGACTGAAGTTTGAGTAACGCCGCAGAACTGAAAAGCTTTTGAAAGTGATGGGTCCACGGGAAGTGTCGTTATTCTAAAATTTTAGATATGAGTCCCCCTTTTTGCATCACCAATAGAAAGGTAATTAAATTTGACAAAAATGGCTGTGCTAGAGATTGTTTTAATTTTTACCTAATTGCGTTTTGAAAAGTTGGATTTTACTCAATTAGGTAAAATGTTGTACTGAATACGTTATGAAAAGCCTAAATTGTTTGACTCGCATAATGTTGCAAAACTCGCTATCGCTCGTTTTGGCAAATATTACGACTCGTCAAACAATATAGGACTTTTCATAACTAATTACGTAAATAACTATTAATTGTTTTTTAAAAAATGTTAATATAACTATTTCGAGCTTCATATGGAGATATGAAATTGTAATTTTTTGACCCCGAGGATGCCCTAATAAGGCGAAACATGTCGATCTGATCACCAATATTAAAAATTTTTATGCAATCCACTACAAACTACATTTCTTTAATTAAATTTTAGTTCTAAAAATATATTCATAGTTTCTACCACTTGAACCCAGACAATAATGAAAATTATCATTCTCATTAAAAATTAACGAATTGACAGTACATGATGTTAACCTGGGGGGCTGATCACTCAAAAAAATTGCGTACCATTAATTCCAATCCGGAATTAAATTCAATAAATCCAGTTTAATTACATCCTAATTCCATTAATTCCGATTTAGTTCCATTAATTCCGTCAATTCCAGATTAATTCCAGCAATTCCCGATTAATTCCATCAGTTCCATATTAATTTCATTACTAATTCCATTAGCTAATTTAATTCTTTTCCAATACAGGGTGGTTCCTTTTTCACTGCTCACCATTGGCATCTCCTAAACGTAAGAGGTAGGAGGTCGGTTAAATTAGAAAAAACTTGCACTATTTCTTGTCGATTAAGAATCTGAGGAGAATTTCCCGATATCTTGATTCGTTCTTGAGTTATCCCGAAAAAACTGGGGAAAACAACTGAAAAATGCGACTTTTAAGAAAAGTTCATACACTTTCGAAACGGAAACATTTTAATTATTATTAAGTTAAGAACAATTAATTAATGTATCGCCGAAGTCGATCTGTAGAAGGTCTTCCTGGTTTTTCTTAATTTTCACGACTTGGTGTCTTCAGAAAGCTTGGCGCACATAACAGACGTTAGTAGAAAATTTTGTCTTAATTCGCTTGAAAATAAAATATTGTATTTTATTCGGAGTTTAAACGACATTATGTGACTCGTATGGATTTAATTCTAAACTTTCATACTCCGTCACATAATGTCGTACTTAAACTCCTAATAAAATAAATATCTATTATTTTCAAACGAAAAAAGACACAATTTTCCAAACCTTTCGTGTTAACCAGTTGTGCCATGCACTTCACGTGTATATTTTGGGCGCATATTCAATAACTTATATTGGGTATAATGTTGTAGGTACTTAAAATTAATTCCAATCAATTGCGCGTCAATTCCATATTAATTCCGAATACTAATTCCTTTAATTCCTTTTAAATTATGTCCTTATCAATTCCAAATAATTCCTTATCAATTCCAAATAATTCCAGAATAATTCCAGTTAATTCCAACTAATTATAAACAGCAATGGACTGAGCACTCCACCCTGACGGACTCCCTGCGTTGTTGTGAATTCCTGTGACTCGTTATTCCCAATTTTAATCATGTTCTTTGTAGATGTATAAAAACTTTTGATCGCTTCGACTAGGTTTTTGGTAATTTGTCGATTTTCTAGTGCTTTCCAGGTCTCGGCTCTTAGTTTCTCAGCTCGGTAGTTTGTCAAAGGCTTGTTGTA
Organism: Pycnomerus fuliginosus; assembly: GCA_963924575.1. Lineage (NCBI taxonomy): Eukaryota > Metazoa > Arthropoda > Insecta > Coleoptera > Zopheridae > Pycnomerus > Pycnomerus fuliginosus. Next base: position 20,692,190 of record OZ004621.1, on the reverse strand, counting down.
AATCGATAAATACCATTCTTCTTGCTTAGTGTTTTTTCCATTATTTGTCGTACAATGAAAATTTGTTCTTGCGGGCTTCTTCTGGATCTAATCCACTTTGTTCGTCCTCCAAGGTATTTTCAATTTCTGCACGTAGTCTTTTTTCTCATGTTCTTTAGTAGATTTTTCCTGGTACGCGGAGAAGTGAGATCCCTCTGTAGTTTTTGCATTCTCGGCTGTCGCCTCTTTTGAATAAGGGTACTATGGATGCTGGTTCCCAATCTCTGGGGATGGTTTTTTCTTTCCAAGCCAAATTTACTATGTGAAGAAACAGTTCTTTTCCTTGTCTGTTTTTCATCATTTCTGCGGTAATTGTATCCACTCCTGGAGCTTTTCTTGACTTAGTGTTTTTGATTGTTTCTACTAATTCTTCCGCTGTAATTGGATTTGTATTATCGCTTGTTAAGTTCTCTCTGTGATACGGATTTGTTTTAGTTGCGTCTAATAGTTCTTCAAATTCCTGTTTTAAATAAGACAAAATTCATTCGCATTTAGTACCCTTTGTGTAGAAAAATCGAAATTTTGTAATAACACTAAAACCACGTTACAGCCCAAACTACTGGATCGATTTGGCTGAAATTTGGTACATGGAGATTAGGTGATCGTTGAAGAGCTGAAAGGCTTTTGGGAACAATTGGTCCACGGGAAATGGATTCGCACCATCAGTATCCTCCTTAAGATTGTCTAACTTAACACCATAATTTAGGCCAATGGGGTGGGGCTACAATTTGACGTATGGCAGAGACGTTCGCAAGCGATTAAAGTCCGTTCTTTTCCTTTTCCAAAATGGCTTTCAGAATTAAAGTTATTCATTTCTTAAATGGGAGATTTCTGTTTAAGTTATAAATTATGGATTTTAAAGTCTGACTGAAGCTGTAATTTACGTAAATTAACTGCTTAATAAGTTGTATAATTTACAAGTTAAACCACGAAAACGATGGAAAATCTACGGGGATTTCTACCTCAATGGTAAATTATGCGATTTAGAGTGCTTCAAGAAAATTAATAAAGAATTAAAAGGATTCACCAACTTTAATTTCAGAATTAAAGCCATTTTGGAAAGGGAAAAGAACAGACTTTAATCTCTTGTCTTTGTTTTATGTCAAATTGTAGGTCCACCCACTGGCTTAAATTATGGTGTTAAGTTAGGCGATCTTAAGAGGGCTTTCCAGTCAGGTTGTCTTTCTCTCTCTGATTTTCCAGAAATTATTTTATTTCTCAGAAATGAAAGTCCTAATTTAAATTTCTGTAGCGTTAGAGATTATAAACAGACGCACTTCGTGTAATTTTTTTGTTTCAATTATTCTTACATTTAATCTGAAAAGTTCGACATTTATTCGGACTCTTCAATTTATGACTTCAAACATGATTATGTGAAAATGAAAAAATTACACTTGCGTACCCTACTGATAACCTCTATGCCGCGACAGAATTACATTTCAAATAAAGCCATTGGTTTTCACAAAATAAAATAATTTCTAGAAAATCCGAGAAAGATAACCTGACTATAGCCCTATAGCACTGATGGTGCGAATCCAATTCTAATGAGTGGTATCGACTACCTGAACCTTCAACTGCGTTGAATATAAAATTGAAAAACATCGTGGTGGTTCCTTTTTTGACGATTAAGAATCTGAAGAGAACTCCCCGATTTCTTAATTCGCTCCTAAGTTATTCCGAAAAATCTGAAAATTGCCATTTTAAATAAAAATTAATATCTCCCTAACGATTGATGCTATTTAAATGAAACGTGGTACTGTGATATTTTTGACAGCTGTCAATGAATTGGCATCGAAAAAAATTTTCTAGACCTTCTAGATTTTGAGCAATGACGATCAACTTTTGATTCTCTTATGGCCGCCATGTTGAATTTTGGCACCATCCAACACACATAAAAATTAGTTTTTCAAAAATGTAACCAGCAAGAACTTTACTGAAAAAATACTTGAAAAGTTTGAATCACACGACGTCAAAATCTATTTTATTGAGTTTCAGTTCAATTATTTTAAACCTCAAAAGGGATCTCAAAAGTTAGTGTACTATTTTTACTTTTTTTCAAAAAGCTTTACATTAATTTTACAAATTATTCATACCAATTTTTGATTTTTGACGATTTTTCAAAAAAGTCCATATTAATTACATTTTTTTCTGTATCCTATGGTGTCAAAATTCAATATGGCGGCAATAAGAGAATCGAAAGTTGACTGTCATTACTCAAAATCTAGAAGGCCTAAAAATTTCTGTGGATACCATCCGAGTGACACCGCTGTCAAAAATACAAAAGTTAGGGCCGGTTTATCGATGCTCAGGGCCGGTTTATCGATGCTCAGCTAAATGAAAATATCTGTCAGTTTGCGTTATCCGCTAGTTAAACTGTTTATCGACAGCAAGTTGACATGAATCTAGCCAATATAAAGTTTAGGAAAGGACCTGAAACTATTTTGAGGAATTTGCCACTACTTAAGATTTCCTCAACTTTCTTTCAGACCTATTGCTTCTACCATCCGTTTTCTTATCCTCAATCATCTCCTGCTAGCTACTTTTCAAAGCACGTCTGGATCGTAGGTAGAAAAGTTTACTCCTCGTTTCTTTTCTGTCACCAATACAAATTTCAACTGCATCAGCACCTGCCACAGTAAACAAAGACCGTAAGGCATTGCTATGGAAACAGTTGACTATATTAGCGCGAAATTTAAATATGTCCAATAGAATTCAACGAGGGGTTGGCCACGCGGATTTTTCGTGTACAAAGTACTGCGCTCATGCCATACTGCTTGGTACTGCGCGATACTGCTTCGTACTGCGCGATACTGCTTGGTACTGCGCGATACTGCTTCGTACTGCGCTCGATACTGCTTCGCACTGCGCGATACTGCTTCGTACTGCGCGATACTGCTTCGGACTGCGCGATAGTTCTTTGTACTGCTATGGTAGTTTTACCTACACAACATACCTAAGGAGAGTTATTATACCAGTTTGGGTTTATTCAGTTTGTACCTACCAAATTGGGTAAGTGAAATTTCTTTTTTCCGGAGGAAATCAATCGTATTTCCATTCATCATGGCCTACTAATTTTGACAAATCGTTTACATTCACTTGCACTCGAGTGTATCTGAAAAAAAAATGCAGCAGAGAAGCGGCTGGAACCTCCCCATCGCGTGGATCTTTGTATTCTGTGTAGATAGTAGTCAATTCAACAGAATTTTTTTAATCCTTGACTAATTTCGCAATTTTCTGACAAATACCGACGTGCCTCGGACATCACCCATCACGTTTGACAATATGTTCTTTTTAAGGTTAATCTTTTGCCACCTTTTTGACAATAACTGCCACTTTATGTCATCCACTGTCAGCCCGCTCCCTTTTAATGAGAAAGAATTTTTTCTCTATTTTCCACTGAAATGGCAGAAACTGTGAACACATTTTTAGAACCAGAATTTGATCGCCTTTCTAATGGCGACATAAAAAAGGAGGTCTTGTATTTAAAATTTTAAGTTGATATGCTTAAATCGGACTTCCCGTGGGCCAATTGCTTTCAAAAGCCTTTCATGTCTTCAACGGGTCACCCAATCTCCATGTACCAAATTTCAGTCAAATCGATTCAGTAATTTGGGCTATAATGTATTTTTTCTGTTATTATAAAATTTCGATTTTATGAACCAAACAGCGCTAAATGCGAATTAATTTTGTCCTATTTAAAACCAGAATTTGAAGACCTTTCTGATGGTGACAATAAATCTTTCAGAAACTTGTTTTTAATGGTCAAATGAGAGAATAATTTTAAATTTGGAAATTAGTGTGCCAAACCGGCACTTTCCGTGAGTCGATTGAATTCAAAATTTGTTCAGCTCTTCGACGTGTAATACAATCCCCATGTGCAAAATTTCAGCCAAATCGGTTCAGGGGCTTGGGCTGTACCGCGATATTAAAGTCCGATAAAAATCAATTTTTTTTTTATTTTTGGTCAAAAGGGCACTAAGAATGAATACACTTTTAGAAGCAGAATTTGAAGGTCTTCCTTATGGTGACGTGAAAAATGGGGGTTTGCATTTAAAACTTAAAAGTTGATGTGCCAAAATGGCATTTCCAGTTGCACGATTGGATCCAAAAGCTTTTCAGATCTAAGTTAGATTACGAGATGCTTATGTTCCAAATTTCAGCCAAATCGGTCTAGTAGTTTTGGCTGTGGCGTGATTACAAACAAACGTACGTACGTACAAACGTACGAACGTACGTACATACACACAGACACATTTTAAAAACCCCTTTTTTGGGTTCCTGAGACCTCAAAACGTAAAGATCTGGTGGTATCTCAAATTCGAAAATTTTAGTGATTGCAGTAACCTCCCATTTTTTTAAAATTGTGATGGGGTTGGGGAGGTTAAAAAAATCGAAAATTTTGGATTGCTTAGGTAGGTACTGTAAGGGCTGGCTTTATTTCTCTGAGAGAAGCCTTCCTTGAAAAAATAAATGTGAATACGGTTTGAATAAATGTGAACAAAGCTGGCAATATTTTCATTTATTAGATTTATTATTAATTTTAAATATATGTAGATTATATAGATTATAGAAATGAAAAACAAAACTTAGAACTTAGGGGGTGAATCTGTAACTTTTAACGTTATATTAGAGCGATGTTATAATGTTAAATGACAGATAAACAATTCATTTTCTGTCATTAACATTATAACAGTGCTTTAACATAATGTTAAAAGTTACAGAATCAGTCAATTGCGAAATTGACTAAATAGGGCTGTCCCAGAACGCTCACACCACCTTTCAGTTGAGTATTCAGCATTATATTCTCCATTGCTGCGTGTTTATGAAAATTCCCAGGGTCCAATAGTTCTCCAGTTATAAGAGATTTAAGACCTCTTAAATCTCTTATATAACTGATTGGGTCCTGGAAATTTTCAAAAACACGGATCGACTCAGAATTTAGTGCAGAATACTCTATTAAAAGGTGATGCGAGCGTTCTGGGACATCCTGTGTATTTTCCGTTTCACTAATACACACCAGTAGTGCTATTGCGAAGGGAAATAGAACAAAGAAGTCCAAGAAGAAATCGCTATACATTAAAAAAAAGACAAAAAATCGGCAAAATGACGTCACATGCACGTCTAAAATAATGCACTACTTACCAAAGGCGTTTTTTCTCTGTTTTATGTATTGAAATACAAACTTGCATTTGAAAGCATAGAAAATAATCTTGTTTTGTATTGAAATACTTTCAAAACAATGTCCAGATTTGAATCGTCCTTTCGAGAAAAATTTGAAACTGACAGCAAAAGTAACAGTATTTCAATACAAATTTTAAAAAATAGTAAGCTGGCCAATCATGAGAGCCAATTTGTATTAATTTTTATTGAAAAACATAAAATCGAAAAAAAACGACTCTGTTACTCCGTATACATGCACACATTTAGCTCGAGCTAACTAAGCTCGGTACTTTTTAAACAGGGTTCTACGATATTCTGCGGCGGTGGTAGCCTTTGAATTATAGTTCTCCCTTCGAAATCAGATAGGCAAGCTATATTTCAAAGGCTACCACCGCCGCAAAATCTCGTAGAACGCTGTTTAAAAAGTACCGAGCTTAGTTAGCTCGAGCTAAGTGTGTGCATGTATACGGAGTATATGAAGAAAAGCTTATGCTTGCACTAAAATTCTCGGAGTAATTTACTCCGTATACATGCACACACTTAGCTCGAACTAACTAAGCTCGATACTTTTTAAACAGCGTTCCACGAGATTTTGCGGCGGTGGTAGCCTTTGAAATATAGCTTGCCTACCTGATTTCGAAGGGAAAACTATATTTCAAAAGCTACCACCGCCGCAAAATCTCGTGGAACGCTGTTTAAAAAGTATCGAGCTTAGTTAGGTCGAGCTAAGTGTGTGCATGTATACGGAGTAAATGGCAAAATCATGAATAATTAATAAATTATGTGCAATGTAGGTACAGTCGAGAAACTAAATAATGCACTTTTTGTTGATCTGTTGGCCGGATAACTCATTATTTGCACACAGTCCGACACAGTCCAACTGGTGCCGGTCTTAATATCAGATAGAAATCACCAGTCACCACTGTCGATGATGGTGTCCCAAATTCTGTGCGTAACGCTCAAGACCCGAGTGCATGACTTACTTTCTCGACTGTACTAGTGTAGTTTGGCTATGAAACAGTTTGGCAAATATATCTCCGTCTGCGAGATGCGCAGATGAAAGAAAGCAATGGGAGATATCAGAAAGAGAGCGGTAGACCTGCAGCGTCGTATAGTACAATCCGTGCAACAAGTTTCTTGAAATTACGAACGGGCTCTCACCCGCTCTCACGCATCGCACCCTGCATGCCGTTAACAGTTGAACATACTTTTTACTAGAGTGTACCGATGTTCACTCCCACCACTAAGTTTATCCACCGCGCACCCGCGATTCAGGAACGGAGATATATTTGGGAAGATATGTTAATATTTTAAAAAATCGCGCTTCTTTAAAAGAAGTAGGTACCAGAAAACATCTTTATGGCCTTTCAATATTTCCTAATTCACGAAACTAGTTATGATACAAGTAAATCTTTAGGTATAAGTTTATAACCAAAAATAATTGACAGTTGGCAATAATTGTATGTAAGCGAGGGAGAAGTGCGATCAGAACACGGGATCAGAAACAGTAAGTTCATCTTTGTCTTACCCTTACTCATTGAATGTAGTATCGATTTTCTCTTTTTATCTTCCGTAGTCATTCCGCAGTAGCCCTCAACATCTTATTTTATATATGATCTTGGTATTTTCTGTTTTCAGGATTTAAAAAAATTTCGTTTTTGCACTGATAAACTCGGAAAATCTATTCATCCCGTTTAGTCCAAAAAATCCCGCTCAATCCGATAACATTGGCTGAGCTCAAACGTAGGTACCCATAATGGGCTTGATTTTTAAAACAATAATCTGTCCATAATGCGGAAGTACTGCGCGATACTGCCTCGTACTGCGCGATACTGCTCATGTACTGCGCGATACTGCTCATGTACTGCACGATACTGCTCATGTACTGCGCGATACTGCTCGTACTGCTCATGTACTGCGCGATACTGCTCATGTACTGCGCGATACTGCTCATGTACTGCTCGTACTGCTCATGTACTGCTTTTCCGTTGTACAAAGTACTGCGCGCGTGGCCAACCCCTCGGAATTCAACTTCCGCTACCCCAAATGTTGCCAACATAACTCAAACTGTCAGGCACGTAACTGACAGACAAAGTCGATGTCGATAAACGTGAATCTGATTTATCTGTCAGTTATAGTAAACCGTCAGATAGATAACAGCCAGTTTTGACTGAGCATCGATAAACCGGCCCTTAGTGTTTCATTTAAATATCATCATTTTTATTTCTAATCGCAATTTTCAGATTTTTTGGAATAACTCGGGAGCGAATTAATAATCGTGAATTATCTTCAGTTTCTGAATCACCAAGAAATAGTGCAACTTTTCGCTAATTTAACCGACTCCGTGTCTCTTACCGATTAAGAGATGCCAATGGTGAGCAGTGAAAAAGGAACCGTCTTGTATACAAAAAATAAAACTGTCCTGTTTTTAACCTCCCCACAACCATATAAAAATGGGAGGTTACTGCAATCACTCCAAAATTCGAAATTGAGATAACACCAGATCTTTACGTTTCAAGGTCCCAGGATCACAAAAAAGTGGTTTTTAAAAAATGTGTGTATGTATGTATGTACGTACGTACGTATGTACGTATGTGAGCAAGATTCCTCGAAAACTACCGAACAGATTTTCACGAAATTTGGTATGGAGATTAGTGTTGGCTTTCTGGTGAGCCCAGTTAATTTTGTTGCCAATCTACAAACGCCAAGTGTCTTTTTGGCGTATCAACTAAGAAATTTGACTGATGAACACCAATTTTTCTTATCAGCATGTGAAAGGTCTTCAAATTCTGTGTCTAAAAATGTATTCACACTTGGCGCCTTTTTGGCATAAAATCGAAAAATTCGAAATTTCGAAGCAACATTAGATAATACGCTACAGCCAAAACTGCTTAATCGAATTGGCTGAAATTTGGTAGGTAGGGACACACAGTACCCGCCTAAGAGCTGATTTAATTTTGGTGGTCATCGGCCAACGGCAAGTGCCAATTTGGCATATCAACTTTGAAATTTGACTAATAAACTCCCATTTTCTTTATTAGAACATGAAATGTCTTCAAATCTCGTTTCCAAAAATGTCCTCAAACTTAGTGCCCTTTTGTCAAAAAATCATGAAATTTTGAAAAATACCGTTAGTAATATTTAGGTATAGCAAGTAAGAAAATTTACTTAATTTTGGTGGCAAACGACCAATAACAAGTGCCTTTTTGGCATGGCGTCTATGAAATTTGAGATAGGACCACCATTTGTTTTATCAGCACATGAAAAGTCTTCGAATTTTGTTTTCAAAAATTCAATTAAATTTAGTGCCCTTTTGGCAATAAGTAATAAAAAATTTTAAAAATTACCAAAACAGGTAGAGACTGAATTGAAATTTATGGGTGGTAGGATTGAATCATTCACCAAGTGGGGAGGTTCTGGCCGCTTCCATAGCTGCCCATTTTTTTTTATGTCAGCCTTTATAATTTAAGCAAGTTGTCTCGCAGCGCAACGTCCAAATTTTTCGATAAGTTACTAATTAATTATCTATTCCTTTTTGGACACGTATTTCGCAATTTATTTTTGTGGTTTTTGTGAACAGGTAGGTTTATTTAAATTGTTCAGAAAAGGTTGGTTGCGATTTCAGTTTATTTAAGGTTATTGTCATCTGCAGGTAGGTAGGTACCGTTCGCCTCGTCATTGGCAGAGTAGAGTGTGGATGATTTGCATTCGCAGAAAAAAATAATCCATACACTACTAAAATTAGATGTGTCAACATCTTGTGACAGCTATTTTACGTATGTGTACAATGACAATAACCTTTTTGCGTTTCAGCAAATACAACATCTTAACGTTTGTTGTTAGGTAGGTATACCTACTTACTACTTATATTCATTCATTCGTAATTGATAATAAATTCAAAAACTATGAGGTATTATCGAACACAATGGGTAAAGTCCGTTCATTTTCTAGCAGAACTAAAATTTTTCTGGAACTGTACAACCCTAATTTGTAAAGACCTGTAATTTTGACAATTTGATCGAAATTGGCGGGAAAGCAAAAACATCACAATAACCGAATCTTCTAGGGTTTATTTTTATTGGTAGCAGCAGTGTCACAGATAAACGTACCTGAGGCTTTTTCGTGAATATTTTTATTTGCACTTTACTCAAAACTGCACACACACAAAGGCCATTTTGGGCCAATTCAGAGCAATTGCAAAATTTTGACATTTGTCATGTTTTCTGACGTATCGCATTGAAATCGCTTTCACCAAAAAACCTGTTAGTAAAATTCCTTGCAAAATTTCCTCATACCACCCTAAAATTGAAATTTTGACGTTCTGTTACTTCAATAGAAAATGAATGGAGAGTACCTATTATATTTGGGGATTTGGAACCTCCAATACCCAAAGAGATGGCAACTCATCATTGGTAAAACATTTGTGTCATAAGTCATAGGAAGAAGTAGACTATCAGATGCAAAGTAATTCAAGTGTTTCATGACTTTCATGGTGATGAAACTAAATTCTTCTCAGTTATTGACCTCTCAAAGTTTTTCATCAATTACGTTCCTTTATTACAGGAGGAAGGAGCCTGTTAGAGTACGTCGGAGAATAAAGTCCCGTCACTTTCTAACGAACGCGGGGGTTGTGTGAGTCAGGCGTTTTTTTCTTGGTTTGTAAACGGGTAATCAAGTTCCGTCAAAATTCACGTCAGCGTCAAAAAGTAGAAACAATGGACAATAATTAACAACAATGATCCCTTCAAACCTTCATTGTTACTGTTGTTTGACACTGACAGGAATTTTGACAGAACTCAAAGACCGTTTACAAACCAACAGAAAAAAAGCCTGACTCACACAACCCCCGCGTTCTTTAGAAAGTGTCAGTACTTTAGATACCTACCTATCTGCGTTGCGAGGCCGTCAGGCGAGTACCTACTTTTAACCTCCTGCCTGAGTCAGTGAATCCAGTAAAATACGCTATGAATAAGGTTGGTACAATTTTAATTTCTACGCTTCAGCGCAGCAAGTTAATAAAATCGATCGAAAAATCGAATCGCCAAAAATATCAAAAGGCGTTTTTGAAAAATGTCTGTCTGTAATCACGCTGCAGCTCAAACTAGTGAACGTATCGAGATGAAATTTGGCACACATTTAGTGGGCAATTTGCATATGCTTTTTTGGTAATTAACTTTAAAAAATTAAATGCAAACCCCCATTTTTCGCGTCACCATATGAAAGTTCTTAGAATTCTGCTTCTGAAAATGTATTCACACATGGTGCCCTTTTGGCCAAAAAAACGGTGCCGTAAAAAAACTTATGTATAACTGTATATTTTTATTACCGGATTTTTTTTAAAGTCGAAAATCTTAGTGTCTTTTTAGTGGCAAAAGGGCCCTTTTTGAACATATTTTACAAAAAAGCATATTCTTACTATCGGATTCGACAGCTGTTGCATTACTTAGTGCTATTTTTCCGAAAATCGCCATTTTAGAGTCAAAAGGAGTTGCTTTTTGAGTTTTTCTTAGCAAAGGAGCAATTATTATTATCGAATTCTACAGGGTGTCTCTTTTAAAGTGTCAGTTAGCGATATTTAGAGAATCGGTTTGAGCAGCTACACGACAATTCACACAAGGGGGTTTCAATTCATTGTCCATCGAGTGAAAATATTTTCAGCTCTGACGCATTTCCGGTTATACCGGAACTAGCCGCCATCTTTGCTATTTTAAATGGAAAGCCTATGTCTTGACTCTAGATTCGGATTGGCCTCTTAATTGTGAGCTTATTGCACCCCTACTTTGCCTACCTAACTGTCATCGTTTTTGGTATGTCAAAATTTGTGTAAGAAAATTGATTTTTAACCGGCAACAAAAAAATTTGTAGCTTCCAGACGGTTAAAGGCTAAGAAACCAAACTTGGAGGGTTGAAAGAACAAGATTTGAGCCTTCTTTTGATGTCTCAATTGATCATGTTGATTTAACAATATGGCGCAAAATAATTTTTAAAAATGGCGTAACGAAATTGTCCACAACTCAATTTTTACAAATGCGAGTACCATAATTTTGTGTGCCCAAAAGATGCAAAATTCAATTCTCTTTAGGGTGGTATTAGCATTCCCTATACCCATGTTCAAAGCTTGCTGTGATCAATTTTTTTTAATTCGCACAAATACATTTTTTTCAAATATTTTCAAAAATATTGAAAATAGGTATAGGGAATGCTAATACTAGCCTACAGGGAATTTAATTTTGCATCTTTTGGATACATAAAATTATGGTGCTCGCATTTGAAAAAATTGAGTTGTGGACAATTCCGTTATGCCATTTAAAAAAATTAATTTCCGCCATATTTTTATGTCAACAAGAACAAGTGAGCCATCAACCGAAAGCCCAAACCTTGTACTTTCAACCCTCCAAGATTGAATTACTTATCTTCAACCGGCTGGAAGATACAAATTTTTCTATTGCCCGATAAAAATCAATTTATTTTACACAGATTTTGACTTGTCAATTTTCGTTTAGCTGCTCAAAATGATTTTTCGAAATATGGCTAACTGACACTTTAAAAGAGACACCCTGTATAGCTGTTGCATTACCGGATCGAAAACTTTAGTGCCATTTTTTCAAAAAATGTTATGTTTGGTGTGAAAAACATTTGTATTTTAGAATTCAGTAAATGAGCGATCTGATCGCACACAGGGTGGTCAAACAAAACGACACATGCCGGCTTTTTCACATTCAAAACCATTTTTCCGAAAAATTCTTGAACAGATCGATGTTCAAATGGCAACCGCCCCCCCCCCCCCCCACTTATGATACATCATTTGAAAGCTAATGCAATTCTCTGTAAAACTGTGCAAACATTTTTGAAATCCGTAAACTCCTTTCTATGCGTGAAAACCAAGCATTCTAAGAATTGGGCCGATTTGGCTCAAAGTTTTTTCTAATTAGTCCCATATATTATTTCGATATCTTCAAAACCTGTTTTTAAGGCTTTTGTTTTTTTTTATTCACTTCAGGTTTAAGTATTTTGGAGAGCTTTTTATTTCCAATTTCCGTTTTTTTATCTTTTTTCCTTGAAATCTTACAAATAACTTATCTAAACAGTCTTATTTGTGTATTTCTGGCAACTGTCACCGTTTCCAGTATTGCAACGGAACCTCTTGTTCCTTGAATTGTTCCTCTTTGTCATTTTTTCTCGATTTCATTATCTTCCAAAAGCAAAATATCGTGGCAACTGTGCCTAAACCGAACAGTACGCACGATATCCACGTACAGATTAATGTAAAGTTAATGAGTATTCTTAACCTAAAGGCTTCGTCTCCGGAAATAGTGAATTTTTCCTCCACCCACATTATCGGGACGAATATTCGAGGTACCTCTTGATACAGACTGAAAAAAAAAGTTATCAGATAAATACCGCACACCTGTTTGCCAAATTCTGATAACGTTTCTTACTTGACGGAATCTATAGGTTGTAGCAAAACGTTGACTTGAAATTTTGCGTTGACTTCCAGAGGGATCCCAGTAACTGGATCGAGTATTATGTAGAATTCGTGTAGGCTCTTGTTGGGCTTGAGTCCATCAACTTGCCTGTGGTAGTATGGATCAGCGTCATAGAAGTGCGGCAAAGATATATAAGTGGGGGAGCCTTGTCGACAGGATGAAACGTTAAAGATACCCGAGGGGGCACATTCACCCCCACAGTTGCAAGTATTCCTTGTATCAAGTGTACCTAAAAGCAAAAGATTTCTAACAAAAATTCGACGTAAGTGACAGTTGAAGCCTATTTTGACTGACATTAATCTCAAAATTTGTTTTTCACTGCCTCCCTTTATCTTACGTATTCAGAAAATATGTGATAACGGGTGGCTATTCAAACAAATGAATCGCAATCTGTCGAAAGTACGTTTGTCATGAAATGACATCTGTCATTTTATCTGGGGAGTGTGCGAACTAACTTTAGACAAGCGACAGATTGCGATTCACTTGTTTCCATAGCCTCCCGTTGTCACATATTTTCTGAATAGCGGTGTACACCTAAGATGAAACGATGATTTGTGACAACCCTGTATATAATAGTAACTGACCATTATCTAACATTTTCTTTCCTATGATGAATTTTCTTCCCTTTATCGAAGCAATTTCCACTTCCTTCTCATACTCAAAGATTATACTGCGACAAAGATTAGGAGAAAATAAAGAAATTGTGTCTCTTTGAACATGTTTGAAGAATTCTCCGTTGGATCCTTCAACTTCGCCGCATGTTCCTTCAAAAAATGGAGTTTTATTGACGTATTGCCAGGAATGTAACTGCCCCAAACCACTACCCCCAACCCCCGTGCCCATATTGAAGATTCCATCGAAAGTCTCAGAACCGTTCCTCTGTTGATTCGTTATTAAAATATTTAATCAAAAAAAAAAAGTTAAATCGTTACCGTGTAAAGCAAACCAAACTTATCCCATCCGGAAAAGTCCACTGTGGACATGAACGGAAAAGTCTCGGCGAGACTAAGAAGGTTTTCTTCGTAACCTTCGAAGAGGATTTTTCTAACGCTTTGGGTGACGTGAAGTTGTCTCGGCAGGACGATGGATAGTCCTTTTCTGGCGAAGTAGCCCCAGTTTTTTACCAAATGGGCTGCAGACTGAAACAGTTGGTTAGATTAGTGTATACCAAGTGTGGAAGGTGTATTTTTTAGGATTGTAGCCCAGAGACAGCTTAAGAAAAGTTATTTTATTCTTTCATTGTTTTATCATTTGGATAGGAAAATAGGGGATTGGTTTTGGGCCATATCGGACCAAGGGGGTGAGGGTTAGAGGAAAAACCGAAAAACTATTAATTGAAATAGCTGGAGGTAGCGGAGGTATTTTGTTGAAATTTATGGTACCTATGCACATTCGACCTTTAAGTCTGTGAAAGGTGAAGGGGTTTTAATTTCGGGGGATAAGATTTATATGATGAAATTCGAAACCTAACGTACACACTTTTGATGAAGCGGGGGATGTTTTTTCCGAAACTCGAAATTTCGCTTGATAAGTATTGATCTAAATTGCCGTCATTCGCTAGCTTTCCATTAATGATTCCTAAAAGTGTTATTCACATTCTGCAACAAACCACCCTAACGATGTTACAACCCCCAAAATGCAGAAACACAAAAATACGAGAACTCAAAGAGTATTTAACGCATCAAGGCAGAATTTGGTGTGTTAATTTACAATGGCACTGTAGGCGGATAGGCAAATTTTCATATATAATATAACAAGAAGGTGTTTGATTATCCATTTGTTTGACTCGAGAATTGAACTACGACCGGAATAGTCTAAATGTTTTGTAGCTCTAAAGACAACGAGACGAAGTCGAGTTGTCTTTGGCTAAAAACATTTCGACTATTTCGGGAGTAGAAAATTCGAGAGTTTAACAAATTGATAATCTAACACCTTCGAGTTATATTCGGCAGATAATTCCACAAGAGCCTTGATTTTTGCAGTAAGTAATAATTTATTTATTAGGCACCCAAGTAGTTCATTTTGAATATAGCAAGCACGCATCTGTCAAATAAATGTCATGTTATGACACTTTGGGATGTGTTTTCAATATAATCAAAAGCTCTTGTCGAATTATCAATATAATCAAAGGCTCTTGTGGAATTGTCATATATAATATAACAAGAAGGTGTTTGATTATCCATTTGTTTGACTCGAGAATTGAACTACGACCGGAATAGTCTAAATGGGGACTACCTAAAACGCGGACCGACGGACTCACGGACTGGAAATATTGGAATACATATTCGACGGACCGGGGGTAAATTGGTCGAAATATCGACGGACTGGGGTGGTACGTGCATCAACTACCCCCGATGTGTCCATTTCAGTCTAGTTCAACCGTCCCACCCCTTCTAAAAACCCACCCCCTACGAATTAATCGACGGACCGGGGGTAAATTGGTCGAAATATCGACGGACTGGGGTGGTATGTGCATCAACTACCCCCGATGTATCTATTTCAGTCTAGTTCAACCCTCCCACCCCTAATAAAAATCCACCCCTTACGACTTAATCGACGGACCGGGGGTAAATTGGTCGAAATATCGACGGACTGGGGTGGTATGTGCATCAACTACCCCCGATGTATCTATTTCAGTCTAGTTCAACCCTCCCACCCCTAATAAAAATCCACCCCTTACGAATTAATCGACGGACCGGGGGTAAATTGGTCGAAATATCGACGGACTGGGGTGGTATGTGCATCAACTACCCCCGATGTATCTATTTCAGTCTAGTTCAACCCTCCCACCCCTAATAAAAATCCACCCCTTACGACTTAATCGACGGACCGGGGGTAAATTGGTCGAAATATCGACGGACTGGGGTGGTATGTGCATCAACTACCCCCGATGTATCTATTTCAGTCTAGTTCAACCCTCCCACCCCTAATAAAAATCCACCCCTTACGAATTAATCGACGGACCGGGGGTAAATTGGTCGAAATATCGACGGACTGGGGTGGTATGTGCATCAACTACCCCCGATGTATCTATTTCAGTCTAGTTCAACCCTCCCACCCCTAATAAAAATCCACCCCTTACGACTTAATCGACGGACCGGGGGTAAATTGGTCGAAATATCGACGGACTGGGGTGGTATGTGCATCAACTACCCCCGATGTATCTATTTCAGTCTAGTTCAACCCTCCCACCCCTAATAAAAATCCACCCCTTACGACTTAATCGACGGACCGGGGGTAAATTGGTCGAAATATCGACGGACTGGGGTGGTATGTGCATCAACTACCCCCGATGTATCTATTTCAGTCTAGTTCAACCCTCCCACCCCTAATAAAAATCCACCCCTTACGAATTAATCGACGGACCGGGGGTAAATTGGTCGAAATATCGACGGACTGGGGTGGTATGTGCATCAACTACCCCCGATGTATCTATTTCAGTCTAGTTCAACCCTCCCACCCCTAATAAAAATCCACCCCTTACGACTTAATCGACGGACCGGGGGTAAATTGGTCGAAATATCGACGGACTGGGGTGGTATGTGCATCAACTACCCCCGATGTATCTATTTCAGTCTAGTTCAACCCTCCCACCCCTAATAAAAATCCACCCCTTACGACTTAATCGACGGACCGGGGGTAAATTGGCCGAAATATCGACGGACTGGGGTGGTATGTGCATCAACTAATCCCGATGTATCTATTTCAGTCTAGTTCAACCCTCCCACCCCTAATAAAAATCCATCCCTTACGAATTAATCGACGGACAGGGGGTAAATTGGTCGAAATATCGACGGACTGGGGTGGTACGTGCATCAACTACCCCCGATGTATCTATTTCAGTCTAGTTCAACCCTCCCACCCCTAATAAAAATCCACCCCTTACGAATTAATCGACGGACCGGGGGTAAATTGGTCGAAATATCGACGGACTGGGGTGGTAGGTGCATCAACTACCCCCGATGTGTCCATTTCAGTCTAGTTCAACCCTTCCCACCCCTTCTGAAAACCCACCCCCTAGAAATTAATCGACGGACCGGGGGTAAATTGGTCGAAATATCGACGGACTGGGGTGGTACGTGCATCAACTACCCCCGATGTGTCCATTTCAGTCTAGTTCAACCCTTCCCACCCCTTCTGAAAACCCACCCCCTACAAATTAATTTACGGACCGGAGGTAAATTGGTCGAAATATCGACGGACTGGGGTGGTATGTGCATCAACTACCCCCGATGTGTCCATTTCAGTCTAGTTCAACCCTTCCACCGGTCAATTTTGTAAAATGGCGCTCTGTGGGTTGAAAAATTGCGAAGGGGGATGAATGTCATTAGGTGAAGATTAACTGTGATTAAGTAGAATTACGAAATATAACACGAAAATAAGCCATTAATGCAATTTAGACGTTTGTGGGGGTTGAGACAAAGGAGGCTGGAAAATTGTAGAAGGTAATCTGAATCCAAATGAGTTCAATTTATTACCGACAAAAAGCGAAATTACCCGAATTTTGCACAATTAAAACCTAGGGGGTTGAAAAATCGTAAACGTGGATGAGAAATCAAAAGGGATGAGAATAATCGTAATTAAGTAGAATTACAAACAATAACACGAAAATAAGCCAATTATGCAAATCAGACCTTTGTGGGGGTTCAAATACTTATAAAGTATAAATACTAAATATATAAATACTTATATTGCGAAGGGAGCTGAAAAATTATAGAAGGTAAACTGAATCCAAATGAGTTCAATTTATTTTATAATAATAATAATTAATCAAAAATACTGCATTTCCGAAAAATCACAAGAAAGCCCGAAAAAACTCCGCTTGCTATAGGAGTTGGTTTTAAGTTGAAGACTCATAAGACCTGTTTTCAATGGTTGACAGAAATCTATATCGAATCCCATAATTTTATTCCACCAGTTTCCAGTTTCAACCCTTAAATTTCCCCACCTTGTTAGATCAAGATGGAAATTTGCCCATATCCGCCTACAGCGTCGCTGTAAATTAACACACCAAATCCAGCCTTGATACATCTAGCACTTTTTAAGTTCTGGCATTTTTGTGTTTTGGCATGTTAGGGGTTGTAGCGCCTTTAAGGGCGGTTTTTCACGAATGATGATTAAGACGTTTTTTGTACCATTAGTAGAAAGCTATCGAACGCTGTTAATTTCAAACCTACATTATTCAGTGAAAATACAAGTGTCCACCCCTAAATTTCATCCCCTTCAGTAAATTTATCCTAAAATTCACTCCTCCTTTCCCGAAGATGCAGTGTAAGACCTCAAAATATTGCTTCTCTGTGTCAAATTACAGGGCTTCATAAACGTTTCCACCCCTAAACTACAACACCCTATTTCATCACCCCTACATGCTCTAAAGAAAGTTGTGTTTTCAATTTCACCACCCTAATCCAATCCGTTGAAAAATTGCGGCGATTTATGGATTCATGTTTTCAACCCCTTATGATTTCACCCCTTTATGATTTACGGGGGTGAGTTTTTAGAAGGGGTGGGAGGGTTGAACTAAACTGAAATGGACATATGGGTAATTGATGCATGTACCACCCCAGTCCGTCGATATTTCGGCCAATTTACGCCCGATCCGTCGATTAATTCGTAGGGGGTGGGTCTTTAGAAGGGGTGGGAGGGTTGAACTAGACTGAAATCGACACATCGGGGGTAGTTGATGCACGTACCACCCCAGTCCGTCGATATTTCGACCAATTTACCCCCGGTCCGTCGATTAATTCGTAGGGGGTGGGTTTTTAGAAGGGGTGGGACGGTTGAACTAGACTGAAATGGACACATCGGGGGTAGTTGATGCACGTACCACCCCAGTCCGTCGATATTTCGGCCAATTTACGCCCGATCCGTCGATTAATTCGTAGGGGGTGGGTCTTTAGAAGGGGTGGGAGGGTTGAACTAGACTGAAATCGACACATCGGGGGTAGTTGATGCACGTACCACCCCAGTCCGTCGATATTTCGACCAATTTACCCCCGGTCCGTCGATTAATTCGTAGGGGGTGGGTTTTTAGAAGGGGTGGGACGGTTGAACTAGACTGAAATCGACACATCGGGGGTAGTTGATGCACGTACCACCCCAGTCCGTCGATATTTCGACCAATTTACCCCCGGTCCGTCGATTAATTCGTAGGGGGTGGGTTTTTAGAAGGGGTGGGACGGTTGAACTAGACTGAAATGGACACATCGGGGGTAGTTGATGCACGTACCACCCCAGTCCGTCGATATTTCGGCCAATTTACGCCCGATCCGTCGATTAATTCGTAGGGGGTGGGTCTTTAGAAGGGGTGGGAGGGTTGAACTAGACTGAAATCGACACATCGGGGGTAGTTGATGCACGTACCACCCCAGTCCGTCGATATTTCGACCAATTTACCCCCGGTCCGTCGATTAATTCGTAGGGGGTGGGTTTTTAGAAGGGGTGGGACGGTTGAACTAGACTGAAATGGACACATCGGGGGTAGTTGATGCACGTACCACCCCAGTCCGTCGATATTTCGACCAATTTACCCCCGGTCCGTCGATTAATTCGTAGGGGGTGGGTTTTTAGAAGGGGTGGGACGGTTGAACTAGACTGAAATGGACACATCGGGGGTAGTTGATGCACGTACCACCCCAGTCCGTCGATATTTCGACCAATTTACCCCCGGTCCGTCGATTAATTCGTAGGGGGTGGGTTTTTAGAAGGGGTGGGACGGTTGAACTAGACTGAAATGGACACATCGGGGGTAGTTGATGCACATACCACCCCAGTCCGTCGATATTTCGACCAATTTACCCCCGGTCCGTCGAATATGTATTCCAGTATATCGGGTCCGTGGGTCCGTCAGTCCGTCGGTCCGTATTTTAGGTAGTCCCGTCTAAATGTTTTGTAGCTCTAAAGACAACGAGACGAAGTCGAGTTGTCTTTGGCTAAAAACATTTCGACTATTTCGGGAGTAGAAAATTCGAGAGTTTAACAAATTGATAATCTAACACCTTCGAGTTATATTCGGCAGATAATTCCACAAGAGCCTTGATTTTTGCAGTAAGTAATAATTTATTTATTAGGCACCCAAGTAGTTCATTTTGAATATAGCAAGCACGCATCTGTCAAATAAATGTCATGTTATGACACTTTGGGATGTGTTTTCAATATAATCAAAAGCTCTTGTCGAATTATCAATATAATCAAAGGCTCTTGTGGAATTATCATTATGATCTAACAAGGGGTTGAAATTTAAGGGTTGAAGCAGAAAATTTCTTTGACTAAATTTTACCAAGTGATAGATTTCGGTCGAGCATTGAAAAAACCAACTCTTAGGCTACTAACAACCTCTAACGCCTTGCAAGCGGATTAAGAACATTTAATTTATTTTTTCTGAAATCACGACCATTTATTTTTGAACAACAGAAATAACTGAATGCGTAAGCAATTATGTAACACCATAGAAAAAAAATCATAAAGAGGTGAAATCATGAGAGGATGAGGGGTTGAAAACATGAACCTCTGAATAGCAGCAATTTTTCTGCGAATTGGATTAGGGTGCTGAAATTGAAATCGCAACTCTCTTTTCAGCATGTGGGGGTGGTGAAATAAATGTTGCAGTTTAGGGGTTGAAACGTTCATGAAACTCTGTAATTTGGCACAGAGAAGCAATATCTGCTGTGAAACTGTGAGGTCGTATAGGTATGCACATTTCATCTTCGAGATAAGAGGAGATGGTACAAAAAGCGTCTTAATCATCATTCGCGAAAAACCACCCTTAATAATTGTACAACCCTAAACATGTATAGAAACGCCTGATAAAGCATAGCAAACCATAATTTAAGATTTAATGGTAGAATTTAGATGCCAATTTACAATAATAATGTAGAAATAAAAAAAATTCAAGCATAATAATAGCATTATTATTTACACCCAAGGCAATTTAAAGTTTTTCGTGATTTTTCGATAATGCACTCATTTTCATTATTTTTCATCTCTATAAAAATTTTCAGCCCTTTTCACGACAAGTATGTGAACCCTCTAAAAGCTACTTTTACCCTTACGCAGATCACTTATTTTCCGTGTTATTTTTGCTACTTCAACTTAACTACAGTCAATTTTCACCCCCCTTGACTCTTCATCCCCCTTTACAATTTTTCAGCCCCCCGAGCGTTAATTTAGCAAAATTCGCGCAATTTTATCTTTCTTCAGTACATAATAAATTTTACTTCGGGTTGAAATTTTGTACACGGGTTAATACCCTGAAAATCTCGGCGGGGATTGTTTTTGGGCCATATCGAAGCGCTGGGGTGGGAGTTAGGGGCAAAAAACCGAAAAATTAGTACCATATCGGAGGTATCTGACTTAAACTTGTCATACACGTTCGACCTTCAAGTCTATTTCATTCAACAGCTTCCCATCGATGCTTCAAAAAATGCACTTATTATCATTTACGAAAAACCACCCTAAGGGTACTACAACTCTCAAAATGCAAAAACACGAAATTACGAAAATTTAAAAACTATTCAACACCATGAGGGCAGATTTTACATACACGCTGTAGAGGAGCGGACAAATTTTTATTATGAATTAACAAGGGGGATGAAATTTTGGGGTTGAAACTGCAAAGAAATTAAAGTAAAACAACCAATTTTGCTAATACTTCTAATTGGAGCCAAAAACGCTATATAGAGCTAGGGCGAATATCAAAATTGTCGTAGACCACGCGTATAACGTAGCGTTTCTCACTAAACCACGGCCAACTAAGCAATCTGTGATACGTTTATTGAAATCTAGTCAATATCAACCGAGAAAAGTAAATAATTTTTGGAAAATTTGACAAATTGACTCGAAAAACAAAGAAAAAATTAAAAGTATGCTAATTTCTAGTCAAATTAAGCCACGCGTAAAGAAATTAATGCAAAGCAAACGATTTTGCTAATAGTTCTAGTTAGAACCACAAACAATACAGGGTTACAGCGAATTTCGAAACTATCCTAGACCACGCGTGTGACATCGTTTCCCACTAAACCGAGGCCAGCTAAGCGATTGGTGATACTTTTATTCAAATATGACCAGTGCCAACAATAATTGTTGGAAAATTTGACGAATTGACTCGGAAAACCACGAAAAAATTTACGTTTTCGTCGTTTTTACTCAAATTGAGCCACTTGCAAAGACATTAAAGCAAAAGAGCCGATCTTGCTAACAATTCTAATTGGAGCCAAAAACGCCAGAGCTAAGGCGAATATCAAAATTGTCGTAGACGTGTCGTTTCCCACTAAACCGCGGCCGACTGGGCGACTGGTGGCACTTTTATTGAGATCTAGCCAATACCAACCGAGAAAAGCTAGTAAATGTGGGAGAATTTGACAAATTGATTCGAAAAACAAAGAAAGAATTAAAATTATCTTCATTTTTAGTCAAATTAACCCACGTGCAAAGAAATTAAAGCAAGGCAAACGATTTTGTTAATAAGTCCAGGGTTAAAGCGAATTTCGAAACTATCCTAGACCACGCGTGTTACGTATCGTTTCCCACTAAACCGAGGCCAACTAAGCTATTGGTGGCACTTTTATTCAAATATCACCAATACGAAACGAGAAAAGTGAATAATGTTTGGAAAATTTCACAAATTGACTCGGAAAGACCAAGAAAAAATTAAGGTTTTCCTCGTTTTTACTCAAATTAAGCCACTTGCAAAGGCACTAAAACAAAATAACCGATTTTGCTAACAATTCTAATTGGAGCCAAAAACTCCAGAGCTAAGGCGAATATCAAAATTGTCGTAGACCATGCGTGTAACGTGTCGTTTCCCACTAAACCGCGGCCGACTAAGCGATTGGTTGCACTTTTATTGAAATCTAGCCAATATTAACCGAGAAAAGTAAATAAATGTGGGAAAATTTGACAAATTGATTCGAAAAGCAAAGAAAAAATTAAAATTATCTTCATTTTTAGTCAAATTACGCCACGTGCAAAGAAATTAAAGCAAAGCAAACGATTTTGCTAATAAGTCTAGTTGGAACCAAAAACAATACAGGGTTAAAGCGCATTTCTAAACTATCCTAGACCACGCGTGTGACGTATCGTTTTCCACTAAACCGAGGCCAACTAAGCTATTGGTGGCACTTTTATTCAAATATGACCAATACGAACCGAGAAAAGTGAATAATTGTTGGAAAATTTGACAAATTGACTTAGAAAAACCAAGAAAAAATTAAGGTTTTCGTAGTTTTTACTCAAATTAAGCCACTTGTAAAGACACTAAAACAAATGAACCGGTTTTGTTAACAATTCTAATTGGAGCCAAAAACTCTAGAGCTAAGGCGAATATCAAAATTGTCGTAGACCATGCGTGTAACGTGTCGTTTCCCACTAAACCGTGGCCGACTAAGCGACTGGTGGCACTTTTATTGAGATCTAGCCAATACCAACCGAGGAAAGCAAATAAATGTGGGAAAATTTGACAAATTGATTCGAAAAACAAAGAAAAAATTAAAATTATCTTCATTTTTAGTCAAATTAAGCCACGTGCAAAGAAATCAAAGCAAAGCAAACGATTTTGTTAATAAGTCCAGGGTTAAAGCGAATTTCGAAACTATTCTAGGCCACGCGTGTGCCGTATCGTTTTCCACTAAGCCGAGGCCAACTAAGCTGTTGGTGGCATTTTTATTCAAATATGACCAATACGAACCGAGAAAAGTGAATATTGTTGGAAAATTTGACAAATTGACTCGGAAAAACCAAGAAAAAGGTTAAAGTTTTCGTCGTTTTTACTCAAATTGAGCCACTTGCAAAGACATTAAAGCAAAAAAAACCGATTTTGCTAACAATTCTAATTGGAGCCAAAAACGCCATAGAGCTAAGGCGAGTAATAAAATTGTCGTAGACCATGCGTGTAATGTGTCGTTTCCCACTAAACCGCGGCCGACTAAGCGACTGGTGGCACTTTTATTGAAATCTAGCCAATGCCAACGGAGAGAAGCAAATAAATGTGGGAAAATTTGACAAATTGATTCGAAAAACAAAGAAAGAATTAAAATTATCTTCATTTTTAGTCAAATTAAGCCACGCGCAAAGAAATCAAAGCAAAGCAAACGATTTTGTTAGTAAGTCCAGGTCTAAAGCGAATTTCGAAACTATCCTAGACCACGCGTGTGACGTATCATTTTCCACTAAGCCGAGGTCAACTAAGCTATCGGTGGCACTTTTATTCAAATATGACCAATACGAACCGAGAAACGTGAATAATTGTTGGAAAATTTGACAAATTCACTCAGGAAAACCAAGAAAAAATTAAGGTTTTTGTAGGTTTCGTAGACCATGCGTGTAACGTGTCGTTTCCCACTAAACCGCGGCCGACTAAGCGATTGGTGGCACTTTTATTGAAATCTAGCCGATACCAACCGAAAAAAGTAAATAAATGTGGGAAAATTTGACAAATTGTTTCGAAAAACAAAGAAAAAAATTAAATTAACTACATATTTAGTCAAATTAAGCCACGTGCAAAGAAATTAAAGCAAAGCAAACAATTTTGCTAATAAGTCTAGTTGGAACCAAAAAAAATACAGGGTTAAAGCGAATTTCGAAACTATCCTAGATCACACGTCTGTTAAACCTTATCAACAGTCATTTAAATAATTGTTATGTGACGTTTGAAAATAAAACTAATTATTTTGTCATTTCATGCTAACTTTGACATCACTTTAAGATAATGGGATATTATTGGACCAGTGCTATAAAAATCGGCTTTTTCAAGCAATATTTTTGAACAACCGCAGATAATTATTATATTACTGTATTACATCATATAAAGGCCGCCAGACACGGTCCATTTTTGCTAACAGAATCGGATGCAAAATTTTGCTATAGTATTACCACGAATTTTTGTAGCAAATCTTGCAATCTTTTTTACTAAGAATTTTCTGTTTTGGTAGTAGGTACAAATTTACTAACACGATAGCAAAATTCCCGTCGTTTCAATTTTGAGTAAAAATGTGACCTTTTAAGGGTGAGAAACTGTCTTTATGGCATTTTCGCCCTCTAATAAGAAAGACCCAACTTACCAAAGTCACCATGTTAATAATCGATACCACATCGTCAGGATTGCCATGTCCCGTTTTATTTTCAAAAAACCACGTGTTTAGCTGCCGGAAAGTAATCGTCCCGTTGTCATTCCACCTAATCCTCTTTTTCTCCCTCACCTCCCGGTACCGATAAGGCCCAACTTCTTCAAACCTCGGTTTAACAGTCAAATCATGAATATCTTCAGGGTTGGTCCAGTTGAAGAGGTAATAATCCGAGTATAATTCCACGGACGGCTTTCGCCACTGTTTGAAAATTTCCGATTCTGGAGTCAACACGAAATTGTTTTTTGTGACGTAGTCGAACAGAAACGAGGAACTGAAGAATAAAGCCGCACTGAGAATCACGATCACTAGGGAAAAGACGAACGTGCAGAACCATAAGAAGGAACGCAACACCACCATTTTAGCTAAAAAATTTCAGTTTAATGTACAGAGCGACCACAAGAGACCTTAATCTGACGACAAAGGCGTAATTGACAATTAGGTGATTATTTCAATAAAGAAATTCGACCGACGTCCTTCGTGTTTATATACGAAATAAAGGATTAAAAATTTCGCACGTTAAAAAAATATGTACTTTTCTACTTAAAGGAATTTTTAATAGTTTGTTAATCTAATGTCAATACTAGGTTTAAATTGTAATAAAAATAAGAGTATCGATAATGGTAAGTATTACTAGCTATTTGCATTACTTATCGAAATGCATTATGAGGGTTTCGTTGTAATTGGTTTGGTCTAAGATTTGTTTGTCAATTATGCTAATTAAACTATAGCCGATGAGGAAGAATAAAAATCACGAAAATATTGATATTACCGTGTTTATGTTGTTAAAAATACCGAATTTACGAACTTGTCCGTCCTCTAAATTTCATTTCGCGAGGTCATTGCTACGTAGGTACAGAGAAAACCAAAATTACCGCACTGCTCACCACTTTGTAATGAATATTTTCACCCCGAAATGTAAAATCACTTCTGATAACACAACCAGTCCCCGTTTTTCATTCCAGAGACAGGCAAATGATAAATGGCGTCTTGTTTACTCGAAATCTCATTTTTTTATTTTTTTAATTGGTGCCGACATAAAATTAATGGAGACGTCTAAAAACCGAGGTACTCACTTCAAACTAAACTCATCATATAACTGCTCAAATAAGTAATCCTTATCTTTGGATAGAATTAGGAGATTAATGTGTCGGTCGGGGAAGATAACAATTTTGAAATAATAATAACTCATTAACTGTCTCGTTCAGATTTGATCACTGACAGCGGTTGTGACTAATTTGCTTTGGGTTGAAAAAACATCTTTGAAGCCTATGTAGTTGCTATCGTTAATGTTAGAATTATTGTTATTGCTGATATGGGGAAGTCACAGGACGTATAAAACATGCCCGAAGTGGACTTTGGGGCTAAATCATTATCTATTTCATTGTAACACAAAATGGAATAAAAACTTTTCTTTCCGAAAATGTTGAATTTTTGACTCACTGAAATAAGTTTATCACACTCGGCGGTTAGGAAAACTACTGAATTTGCGATTCAGGACCCAGAGCCTTCATAAGACCAGTCTGGTAGGAATATAACTTGAATGAAATTCGTGAATTAATAATATCCTACCAAGTAAACAAGGCAAATCCAAAAATCAAATGTTAAGGTTAATCTTTATTACTACTAGATTTTGCGTTTTTTCAATGTTCTTGTCTAATTAACGACGACGTAGATCGAAAGAATAATTTAGAAGGATCTTCTACATTTCGAATCCTCGATTTTTTTGTTGAGTTTTTTTCTTGTCAAGTTATTTTAAGGAATTCGGCAATTTAAGTTTATTGACGAACTGTAAGAATCTACGGCAAAATACAACGCCCTTGTACCGGTTTGCATCTTCAGAAATTCATAAACTCGTGCTTGCTTTTCAAGGCACTACCAGTAGGTGCAAATTGTCAAGGTCTTAGAATTTTGAAGTTAATAAACTAAAGACGTAGAATAATACGAAAATTTGGTGAATACTACCTACTAATATAAAAAAGCCAACGTAAGATGTACATCAAAGCGATGTGTATTCCTCCAGATGTTTATCAAGTTGATGTGTCTGAAGAGGCGACAGGATTTAATTTTGGAATCAGGTGCAGATCAATCTGCACTTAGTAGTAGTGCCTCCGCAGTCGCACAGACGTGTCAAAAGGGCAACTAGTGGAAAATTTCGTTGAGTAAGTAGTTAGGTACTAAAAAGTGATTCAAGGGTTCAATTTTCTCTAATGAATTCTGTCGTATTTCGGTTAGAAGGTTAAATTTTCTCCATGTCTATTTTTTGTGTTTCAGGGTTGAATGGGTGAGTTTTAGGGGTTCATCATTTTGCGTTCAATTAGCAGGTAGTCTAAGTGTTAAATTTCCTGTGGGCCAATTTTTTGTGCTTGGGGGTTGAAGAGGGGAGTTTTGGGAGTGCTATCTTTTGCGATAAATTAGTCTCCTCTGATTATAGGTGGTTCAAGGCTAAAATTTTGTCCAGGTTCTATCTTCTGTGTTTGCGGGGTGAGTTTTGGGGGTGAAATTTTTTTGGTTCAATTAGTCTCTTCTTGTAGGTGATCCAAGGGTAAAATTTTTCTCTACATATATCCATTTTTTGTGTTTCGGGGTTGAAGGGGGTGATTTTGTAGGGGTGCAAATTTTTGTGTTTTTGTGTCTCTGGTTGTGGATGGTGCAAGGCTTGTAAGACCTTAGGGGATAATAATGGCACAGAGGTTGATTATGTACTGAAAATGCGTAAGACCTTTACTCAATTAACTGAAGCCTATCGTAACGCATTATTTAATATTTATCTATAATTTTCTAGAAAAAAAAGTCTGCTTCAGCCCTTAAATTTCTTCCCCCTTGTTGCCTTGTTAGATCTTAGTGACAGTTTTCCATCTTTCTAACAACGTAATAATTGTAAATATAATGCGTAAGTCATCACAGTTTCACAGCATATATTCTTCTCTTCTCTGTGTCAAATTACAGGGTTTTTGAAAAGTATCTAGATACAGATACTTTTGTATAAAAGTATCTTAAGATACTAGGGTTCTAGACACTTTTCCAAAAATATATTTCAGATACAAGATAGTTTTGTATCTAAGATACTTTTTAGGTAAAAGATACTTTCTATATTTTGTTTTCGTTTATCACACTTTGGTATGCTTTAGGAATCTGGATGATGGGATATGGCCGCGATTGGTTGAGAATGCTCGAACGTTATTTTAAACATAAATGAAACAAAATGTTGTATCGTAATTTCTATTTCAATTATGAATATTACATTTAGACGATTAATGCATCAAAAATGATTATTAGGACTTATAGGGGAAAACATAAACATACACATATACATACATAAACGTATACATTATTATACCAAACAACAGACTGCCAATCTACCAGAAAAGGAAAACACAAAGTACTTATACTTATACACCGCATGAAACAATAACTAATTCTTATGTCTATGTCTGTGTCTTAAATATTCTGACGTCAAGGATTACAATTACAATTGAATTTCAATTACAAAAAAGTATCTGCCTGCAAAATTATCTAAAATACTTTTCACAGATACTTTTAAAGTATCTAACATAATTTTAAAGTATCTAAGATACTTTTGAAGTGTCTAGATACTGATTAAAAGTATCTAGATACAAGATACTTCTGAAAAGTAACTAAGATACAGTTACTTTTTCTGAGAGTATAAAAGTATCTTAGATACCTTAGATACTTGTATCTAAGATACTCCTAGTATCTAGATACTTTAAAAGTATGTTATAGTTACAGTTCTTCCTAACTCTTGTTCATGAACGTTTCAAGCCCTAAACTCCAACCCCTATTTGACCACCTCCACATGCTCTAAAGTTGCGTTTTCAATTTCACCACCCTAATCCAATTCGTCGAAAAATTGTGGCGATTTAGAGATTCATGTCTTCAACCCGTCATTATTTCACCCTTTTTGATTTACAGGGGTAGGTACCTATTGCATAACTTGCGGTATTACATAACTTCTTGTGAATTTACTTAGTTCGATTGTTCATAAATAAATCAATAGGATTTCTGAAGAAATAAATAATAGCTATTTATGTAAGGAGTGGGAAAAGTACATCAAGCATTTTCCCTCGCATTTTCCCATGTGTTACATACAAGATTTTTCATAATCCCGATCGAATCGTAAAAAACTAACATTAATTGTTAGTGTTTTTTCATAACCTGCATAGAAGGTTTAGTCATCATACAAATCATGGCGATTGAAAAAAAAAATAACGAAATTATATTGAGTGCGGAAATAAATTCACTTTTGGCACTGTAATTCACTTTGCATTTCCTAACTGAAATTAGTAGAAAAAATCACATTCCTCGCGCGGGATTATTTTTCTTCGACCCAGAAAACGTTTACTTTCACGAGCTAAGATTCATCAACTATTATAGTTTTATATTTTTAGTGCCGACACATATTGCGGAGGCACTTTATAACTTGAAAACGGATTCAAATATTGGGCTGAAAGCAACTTTGTTTTCAAAAAAATAAGACGAGGATTGCTTTTGGGTCATATCGGACCAAGGGGGTGGGAGTTAGGGGTGATAAACCCAAAAATTATTAATTACAATAACTCGAGAAGTAGTGTAGGTGTCCTACTGAAACTTGGTATGCACGTTCGCCCGTCAAGTCTGTTAAAGTCTGGGGATTTCAATTTCGGGGGATGAAAACCACAAAATATATGAAAAACCCGACATACACACATATTTCGTTGAAACCTTGCGGGGGATGCTTTTTCCGCAAAATTGGACAAATGGGTGGAAATTAGGGGTTGCAACTGGAAATTCCGCTCAATAAGTGTTGGTCGAAATAGGCGTCATTCTATAGCTAAAAAAGGCGTTAATCGTATTTTGCGAAAACCACCTTTAAGGGCGCTACAACCCCTAACTACTCAACGTATCAAGACCAGGGTTGCAAAAAAAACAGTTTTTTTTCATTTTGAACAAAACATGTTTTTTTTTGTTTAAAACATGTTTTTATCGTATTAATTTTTATGAAAATTGCATTAAAAAAACAGTTTTAAACAATAAATTTTGTACATTACAGGCATCTGTAAAATTGTCCCCTCATGGACATAGCGCAGCATTGTTTGATTTAATTTAACGATCTGTCAAAAAAGTCCGTGTTGGACACATTTTTGAAAAGCTATTTTTTTCTGCATTTTATGGTGTTAAAACCTAATATGGCGGCTATAAGAAAAAAAAAGTTGACCGTCGTTGCTCAAAATTTAGAAGGCCTAGAAAATGTGTGTCAATGTTGACAGGTGTCAAAAATATAAAAGTTCCAAATTTCATTTAATTACCAACAATACGAATATACGAAAGATACGAATTTTTTTTTAAAATCGCGATTTTCAATTTTTCCGGGATAACTCAGGAACGAATCAAGATAAAGGAAAATTCTTTACAGATTCCTAATCAGCCTGAAAAGACGCAACACGAACAATTCACCGGCCCTGTATATCTTATTAATCTTATATCTATATCTAACATGATATGTGAATAAAAGTGAATCAAAGATTATCAAACTGGGAGGTACCTATCTACCTTAATCTCAACAACCATAATATTATTTAATAATACAATTTTCTTAAATATTGCCCTTGCATCTTTTCTTATGCGTCAATCGTGGCCGTGGCATATATGAATTGTGAACGTATGAAGCTATATGAAGTATGAACTTAATAGAAATTTGAAATTTGACATGTATAAATTTAAAAAAAACATTGAATAAAAAAAACACGTTTAAAACATAGTTTAAAACACATTTGTTTAAAACACATTTGTTTAAAACAAACGGCCTTGTTTAAAACACTTGATTAAAAGCAAATGTTTAAAACATGCCAACCCTGATCAAGACAGAACCTGGGGTGTTAATTTCCAGTTACATTGTAGGCAAGTGGGCAAATTTTCACTGTCGTTATTGAAAATCTAGAAGGCCTAGAAAATTTCTGTCAATGCCATTCAATTGACAGCTGTCAAAAATATAAAAGTTCCAAGTTTCATTTAAATAACTTCAAACGTTAGGAAGATTTTCAGATTTTTTGTGATAACTCAGGAACGAATCAAAATATCGGGGAATTCTCTTCAGAATCTTAATCACCAAGAAATAGCGCAACTTTTCTCCAAATTGAACTATTCTCCATCTATTATGGTTTCCGAGATACTAATGGTGAGCATCGAAAAATTACCTACCCTGTATATGTATGTAACCAAGATTATTGAAATTATTCAAAAATTTTTATCACTTAATATTTATTGTAAACACAAACCAACAAAAACAAAATGTTGACAAATGATAGGAACAGTTTGATGCTTGATTTACTTTGGCACACTTTCGCTTGATTTTGAAACGTCATGATGTTCATTGGATAGGCAGCCAACATTACAGGTGTCGTGAAATAATGTGACAGAAGAGTGACTTATGACCATAAGTCACGCTGTATTTTACAGGATTATGTATCTATAGTTACGTACATAACAATGGCATTATTTAATAATCGTGGATAAATACATTTATCCACGGGTGTTGCAGAATGGACTCATTATACAATGGGTGAGAGTTTTTCGTTTTAAAACCTGTGGATAAAGCATATTATTCTATTCGTGTGTAATGAATATTGTTCCCTTGGATGATTTATGGCACTTATGACAATTCATTACATACGTTCATTGAATAATATACTATTTATTAGGACGTGGAAAACCACTTTTCATAATCCAGTGCGAAAATGTTCTTTTTCTCACGAATTTCAGTTAGGAAATATATCATATTTACGCACTAGTTGCGAAAAGTGAATTAATTTCCGCACTATTGGGAAAAGTAAATATCCAAAGACAGTTTCGGATTTTTTCCCAGTTCCCACACGCGTGAGGCTGGCCACGAAAGTAAAATGTTTGACACTATTTTTTCGCAACCCTCTTAAACCAATATTTTCAGTCAGTGTAGAAAAAGTAGAAAGCGATACCATTAAATTTAAACACCGTCACGATTATAATTATTGCTTCGTGATGGTTTTGTACCAAGTTTTTGCGAAATATTTACAGGTAACCCAAAAGAAATGCTCAAAAAGTTTTATACGAAGCACAATAGAAAATAGACTTTTAACAATAAATTTTAGCTTTCTTCTGGAGAAAAGAGGTATTGAAAGGAATGAAAGGCCAAATAAACAACCAAGCATCAAAAAAGTTGCTTAGAATACTTAATTGAAATGACTATAAATGCATAATGACAAGTTAGTGAAACTTTAAAGATTGATTGAAGCAAAGGAGGGTGTCAGACAAGGTGACCCACTGTCTCCAGTACAATTTGTTTAGGACATATTATAATGTAAAGTTAGAAAAGTAATACATAGAGGGGAATAAATGAAAAAGCAAGTACCTAGGTACCAGAGACGAATAGTAAAAATGTCTAAAACACACCAAGAAAGTTATACTCATACATACATACAGTGTGTCTCATTTTAACTGGAACCACCCAAATATTTCGGTTAGTTTTAACCGAATCAATGCGTTCTTTTTTTCTGCATGTAGAGCTCCAAAATCTGCACCTGTGTAATACTCAACTTTTTTTGTAAACCGAAACCCCCGCCTACTGCGATTTAATAAAGAGGCCAAAAATGACGAAATCGTATTAGGCATTTTTTTATCGAAAAATTTTATAAAGGAAAGTTGCTCAGGATTGCTCCAAATGGCTAAATCCGAAATTTCAGGAAAAAATAAAAATGTTGAATTTCTTGAGCAAGAATCATAAAATAAGAAAAACGTCAATATTTTTGCAACATAGCGGGCGATGTGAAATAAAAAAACAATGAAAGAGCATATGTTTGCTGTTTGTGGCACATTGTAACAGATTAGTTGGGGTGTCCCTTGAAATTGTTAAGAAAAACGAAAATCTTACACTATTTTAGTAATTTCAACTTTTTCTGCAATTGTTAAGTTTTATCCATCCATAGCCGATAGCAAATGTCAAATCAATTCATTTCGATTGTTTTTTTAATTCACAGCACCCATTATATTGCAAAAATATTGAACTTCTCGTCATTTTGTGATTCTTCCTCAAGAAATTCAACATTTCTATTTTTTCTTGAAATTTCGGATTTAGCCATTTGGAGCCATCCTGAGCAACTTTTCCTTATAAAGTTTTTCGATAAAAAAATGCCTAATACGATTTCGTCATTTTTGGCCTCTTTATGAAATCGCAGTAGGCTGGGATTTTAGTCTATAAAAAAAGTGAAGTATCACGCAGGTGCAGATTTTGGAGCTCTACATGCAGAAAATTGATTCGGTTAAAAGTAACCGAAATATTTGGGTGGTTCCAGTTAAAATGAGACACACTGTATACATGCTAGAAGCAGTAAAACCGGAACTCAGATCTAAATTTTAGCTCTCCCAGGTTAAGATTTAAGTCTCAATAATTTTTAATCAAATTTATTAATAAAAGCAGTTAAATTTTAATAGTATATGAACAAACCTAATAACAACCACCACTGGCATCGGAAAGAATTGAATACGTTTTCAATAATGTCCCTCTCAACTTAGAAAATAGTTCTGAAAGCAAAAATCAAAGATTTTCAAGAATTTTTCAGGTGTCTTACCTGAGGGTTTGAACGATAAATGCATTCGATCATCTCGAACGCAGCTACACATTTGTCGCTTAAGGTTTTAGCTAAAATGGGACGGCTTCAGTGGACACCGTGTATTACCGCCGCTTTCGGGCTCCCGCTGCACTATGCAATGCAGTAAACAACCCGCTCTGATTGGACGTTTGTGCGGTTTGCAGCGGTAACCCGAAAGCGCCATAAATATTACCTGAATCTCTACAAGTTTCAATGCTCTGCATTGCACCGTCCTTGAAAACGAGCGGTAGAGTTTTTTTTACCATATTTATTGCCACATCGTAGTCAAGGGTATTCTCCTTCGATATCTAAAAAAGCGGTTTAAAAAATTGATAAAAAACGACATTTTTATTTACGATTCGGTTTAATGAAAGAGCGCAATGAAAGTAGCACTAAAAGAAAACAAAAATCAAAACTTTTCCTTCTTATTAACTATTTACCATTGTATTGTGGTCCACGTCAAATTCTCCTTTGGCAATTTTATCGATTTGTTCTAAAATTATGCCGATTTTCGATGTTTGAAGAATTTTAGTCAACTTACCACTTGTGGCCTTGGATTTTGGCTGGCAAGTATTTCTGGCTAATTTAACAGCAGCCTTCAGTTGTTTCTCACTCATCTGCATTTTTTAAAAGATCATTTTTTGAAGCTGGTAAAATAGTTACTTACTGCACAAGTGGAAATCTTTACAAGAGCGACCAAGAGCAAGACCAGTGAATAATTCATTGCGATTTTTCATTTAACTATTTTCCGGAGGAAAAAACCGTTCTTAAATATTTCTCCAAGTACCAATTATTTCGCTAATTATATCGGAAGGAGCTGTTTATTAATTTAATTACTGTTAATTGATAACTTTTTGAATGATTGTTTAACTAATTAAAGACGCAAAAAAACAACTTCCATATAGTGACACCATTCTTTTATTGTACATGCTATAATTACTATTTAGGTTCAAGATCATGGAAGGAAATATTTCTGAAAAAAAAATACATTTTATTTCTGCGGAAGGAATAAATTAAAAATTGTCACCTCGGGATCCGCCATGTATATGCATTGGGTGACTTCAAGACTTGCTGCACATTTATCGCCCGGGGTTTTAACAGCATCTTTACAGCTAGTGATGGATTTAGTAGCAGAGGCTCTCATACTTTCTGGAGCTTGGTTGTTAATCGTATCCACTGCTGCCTCCCATAAGAACACGTTTTCTTTTGATATCTTAAATTTTCGTTTAAAAAAATAGATTTTTTTAAAATTTTTATACCAAGTGGTACATGTTCAAGATGCACCAGTTGTAGCATGCGCCGGCTTTGTCCTGATTCCAGTCTCCTTTATGCATCGCCTCGATTTGTTCTAAAAAAAATGGTTAGTTATGTATACCAAAAGTGATCTTAGTTAGGTATTAAAAAATAAAAATAGTTTTTCTGCGCAAAACCCTTTTATTTTTAATTGCCTGAATCTGGGGCAATAGAAAAAACAATAAAGAATCTAATATAGAATTATTTTCTAACGAACTCAGGGGTTGGGTGAGTCAGACTTTCTTTCTGTTTTGTCAAACGGGCCTTCGGCTATCTGTCAAAATTCCTATCAGTGTCAAACCTCAAAAAAAGGAGAAATAATGGGACATCAACGAACCCATACCTACAACATCCATTTGTTACTGCTTATTGACACTTCTTGACAGAAATTTTGACGTAAAACTCGCTTAACCCGTTTAACACCACAATATCAGATTCCCTTTAGGATACCCGTTTCTGAAATAGATTTGTATAATCTATTTCAGAAGCGCTGTGATTTACACTGCAATAATTTAAGATCGTGTCATTTGTTCGATATACCATTCCATAATACATCAAAGTTCGAGCATTGTTTTATATATATTGGCGCTAAACTGCTAAATAAGTATTACAAATTGATTCATGAATCCTCATCATTGTATAGTTTAAGGAACGCACTGAAATTGATCTGTTTTGAAAAGCAGAAAAGTTGTGATTATTGTTGGTTTTAAGTTCTTATTGTTACATGTTCTTTTAGGGCAGGAATGAAAAAGAGTATATACTGATTTCCCACCCTTTTTGTACCTTTAATGGTCAAATAAATTTCTATTATTATTATTATTATTATTAAAATACAGTCACAACATCTATAAATCCTTTCAAGTTTCAATAATTTTTAGCTGTGTAATTCAGGCTTTCATTTTTAACATTGTAAAATGACAGGCATTGACAATCTGACAACAAGAATCTGCCTCATGTCGATTTCGTGCTGCAGCTGCAACACTATCGCTGACTTGCAAGGTATATATCTTCCACTGCACCGCGCAGTGCAGGACAGACCGAAAGAGACATATACAGGGTGAGTCTGAAAGACTCCACATCCTTTATACCACAGAATCTACTGTTCAAATGATGAAGCTCGGTGCAAAAATTATTGGTCAATTGTGATTCCTCTTGATGTTATAAGCCGCCAAAGATTTTCATTTTTAAACGTTCTTTTTAAATATCTTTCGAAAGGTGTATCGAAGGATTTTGAATTTTTGCACAGCATTGTTACAGACCAAGATGCAACTACTGATGGTACTTAAGACATCATCCAAAAAGCGGATCCCTGTTATACAGGGTGGCCCCGATGTTATTTGCCCTTGAACTTTTTTATGTTTGAAAATATTGCTAATTTGCCTATGTGACCGTATTCCCCGTTCAATTATAGAACTTTTTTGGCTCTTAAAATTTTTCGAAAAAATTAACCACTCACGAGGAAAATTGAAAAAACCGAAAACATGATCATCGTGATAAACCTACAATTTCAATAAAAATCAAAGTGTACGTTGACACGCATCACATTTCAACTGTTTTTTTGCATTGAAGGTGTTGTCCTACATCTGTGCCCATCTGTGTCTTAAGTACAATCAGTAGTTGCATCTTGGTCTGTAAAAATGTTGTGCAAAAATTCAAAATCCTACGATACACCTTTCAAAAGATATTTAAAAATAACGTTTAAAGATGAAGATTTTTGGCGGCTTATAACATCAAGAGGAATCAGAATTGACCAATAATGTTTGCATCAAGCTTCATCATTTGAACAGTAGATTCTGTGGTATAAAGGATGTGGAGTCTTTCAGACTCACCCTGTACAATTCTGATTGAAGACTGATGCAATTTTTCTCTCCGCAAGATCTCTAATATAAAATTCTTTATTTGATCGTTTGATAGGTATAATGGTGTTTTTTGAATTCATTTGATGTATATGGTTAAGTTGCCAATCTTGAAGAGATCACATTCTAATAATAGAGAAAAGTGTTGCCAACATAAAAATTCTTTAATTGTCTTGCACAGTTTAGTAATTTACGAAAACCGTACCTAACCTTGAGAAAGAAATATTGAAGTCGATGGTTGTGTGAATCAGGCTTTTTTCTGTAAGCGGGCTTTCAGTTCCGTCAAAATTCCTGCCTGTTGCCTTTTTGATACTGAACAGAAATTTTGACGGAACTGAAAACCCGTGTACAAACGTGTAATTAAATTTACTGAAATGCTCAAAGAGGCAGGTCAGTAGAAATAATGCGCACTGATTGGTCGCTTGTAATAAGACATCTTGCGCAAGGGACCAATCAGCATTCTTCGATTGAATTGCACCTATTTGCACCGCACAGTGCAGGACAGATAGAGAGAGGCATAAGTAATGTGTAATCAAAAAAAATTAGTAGAGTTATCATATAATTTCCGCTGTCTACGCCCTAGGTCCCTTACGTCAAGGGCTATACTAGATCGGAAGAGTTTTTGATCACTCTCTATAATGCCGCTTTCGGTCTGTCCTGCACTGCGCGGGGTGCAGTAAAATCGATGAACGCTGATTGATTCCTTTCCCAAGATGTCTTGCAACTGACCAATCAGAGCGTGTTATTTCTGTTGCACTGGACAGTGCAGTTGCAGCGATGTAAAAATTCTTTTTTTTTTTGCTAAAAAACCACCAATTTTCGTAAAATTCTGGGCTATTGAAACAATATGTGATAACGGGAGGCTATGGAAACAAACAAATCGCAATCTGTCCAAATAAGATATACTTGTCTAATTAATTCGCACATTCTTCGGATAAAATGACAGATGTCAGATGTCCCCAAACAAATCCCTGTGTAAAATGACAGATGACATGTCTTGTACGAACTAACTTTGGACAAACGTCATTCCGACAAATTGCGGTTCATTTGTTTCCGTAGCCACCCCTTATCACATATTTTACTGAACAAAAAATACCAAGTGAAAAAAATGGGCAGCTACGGAAGCGGCTAGAACCTCCCCACTTGGTGAATGCTAGATCATCTATAAATTTCAATCCACATCAGTCTCTTAGTGTTTCGGGAGTTTTTCAAAATTTTTATTATTTATTGCCATGTGCTGATAAAACAAATGGTGGTCATCTTTCAAATTTCATAGATGATATGCCAAAAAGGCGCTTATTATTGGCCGATTACCACCAAAATTGGGTAAATTTTCCATCCTCTATACCTAAATTTTACTATACCAATTTTTCAAAATTTTACAATTTTTTGCCGAAAGGGCACTAAGTTTGAGGACATTTTTGGAAACGATACTTAAAGACATTTCATGTGCTGATAAAGAAAATGGGAGTTTATTATTCAAATTTAAAAGTTGATGTGCCAAAATGGCACTTGGTGTTCGCCGATTGCCACCAAAGTCAAATCAGCTCTTCGGCTGACAATGGTATCTCTACCTATTCAATTTCAGCCAAATGAATCCAGTAGTTTGGGCTGTAGCGTGTTATTTAATGATTCTTCGAAATTTTGAATCTTTTGATATTGTGCCAAAAAGGCGCTAAGTGTGAATACATTTCTAGATACAGAATTTGAAGACCTTTCATGCGCTGATAAGAAAAATTGGTGTTCACAGTCAAATTTCATAACTGATGCGCCAAAAAGGCACTTGGCGTTTGCAGATCGGCAAGAAAATTAACTGGGCTCACCAGAAGCCCAACATTAACCCCCATGCCAAATTTCATGAAAATCCGTTCTGTAGTTTTTTGTGATCCTGGGACCTTGAAACGTAAAGATCTGGTGTTATCTCAATTTCGAATTTTTGAGTGATGGCAGTAACCTCCCATTTTTATATGGCTGTGGGGAGGTTAAAAAGTCATACTGAATGATGCACATATTCCTAACGCTGAACTTGCATAGGTATTTATGTTAGTAAAAATAATGTTAAACATGACACAAAATAAAAATAAAACAAGAACATAGTCCGGGACTTTGAAAATGGCCAACCCATTGCATCACTGCAATGACATCTCACTCATTTACTAGGTATTGAAGTAACAGGTAGTCAAGATTTTGAGTTTTTTGGCTGAATAAGAAGTTTTTGGAAGAGATTGAACTACAAGTGCCTCGGTGAAAGGAATTTTGGAGAGATTTGTCAGGTATTGGTCAAATAAAAAACCGGCAAATTGAACCCTTCCTTCTACAGTCCAAGAAAATTAACAGTTCAATCGATCGTAAATGAATGAGATGTATAAAGTCCGTTCATTTACTATAGCAGAACTAAAATTTTTCTGGAACTGTATAACCCTAATTTTGTAAAGGCGTGTACTTTTGACAATTTGATCGAAATTTAGCGGGAAAGCACAAACATTACATAACCCAAATCTTCTAGGGTTTATTTTTGGTAGCAGCAGTGTCACAGATAAACGTACCTGAGGCTTTTTCGTGAATATTTTACTTTGGACTTTACTCAAAACTGCACGCACACAAAGGCCATTTTGGGCCATCAATTCAGAGCAATTGCAAAATTTTGACACTTGTCATGTTTTCTGACGTATCGCATTGAAATCGTTTCTACCAACTCAATTGTTAGCAAATTCCTTGCAAAATTTCCTCATACCAACCTAAAATTCAAATTTTGACGTTCTGTCACTTCAATAGAAAATGAATGGAGAATGGAGAGTATTGGTGTTTTTTTTCTGACAGGTTAGCAAACAATGGCACGCTGCAGCGATACCGTCGATCAATTGAATCTTCGCGCGGTGGGGTATGGGTGGACCTTTTCAAAAGCCACAGCTGAAGCGGTAATTTACCGAGAAAATACGGAAAAATATGTTTTTTGAATTACCGAAAAATACCGTATTTTCAGATTTTGTATTGACAGTCTACGCCCTACGTCGTCGATAATTGTAAGAATTTTTGACCTTTTGCTCACCCGATACAGTCATGCAAGTACATAAATAGATAGGTAGTCAACATTACGGCATAATATTCGATTCTAGTCTGTCCTTTTCAAATCATATTGGAAACTTAATCAGCTCTTGTTATAAGACTCTAGGTTTTCTCATCCGCAGTTGTAACGAATTTTCTAATATGACAGCATTTAAAACGTTGTATTTCTCGTTTGTCAGATCCAGATTGGAGTACTGTTGCATTGTTTGGTCTCCTATTTACGCTGTTCACATTAATAGTATTGAAACCATACAAAGAAAATTTTTAAAATTTCTATCATTTAAGTGCAAAGGGTATTACCCTCCGAGAAATTGTGACCACTCATTATTGCTCAAGGAGTTTAATGTCGAGTCCCTTGAGTTGAGAAGGGAAGTATTTGCGTTGATTTTTGTCGTCAAACTGGTGAGAGGGCAAACAGATTCTCCTCCGTTACTTGAATTACTGCCTTTCTATGTGCCTTCTTATCCGTCACGTCATCAACCTTTATTTTATGTTCCAACTCCTCGCACTAATCTGCTAATTAAATCACCTCTCAATTTTATGTGTAGTTGTTTCAATTCAGTAGCGCTGAAATGTGACATTAACTTCTCCAGTCTTCACTCTATTAGAAAATGTTATATCGAAGCCTCGGTTAACTAATCAGTCATTGAGTACTTGTATTCACTTTTTCTATTTCTGTTCAATTATGTATTATTTTCTCATCTTTTGTCTTTTAGTTTGTCCTATAATTGGAATGTATAATTCTGTTGGGCAAATAAACTTATTATTATTATTATTATTATTATGAAAAAACTTTTAACAGAGTTGCCGCCCATACAAATTCGATTTTTAGTGATGTACGGAATGAAAATAATTAACAAAACATTTCTCTGAACTTTGAATTGGAAGTATATTCCAATTATAACGGGTGTCTCTAAAAAAAGCAGGAAAAATTGCAGGTAAAGAATGAGGCTATCGATTTGTGTAAGAAACTACGACAGATGACGCTGCCGTAATAGCATTTAGTAACTTCAATTATTTAGCTTTGGCCTTAGCGATGCTTGTTTTAAAAGCTTAAGTACTTTATTAGGTGCATGAATATTGGTCAGTTAACAACCAATCGTTAAAGAGATCAAAATATCTTTAAAGCACGCCACGCATTGATTTTCTGTATTTTTTTTAAATCATGTGTTTTTGCATATTTTGTGTTCGTGTTTTCGCTATAACTAAAGTACCTAACTGTCAGTGACGTATACTTTTTTCAACGAAAAGAGGAAAAAGATTTGCCGAAACTATTTTTCATTTTACAAGTGATGGGGGGCAAACCGCTGGGGATATCAAGTGTACAGCTTTAGAGGAAATCAGGGGGATGTTTTAGAGGGTGTCCGGGGAATTGGAGATGTCTGAGGAATTCAGGGGATGTCCGGGGAAATCAGGGGAAAAATTTTTGATAACACCCAAGCGTAATCAGTGAAATCAGTTAAGAAAATACAGAGGTCGAAGGTCGAGCACACTTATTTTAGTGGAAGGCGAATGCGAACGTGAATGCCCGTCATAGCTTCATAGCTGTATTTTTATGTCAATACAGGGTGTCTCAGAACGCTCGCATCGCACCTTTCCAATGAAGTATTCAGGATTAAATTCTGAGTCGATGCATGTTTTTGAAAATTTCCAGGGTTCAATAGTTCTCGAGTTATAAGAGATTTAAGAGGACCAATCAGATTTCAGCTCTGAATTGCTTCATATAAGTAGGTAATTTAAGAGCACTATTTCTTA
This sequence comes from Pycnomerus fuliginosus, assembly GCA_963924575.1. Lineage (NCBI taxonomy): Eukaryota > Metazoa > Arthropoda > Insecta > Coleoptera > Zopheridae > Pycnomerus > Pycnomerus fuliginosus. The sequence goes on along the minus strand of OZ004621.1, from coordinate 20,650,794 downwards.
GGTAACAAGATACAACAATATAAAATTTTCATTGACAGTGTCTTGTTACCTAGGAAATAGTGCCTCTAACTTTAAATTACCTTATGAAGCAATTTAAAGCTGAAATCTGATTGGTCTTCTTAAATCTCTTACAACTCGATAACTATTGGACCCTGAAAATTTTCAAAACCACAGATCGACTCAGAATTGAATCCTGAATATCCATTAGAAGGTGGTGCGAGCGTTCTGAAACACCCTGTACCTATAGCGTTATCGTGAAAATAATTGTCTTAATAAAAGTAAATGTAATATGTTTCAAATTCCAACGCAGGCGAGCAGGCTTTGTGATGAAAACATTTTCTGAATAATTTTGGGATAATTTACTAATAGAAGACTCGAAAGTTGTGAGGGGAGGGGTTACCGACGCGCATCCCCCATTTCTGTTCGGATCTGGCTTATGTACTTTGTGCTTCATCGTTACTTTAGTCATGGTCATTGCGTGTGAATATATGCGAAAACACAGATTCTTTCAACAATATTTAAACAATCACAGAAAATTAATTCACAAACCAAATTAACTTGTGATGAAAATAGATTCTTAAAGAAAAATGAACGTTGCTTCAAGGCAGTGGCGTATGCTGACCCCAGTTTTCAATAATTCCATTGCATGATATGGGAGTTAGTCTATGCAGCATGCAAAACACTTTGATTATATTGTCACGCTTACGGTTCCCTGGACTCCTACCAACTCCAAATAAAACTATATCTTCGAAAAGTAATGAACAAAGTTTATTATATAATGGCCACTGGCGACGAACAAGGGAAAAATAATCATAAACAAATACAAAAACAATGGTAACTTACTTTTGGTAAACCCAAGGGATGGTCATTCTAGGCAAGCGGGATGTCAGTCGGTCTCTCAAGTTGAGACCCCAAACACTGACCCCCTCACGATCCCATCGGTCCGTATTTATATGAAACTAATTTGCAGATTCAGTTATTATCGGACATTGACGGTACCGATGGAACCCTAGTGACCCCGTAAGAGTTTTGAAACGCTGACGTTGACTCAGCAAGTGCATTCCACAGCGGAGCCAGCGTCAATGTTTCGTAACTCTGAATAAAATCAATAATTCTTTAGATAATTGGGATAATTGAGGCTGGGTAATTTCCCATATGTGACAATATTATCGGCTGTCAGTTTTGACATTGCTATATATAATATATATTATAACCAACTAATCTGCCAGAAGCGCCCATAAAAGCACTAGATTCAGTGTATATTTTAGCACTAAATTGGCAACCCTTAGACTGACGACTGTTATTTCTCGTTTAACCACGTTGCTATGATAACACTTGGGTTTTGTCAAAAATTAAGCCGTCACCTGTAAAATGAAAAATAGTTCTGGTTTCGGCCAATCTTTTTCTCCCAAAAAACCATGGCTCCCCCCAGTATACACCACTGCGTCAAGGTTATACGAGTCTTACAATTATTGGTTAACTGACCAATCCACTCACCTAAAACAAACCTTTGAAGCAAGTGTCATTAAGGCTATTATGGCAGTTCGAAAGCCTTAATTTAAGGCCATGTTCATCCAAATCGGATAAGAAATGCACGAGTTATTCCCAAAAACATTTCGTAGGTACTGTTTTTTTAGGACATTCGTTAGTTTTTCAATTGAATGATGTGTGATTCTTAGATCCGATATGTTTGCTAGCTACTTACGTTACTGTTTAATGACAATGACAAGAATTTTGACGTAAATGAAAGCCCGTTTAACATCTGCCTTGCATCCCTTTAGAATATGATTTTACGAATCCGGTAAGATATTTTGCACAAGCGAGCGTTGTTAAATATGAAGGCTTAAACGTTTACTTTACTGAACGAGAAGACCCTTAATTTTTAAAGACCAATTTTTTGAATTGAAGAGCCAAGAGACAAAAAGATCTTACCATTTGTAGCCTTAGTCTTGGGCTGGCAAACGTTCCTGATCAATTTCATGGCAGCCTTCATCTGCTGTTCGCTCATCTAATTAAAAATACGTTAACAAACTTCATTGTGAACAACCTAACTTACAGCACCATAAACCTCGTGCCAACAAAAGGCCACCAGCAGAAAACAAACCGCGATTTTCATGGTGACCACCGAACGAAAACTGAAAACCCAAACTTCCAGCAATACCCTTTTATATAATCTCAAGGGATATGTTATTTGCATACGTTCTTTTAATTACAGCCCGTAGTTGGTCTTCTCCAGAATTATTCAGATGAATGAGTCCTAAAAATACTATCAGGATGTATAAAATCATACATATTTACGTTAATTAGGAGTCATTCATGCTTAATTTTTTTAGAGACCATAATAGAAAACAAAAGATAATTCTAGTATATGTGTTTAATAACTATAGTTACAATTAGATGAACGTTATGAAAACCAAGTGCTTGCATTCAATTTTGCATATTTCAACATGTTGATTTGGATTGAAGATGCTATTTCTGATGCGTTTCTGCTTTGTCCGTAATAGTCCACAAACTGTCCGTCGGGGTCCACCAGGTACATTATTATGGTGTGATCCACCTGAAAATGACAGCTGAATAGCGGGACAAGTTGTATATATGGTGACGTCAGTAAGGTATATCCATCTCTCTTTCACGCATAAGAAAGACAGAAATGGAAGATCATGAATTTGCCACATCAGAAGCTACATGTAACTTACAATATGATCAAAGTGACGTCACCAGGGTATGTCTATCTCTTTTTCACGCTTAAGAAAGACCGAAATGCAAGATCATTAACTGCCATATGAAAATGACTGATAAATTCTGGATTGTCGCACATACAGTGTGTCTCATTTTAACTGGAACCACCCAAATATTTCGGTTAACATTGAACAAATCAATTCGCTCTTTTCTTCCACGTGTAAAGCTCCAAAATCTGCATCTCTGGGAAACTTCATCTTTTCCTTCGTATTAGGCATTTTTTTATCGAAAAATTTTATTAAGAAAAGATGCTCAGGATGGCCGCAAATGGGCAAATCCGAAATTTCAGGCCAAAATAAAAATACTGAATTTCTTGAGGAAAAAACCAAAAATATCGAAAAGTTCAATATTTTTGCAACAAAAGGGTTGATATGCAATAAAAAACAATTGAAATGAGTTTGTTTGACATTTGCTGTTAGCTATGGTTGGGCAAAATTTTATAAGCGGAGAAAAACTTGAAATTATAAGCTATCACCAAAAATCTTAATAACTCAACTTTTTCTGCGATTGTTAAATTTTGCCCAGCCCTGGTCAACAGCAAATGTCAAGCAAACTCAGTTCAATTGATTTTTATTACACATCACCCCTTTTGTTGCAAAAATATTGAAGTTTTCGATATTTTTGGTTTTTTCTTCAAGAAATTCAGCATTTTTATTTTGGCCTGAAATTTCGGATTTGCCCATTTGCGGTCATCCTGAGCATCTTTTCTTAATAAAATTTTTCGATAAAAAAATGCCTAATACGATTTTATTATTTTTGGCGTCTTTAATTAATCGCAGTGGGCTAAGATTTCGGGATAAGGAAAAGGTGAAGTATGACACAAATGCAGTTTTTGCAGCTCTACATGTACAAAAAAAGAGCGAATTGATTTGCTCAATATTGACTGAAATATTTGGGTGGTTCCAGTTAAAATGAGACACACTGTATTATGTTAGCAGGCATGTATACGTGAGAATATATCCATCTCACTTTAGATGTCTTTCTTTCACGCGTAAGAAAGAGAGAAAATTGAAGATCATATCATTATCTTGCCACGGCTGACATACAGGGTGTCCCAACGGTGAAACAAAGTCCATTTATGTCCACGTCATTAATAATATCGAAAATCTGTGTACCCCAACCGTTCGTGACTGAAAATGTGCATAATCCAAAATTATTATGAACTCAAATTTGCGGCTCGTGTAGGGGGGGGGCAGCATAAAATTACATTTTGTTAAATGGAACACCTCATATATCAATGCATTTTTGGTTTCTACGTGTCATTCTGTGCAACTCTTGTCAGGTGGGCCACATACTTAAATTCAATCGTTTTTGAGTTATTTAATAAAATGTGTAGAATTTGGAAAAAACAAGACTTCAGTCAAAAATTCATATTTTGGAAGCCTTGAAGTGTTTTTTTAAGAAAGTTGAGCTAGAATTTAATTCTCTATTAGACGGCGAAAAAATTTCAAGGTCATTCCATTTGAAATTTTTGAGATTTTGTCTTTTCAATTTCTGCTAGTTTGAAATTTCACAGGGGACACTCTGTGGATGAAATTTGACACCCAAATGTATCGTCAGGTAGTCCTGACCTTTCTTTAGGATGTGCCATAAATTCGGAAGAGAAAAACTGCAAGGCATCGAAAATATTAATTTTTAACTGAAGTCTTGTTTTTGCCAAATTTTACACATTTTATTAAATAACTCAAAAACGATTGAATTTACGTATGGGGCACACCTGACAAAAATTGCACAGAATGACACGTAGAAACCAAAAACGCATTGATATATAGGGTGTTCCATTTCGCTAAATGTAATTCTGTGCGGCCCCCCCTATACGAGCCGCCAATGTGAGTTTATAGTAATTTTAGAATATGCACATTTTCAGTCTCTAACGGTTGGCGTACACAGATTTTCGCTATTATTAATGACGTGGACATAAATGAACTTTATCTCACCGTTGGGGCACCCTGTATATCCATCTCTCTCGAGATGTCTTTCTTTCATGCATAAGAAAGATGAAGACCAGATCATTAACTTGCCACGGCTGACATATGATCGCTGTGACGTCAGCAAGGTACATCTATCACTCTCTTTCACGTATGAGAAAGACAGAAACGGAAGATCCATTGACTTGCCACATTTAATCAACTTACAATATAATCACTGTCTTTGTCCTTAGGCCCCGCACTGAAGTACACCCGGTAGGCCTTGCAAGCCTGCGCCACCTGCTGTTCGTTCCCCGTGAGCCCCAAAAATCTCGGACTGAACTCAGCACAGTATTTCGCAACAATTTGAGGAGTGTCTCTGCCAGGATCAACGGAGATAAATATCGGTTGCACCTTAGGTACGTCTTTAGCATCATCCAATTCCTTAATAACCGCTGCCATTTTTTCTAATTCATCCGGACATATGTCGGGGCAATGCGTGAACCCAAAATAAATCAACAGCCACTGCCCCAAAAAATCTTCACTATTGCGTAGCTTATTGTCAGCGTCGAGCAGCTCGAAATGACCACCGATTTTAGCTTTGCCCAGCATTCGTTTTCGTTCCCTCATTATAGCTAAAGATAAATGAATATAATTGTTGAATTATTGAAGGGGTTATACCGGTTTCCTTTTCCTTTTTGAGATAAAGCATGTAGGCGAGTAGGCCTCCACCGATGGTTCCTGTTATGGCTAAATTTCGCCATGATATGGGCCCCACACCCTTTCCAGCCGGTTTGCCCTTCGGTGTTGATTTGTCGGAGAAGTTCCTAATCTAAAAGATGGAGAAATATTTATGGAAATTCAAAGTTCAACTTACATTTGGATTTAATCTAGGTTTTAGTAAGTTATTTTGTTTAGCGTATCTTAATAGGGTTTTAACGAAATTCGCCGACATTTTTGAGGTTATGTGCAAGTGTCAAAAATGTCAAAGTTCAAACTTCAAAGTGTTTACAGTTTCCTGTTTTTCAAGGTAGATATCACACACTGCGATAGATGTCGCCAAGGTTTTTTTTTTACTAAAATTTTTTATTTATTATTAAATATAACGAAAAAAATCGGTGCATAAACGCCTGTTCGAAAAAACAATCGCGAAATTAATTCGACTTATGAAAAAGCGCGTGGAATTACCAGAAAACTTTCCTTTGCAGTTTCCTATTTTAGTTTTCTTTTTAAGATGTCATGTTACGGGAACCCTCAGTAGATGTTGCCGTGGTCAATTTGCCCAAACAATTTTATTTTCTTGAATCTACGCTCGTTTTTTTTTAATTTTCATTAACGTCTACGTCAGGCAGTGTCTGTTTTTTTATTAATTTGTTTCCGTAAAATTTGGTACATTATTTCCAGGCGCCGAGTGGAAAATTGTCGGGGAACTAGTAAAAAAGTTGCAATGTATGCAACCAATAATATACGACGTTTAAAGGCTTGACAGAAATTTCACAAGCTTCATGTAAATTTACATAACCGATCTTGTAATATTACACAACTCATCTCTTTATTATTAGGAGCACATGAGTGGGGAAAAGTGCGTTACTGTTCGAAGATGTATCTACTCTGTAGATTTTAGACCTGTTTTAGTCATAACATAAAAATTATTCTATCTGTAGGTACATACCATCGTGATCAGAAAAAAACGAGTACAGTGACGTCACTTTAGACACACAAAACTGGGATGACGGGAATTTTGATATAGTGTCGCTTGCAGCAATGCTTGAAAATTTTTACTGCCATCACCAATACAGAAAATGTTGAAAAATTGTTAGAAGCAAATTATTTGTTTTATTGAAATCATTTTGTGATTTTAAATCTTTTGTAAGTGATTTAAATCTTTTGAATGTGATTGAAATCCTTTTTGTGCGATTTAAATCATTTTTAAGTATTTAAATACTTGGCAAAAGATTTTTTCTTTAGAAAAATCAAAGATCTTTTCAAAAAGATTTAAATCATAAATCAAAAATCTTTTAACCATAAAAAAGATTTAAAATCAAAAGATTTAAAAACATTTTCTGTATTGGTGATGGTAGTAAAAATTTTCAAGCATTGCTGCAAGCGACACTATATCAAAATTCCCGTCATCCCAATTTTGCTAGCAAACGTACTACTTTGTCAGGCGGCCTTAAAGGTTATTTAAAGTAGAATTTTGAAGTAAGTTTCGGTAGAGAAAATTAAAGCACCGAGTTGATTTAAATCGACAAAAATGTATTTTAAGTTTTAACTCTTTGGAAAAAGATTTAAATCGAGTAAAAAAGATTTAAATCGGTAAAAGTATTTTAATCTAAATTGATTTTTGATTTAAATCCTTTTTTATAAAAAAACGATTTTTGATTTAAATCATTTCATAGAATGAAAAGTATTTATGATTTTTGATTTAAATCTTTTTTTAAATGATTTGTGACAGCTCTGCTACAGAGCGATCAATATAGAAATGATGAGATATGTAGGTATATGTATACACATCATGTTTGAAATCAACCCACGGCAAATATGTAGGTAACAAACAATAATGCCCATTTAGAAGAAATTTCCTAATCAAAAAACTTACACCCTTCACAAATCAATCCGTAAATTAAAAATGTTAATATTCTTCATGTGGTTTCAATTTTTCGTTGCCGACATTTCTGCCTTATACGATTTTAGTGCCGAAGCATATGCGCAGGCTCTGTAGTTTTAGTGAATTCGCTCGCTCGGCCGTCCGTCTACTCGATCTGTCCATCGCATAACTTGAGAACGAAAGCAGATATCGAGCTGAAATTTTGTACACATGTGTATACCCCGAAAATCTCGGCGGGGATTGTTTTTGGGCCATATCGGACCAGGGGGTGGGAGTTGGGGTGAAAAACTGAAAGAAATTGCAATTTTCGACGTTTGATTGCGAACGCTGCCTCAACGCTTGAAGCTAAAGCAACAGTTTGTAAGGAGGAATTGTCAGCAATGGAAAGATCTACAAAAAAGTCCGCGACGACATATAGCTATCTACGATGGGTAGCCCACCGAGATCGTTTTTGTGTTTTAATTTTTGACGAAAATAGCTTCAGTGGCTTATTGTCGGCTATCTGTAACAGATATTTATATGCTGTCGTGGACTTTTCTGGAGGTCTATTCGTTGCCAACATTTCTCCCTTATACGATTTTAATCCATCTTCCAGCGTTTAGGCGGCGTTCGCAGTAGAAGCGCGAGAATGGGAGGCTTTTTCGGGACCGAAAAACTATTAATAATTGTAATAATAACTCGGGAACCAGTGGAGATATTTTACTGAAACTTGATATGGGCTTTTGACTTACAAGTCTGTTGAAGATGAGGGTGTATCAATTTTTGGAGGATGAAATTTAGGGGTTGAAAATCACAAAAATACGAAAACTTCTCAAATATTTTGCACAGTATGCGACAGAATGGGTGCAAATCAGGGGTTGAAACTCGAAATTTCACATAAGTGTTGCTTGAAATTCAAGCCATTCGATAACTTTTCATCAATGCCCCAGAAAAAGTTTTGAGCATTCATATACCTATTTAGCCCTTAGACTACCTACGACCGGAAGAGAAAAAAATTGCACCTCTAAAACTCAACCCCTTCAACTTTGAAACATAAAAAATTCACTAAGAGAAAATGTAACTCTTGGACCACCTGAAGAAACTAATTGAACACAAAAAATTGCACCCCCTTCAGCCCCCGAACACAAAAAGTTGATATGGAGAAAATTTAAGCATTGGACCACCTCTTTCCGGAGGGTACTAATTTAACACAAAAAATTGCACCCCTGAAACTCGCCCCTTTTAACCCCCAACCACAAAAACTTGACTTGAAGGAAATTTAACCCTTGCACCACCTACAACCGAAAGAGTTGAATTGAACAAAAAAAACTGCGCCCCTAAAACTCACCCCCTTCAACCCCGAAACACAAAAAAATTACTTGGACGGAATTGAACCCTTGGACCACTCATTATCGCAGGAGATTATTTTGAACGCAAAAAAATGTACCCCCAAAACCCACAGCCTTCAACCCTCGTACACAAATAATTGACTTGGAGGAAATTGAGCCCTTTGACTATCTACAACAGAAACAAACTAACTGAACGCAAAAAGTTGCAACGCCGAAAACCACCCCTTGCAACCTCCAAATACGAAAAATTGACAAACATTAATAATTGACTCGGTGGAAATTTAATCCTTAGACTACTTGTTACTGGAAGATACTAATTGAGCGCAAATAAATTTAACATTTGGACCACTGTTATTGGATAATAGGTACCAATTAAGCGCTCCCGAAACCCTCCCCCTTCAACCCCTGAGGATAATAATTGAACGGAAAAATTGCACCCCCTTCAACACCCAACACAAAAAATTGACTTGGTGGAAATTTGATGCTTGACCTATACTTACAACCGGAAGATATTAATTGAACGCAAAAAAATTCATCACCTGCTGATACACCCTCACGATTCCTTTATCACGAGCATATTCTTCGGCACTACTACTAGGTGCAGATTACATCTGCACCCAAAACTACCAAGTCCAACTCAATATATGAATCATTTACGGTGAATAAACATCTAGACGGATACACATCGCGTTAATATATATCTTCCGTTGGCTTTTTTAAATAATATAGAAACATTTACGTTGCACTAATTGAATAAATATCACAGAAATTAAATTGGTTAAACTTTGCAAGTATAACAAAAAAAGCGATTTTTTTTTCATTGGAGAGGCCCATTGGTATACTTAAGTATGACATTTTGTTACAGATTAAATTATGGAACGTTTACTAATTCATTTTCGGGTATCAGCATAGCCGCTATACAGGCAGTCATAAAGCACGTAAAGCATCCACCCAAAAACGCTCGAAAAACCAATCTAATAATCGCCTCTCTTTTGGACGGAATTAACGTTCCTAGAGTCGAAATCATCATTCCTATAGAGCCCGGATTGGCAAATCCACAAATGGAATAAGTGGCAATCAGTTTGCTTTTTTCCTAAGGAAAAAAAAGTATCGTTAACTATACTTAAGTTTTCACGAAGGCGTAGAGGGGCCACAACAAAGTTTCTGCAATTTTCTGAAAAAAAACTTTGTTGCATCAGCAAATTATCACTTGCAACTGACAATTGTCACTTGCAACTGACAATTGTCACTTGCAACTGACAATTGTCACTTGCAACTGACAATTGTCACTTGTAACCGACAATTGTCAATTGTAACCGACAATTGTCACTTGTAACTGGCAGGCGGTTCTAACTGCTTGAGTGACGTGCGCAGAAATTAGTCATGAAAAGGGGGGGGAGGTGTCAAAAGAAAAGGGGTGTGTGCTAAAAGAGCATAAATCCGTAGGTACATTTTCGTTACTTTATAAAACTAAAAAAAAAAATTTCTGGAATCATAGAAGTCGTAACCCCCTTCGGCGTACGCCATTGTCTATTTCAATTAATGAATTATCGTCAGCTACAGTGACAATTGTCAGTGTCGGTTACAAGTGACAATTGTCACCTACAAATGACAATTGTCACTTATAAGTGACATTTGTCAGTTACAAGCGACAATTGTCAGTTACAAGTGACAATTGTCAGTTACACTTACAAGTGACAATTTGCTTTTGAAATATAGTATATTACGATATTAGGTTGGTAAGTACAGTATAACAGAATCGAGGAAAGGTTTGCAAAAACGAGTCGAAGACGAAAGACGAGTTTTTGCAATTTCCGAGATTATGTTAGATGTACTTAACAACCGTGTATCGTATATGATTTTTCGCACAATTGAAATTAACTTATTGAACATTTTTCGTCAGCCATTAAACAAATCTTGTTTGACAGATCGCCGAATTTTCCAAATGCGCGAAAAAGTGTTTTTTTCAAAAAATTTTAAAAACTTTGTTGTGTCCTTCGTAACTTTTAAATACTTTCCGGTAACGTACAGTCAAATGCATTTTTCCCATCCTTTCGAAAGCCACAAATTCGTTGACGAGGGTTTTAATGCCTATCAGTTGGCCGACAAGTTCACACTCATCCCACGGGACTCCCATCAACCAGCTGATCGGGATAAAAATCTTCCCGACGATTAACTCCACCGTCCATTTCTCGGATTCATCCACGAATCCCAACACCTCCCCGTAAAACGAAAGGACGCCATTGACAAAGTGCACGAGGGCAACAAATGCAATCAGATTGGCAATTATTGCAATCACCATGTGGGAGGCGTCCTGGGCCCCCTTACTGGCGGCGTCCAGGGCAGATTCGAATTCTCTGAAAGAATTTAATTAAATTTTGGGATTTTTTCTTGGATCATTTATATTTTACACTTGGGTGGTTTTAATTTTTTCTCTAGTGGCGACGATTTTCTCCGTTTCAGGGTATATTATTTTGCTCATGCAAAGGGCGGCGGGGGCTGACATGACGCTGGATGTGATTAAATGTGCTGCGTCGGCTCCAAAGGATATGTACCCCGCCAAAACGCTTCCTGAAAGTATTCAATAAAGTTTTGCGATCGAAAAATAAAAATTTGTTAATCACTTTATCATTTGATTCAATCTTAGCGTTTTCGTACAAAAACTATTTTAAAAAAAGTAGGTGTGTAAAGGGTTTTTATGTCCTTTTTCCACTTAGATTAGGTAGTTCGTACAAAGTGAAATAGAAATACTTACTCCCAGAGCACGCTGAGTGAGGATCAAAATTAGGTAGTTGGCAAATATATACTGTTTTATCAACCTACCTACTATTCCACTAAAATTTCCCTAAATGTAACTTTTTTGCAAATATATAAACAAAAAATGCAAATGAAAGCCAAAACGTAGAAGGTAGCATATATTGCATTTTGTAACTAATGTTTTACTATAGAGTGCGGCCATAAAATCCGTCCCCCCCCCCTGTATCTTTGGAACGCAGCCATGAATGAGTAAATGAGGCCGATTGCCGTTTACATAATGCATCGTGACCTTGAAATGTCAAAGTTATGAGATACAAGACAAACATTTTAAATGGCAAGGGGTATTTTGAGTGACCCCTCATTTCAAAGCTAATTTTATTCTCTATACGACGGACGTGGAAGTTTCGAGAAGATTGAAGGTTCAAAAAAAAATCGAAGTCAAATTAAAATTTGCCTTGATGGAAATAGATTTGAAATGAAATTTGCTCTTTAACGGCGTAAATTTGCAAAATATCAATAAAAGTAAACACAGGCAACACACTCGTGCACAAAATACGATGAATTGTTCATAATTTATCGTTAAAAAGCAGTTTTTACTATGAAAATTTGAAAATTATACCAAATACGTAGCACATTTTTTAAAGTTTCTGTCATTCTACAGCCGCAATTTATTCTTTAACTTAATTATTGTATGCAGGATGAAATAAGCTTTCAAATGAGGGGTCACTCTTGCCATTTAAAATTTTTGATCAGTATGTCATAAACTTTGACATTTCAAGGTCACGATGAATTATGTACACGGCAATCGGCCTCATTTACTCATTCATGACTTCGTTCCAAATGTCAAAGTTCTAGCTCAAGCGGTTCCCGAGATACGGAGGGAGGGCGGACTTTATGCCCGCACTGTATAGGGTGGTCCTAAATTCAAAGTCCTAACTCCAGGAGGTTATTCCTTACATCATTATATAAATGAAAGTTCATACAGGCTGTTCCTAAATTCATAGTCCTAACTCCTAACTCTAGGAAGAAAAGTTCCTATGGTCCGGAAATGCTTTATAAAGGAGGGGTACTCAAAAAGTCAGTTTTCTGAAAATTTCTCAAAAGAGCTTATTTCTCTTCAATTTTTTCTTGATTTTTAATAACATCACAAGTGTGCGTTCTTGGGAGGCCTTATACATTTTTTTACATTTTCTTCTGTTGTGGGCCTTTTTTTACCAAATAATAATAAAATCGTAATCTCTGGTCTATTACACATAAAAAAGGTGCTCTTGTTGAATATAGCACAATTTTCGAATAAAATGATTCCAGTTGGTTTAGGGGTCGAAAATGTGTGCTAGCACTTTGTTTTATGTACCTAATTAGTGAAAATAAAGAAATAAAGAGAAAAAAAATTAAAAAATGTGTGCTCTCCCCTCAAGAATGTACACGCTTCTGATTTTATTAAAAAGGAAAGTCCTTTATAACACTAACCATTGCTCCAAAATTTTATCACTTATATGTAATCGCGGGGATGAAACGCGAAAATAGTATCGGGTGTCCCAAAAAAAAACCGGACAAATTATTTTTAGGAATAAGTCAGCCATTTCTCAACCGATTTGGATGAGCCTTGTCTTAAATTAAAGCTTTCGAGTCGTGCAAGACTCTATGACAGATGGTGCTGCCGTAGTGGCCTTATTGATACTTGTTTTAAGGCTTATTTTAGATGCTTGATGGGGATTGGTCAGACAACCACTAATCGTTATGCGACTCAAATGGCCTTGAAGATCGTTCTTTTTTCTGCAAAAATCAGTTTTCAGAATTCTATTTGGTTTACGCATTCATTTTCTGTGATTTTTAAAAAATGTGTCTTTTTACGCTTTACAGGGTGTCTCAGAACGCTCGCACCAAATTCTAATGGAGTATTCAGGAGTAAATTCTGAGTCGATCCGTGTTTTTGAAAATTTCCAGGGACCAATAGTTCTCGAGTCATAAGAGATTTATGAGGACCAATCAGATTTCAGCTTTGAATTGCTCCATAAGGTACTTGAAAGTTAGATGCACTATTTCCTAGGTAACAAGATACTATCAATGAAAATTTATATTGTTGTATCTTGTTACCTAGGAAATAGTGCATCTAACATTAAATTACCTTGTAAAGCAATTAAGAGCTGAAATCTGATTGGTCCTCTTAAACCTCTTATAACTCTGGAACTACTGGACCCTGGAGATTTTCAAAAACACGGATTGACTCAGAATTTAATTCTGAATACTCCATTAGAATTTAGTGCGAGCGTTCTGAGACACCCTGTATAATGATTGATGAGTGATGAGTAAAATTAGTGACGCATAAACACCAAATAGTTTAATTTTTAGTTATAAATTATCGAATTTGATTAAAACAGAGGGGTGACTGCCAATGAGGGACAAATTGGAGAGCTGTTATTCAGCTGATTTTGCATCACTATTACTTTAGTCATATCATAAAAGCGTGAAAATACGGGGAAATATATTTTTTCAAGAAATCACCTCTCTCAAAAACGATTTTGAAGACAAAAGAACGATCTTCAAGGATATCTGAGTCTCATGACGATTGGTTGTTTTCTCACCAATCCCCAAGCACATAAAATAAGTATTTTAAAGCAACTATTAATTGGAATACTACGGCAGCGCTATCTATCATATTTTCTTAGAGAGTTCGAAAACCTGATGGCCTGGATTCCTTTGCTTTAATTTAAAACCACGTTCATCCAAATCTGTGATGATGAAATGTAGGGGTTGAAAAACAGAAAATGTAATAACTCCTTAATTGTTACAGATTTTCGAAACCCGACGTATGCACATACAGGATGTTTCAGAACGTTCGCACTTTTAATATAATTAACCATTAAATTCCAAGGCAATTCGTGTTTTTGAAAATTTCCAGGCTCCAAAAGGGTTCAATAGATGTTAGATGTAGGTACTATTTCCTACGTAACAAAATACGGTACAATCAATGCAAATTTATATTGTTGTACCGGGTGGACCAACACTATTGCCCACCTCAAAAATTGCCTTTTATTTTAAAGCTGGGACTTCGAAATTTTTACAGTGTATATGGCTACCAAGGACCCTTCAAATGAGGGCAAAAGTTTATCTGTCATGCAAAAACTGTGACGTCACGAAATTTTGAAATATCGTTTTTCCAAGAAAAAAAAAATTTTTACCCATAAAATCGTTTTTTGGGCTAATACCTTTATGTTAAGCCCATTTTTTTAAATTTCCGTCATCAGATTAGCCAACTGTAGCAAGCTAAAAATGGTCCATTTTAATTCACAAGTCGGCCACGTAAACAATTGACTACTATGCGAGGGCTTTCTTGGATAACAGCGTACGCTTTTTTCATCTGTCACCAGTTGACAGCGACACGACGTGGCCATTGAACTGCGAAATTGTTTTTAATTTTAATAAACGTGGATTTTTGTAACGAATAATGTTGAAATATGGGTTTAAACTGGGCATCCACCATTTAATTCGCCCACCCAAGGTGCCAGGAGAGGTTACGAACACGGACATTTAATCAGATGGCGGCGCGGCGTGAAGAGGGGCTCCAGTTTGTGTGAAGGGCTCCGGTTTGTGTGAGGGGGTTTTTTCAAATAGCCATTTCCCTAATTCGCATTATTCCATACTTATGTAATTCCACAGGTAATTATTTTGTTGTTATGGCCTGTTTTTTAGTTGGCATTTTTAGGTTAAGTGAGTCGACTTAGTTTGCCCCGTTGAGACTAATATCGAGGACTAAGATATTCACAGCCCAGAATTTAACAGCAACTCGTGTCAAATAAGGACCAAGGAATCGTTTTGCATAACATAATTCATATTCAAAGATAAACTGTAATCGAAGGTGGTGCAAGTGTCAGTTTTCGATTGGCAAATACCTCGTAGGTACCTCCTAAACAAAATCAAGACGTTAATAATTGATGCTTTGAAGTTGGTGAAGCTCAAGTTATTATTTGAACAGCA
This sequence comes from Pycnomerus fuliginosus, assembly GCA_963924575.1. Classification (NCBI taxonomy): domain Eukaryota; kingdom Metazoa; phylum Arthropoda; class Insecta; order Coleoptera; family Zopheridae; genus Pycnomerus; species Pycnomerus fuliginosus. The sequence goes on along the minus strand of OZ004621.1, from coordinate 20,635,477 downwards.
GAAGCAAAAAGGTGCAATGTGGAATTTAATAATCATCATCATGGTGGGCAAATAAGGACTAATTAATCATTGATCACACGACAAGCCATCCAGTGCATAAACAAGACGTGTGTGTGTGCCTTAGTTTCAATTTTTGTCATTAGAATGAACTAAGAATACTGAGATTATTCTTTCGTTTATTAAACAATAATTGCCTATTAAGTAAATTTAATAAATCAGGCTTTCATATTTTTACTTGAATTTCGCGCATTTATTTCATTACGCGCGTTAATTTCCCGCTCAAACTCTTCCAACCCCTTTTAGCTAATCATTAGTCACCCACTAGTGTGATTAGTGTGTGAATTACAATAGTGTTGCAGTGTTTAGGTTGCTAATTTTGAGAAAAATTGCTATTTTGTGAAATCTTCAACCTCTTGAAGAGAAGTGTTTTCCAACTTAGTTTTACATACCTTCTTGTTAGCTGTTTTCACAGCTCTTATCCTGGTTTCCCTCCAGGGAAGCTTTCACGCGTTTTTCTGTGTTGTGAGTGTTAATTATAATTACGTGTAGAAGTGAATCTTGGTGAATTTCCTATACCTAGTGTTAATTAATAGTTTTATTCTATTTTAGTGGAGTGCATTTAATTTTTATCATGCCGATGCAACATCTTTCCTTTTCAGACAAGGTCGACATGATCTTGATTTTTGGAGAATGCCAGCAAAATGCAATGCAAGCAGCAGAATTGTATGCCCAACGTTACCCAGACAGACTTCAACCAGATAGACGAACATTTAAAAGAATTGTAGAGAAACTTAGAGAGACAGGCAGTTTGAAGCCCAAGAAAAAGACAGTGATAAATCCCGCTGTGACTCATGAAATCAATCAAGCTATTGTTTTGAACATAGCTGAAAATAATCCCCAAGTCAGCAGTCGAGAAATGAAGCAATCAAGCGGCATAAGTAAGTCATCGATTCTAAGAATATTAAAAAGGCACAAATTCCATGCATATCACATCGAACTGCATCAGGAACTACATGGAGAGGATTTTATGAACAGGGTGAGATTTTGCACGTGGGCCCAAGAGAAACTGCAGGAAAATCAGGACTTCTTCAAGTTTGTGCTTTTCACCGATGAATGCACATTCAAATCTAATGGGCACGTAAACAGGCATAATATGCACTATTGGTCGGTGGTTAACCCACATTGGATGAGAGAAGAAAAAACACAAGACATATGGTCACTGAACGTGTGGGGAGGAATTATTGACAACCGATTAGTTGGTCCATTCTTTTTTGAAGGCCATCTGACTGGTGCGATGTATGCAGAGTTCTTAAGAAATTCATTAGATGACTTACTAGAAGATGTGCCATTAAATGTGATCCAAAATTTGTGGTTTCAGCAAGATGGTGCGCCTCCACATTTCAGTCGAGAAGCTCGTGGTGTGGCAGATGAAAAGTTTCCAGATAAATGGATTGGTCGTGGTGGTCCAATTGCTTGGCCAGCTAGATCTCCCGATCTCACACCTATGGATTTTTTCACATGGGGAGTTGTGCAAGAAATTGTGTACAGAACACAGCCAACCACGAGACAAGACATGCAGCAACGACTCGTAGATGCCTTCCAGACAATCAATGAACGAAATACAGCAGCTACAGTCCAAAATTCATTTCAGCGACGTGCTCAGATGTGCATCGAAAGAGAAGGCCACCACTTTGAGCAGTACCTGTAATCAGGTAAGTACTTTTTGTGAAGTGATCTGTGCTATAGTGGTTGCAGTGCAGTGAATTTGGTGATGATTGTGTAGTGATGGGTTGTGGTAGTGAGTAATGCATCACTTTAGGTAAGTACAAGCCGTAAGTTCCTTGTACACAATTTTGTCTATGATGATTAGTAGAGCTCTTTCACAATATTTGAAGGATCCACAATTCTGAGACATCCAAAACAGCTAAAAGACCATAGTTTATGTAACACAATCAGTCAATCAAATTCAATTTATTGTTGTTAGTTTGATCATACAGGATTTAAGTTTCAATTTATATCCTTGAAAAATTATAATTATTGTGATTGCAACTTCAACTTTACAGCAACACACTTTCGCCAGCTAAAAACACTTGGTTTTACATCACCCTACAATTTACCAAACAATTTAACCCAACTAGTTAAGAAATGGCATCGGGCTATAATTCTTCTACCTTCGGCTACAGTTTATCTCTGAATTTTAATTATGTTAGTTGAAACGATAGTTTAACAATTCCTTTGCCCTTATTTAGATCAGATGATGTTAAATTTAGAGGCTGTAAATATCAATTTTGTTATGCAAAACGATTCCTTGGTCCTTATTTGACACGAGTTGCTGTTAAATTCTGGGCTGTGAATATCTTAGTCCTCGATATTAGTCTCAACGGGGCAAACTAAGTCGACTCACTTAACCTAAAAATGCCAACTAAAAAACAGGCCATAACAACAAAATAATTACCTGTGGAATTACATAAGTATGGAATAATGCGAATTAGGGAAATGGCTATTTGAAAAAACCCCCTCACACAAACCGGAGCCCTTCACACAAACTGGAGCCCCTCTTCACGCCGCGCCGCCATCTGATTAAATGTCCGTGTTCGTAACCTCTCCTGGCACCTTGGGTGGGCGAATTAAATGGTGGATGCCCAGTTTAAACCCATATTTCAACATTATTCGTTACAAAAATCCACGTTTATTAAAATTAAAAACAATTTCGCAGTTCAATGGCCACGTCGTGTCGCTGTCAACTGGTGACAGATGAAAAAAGCGTACGCTGTTATCCAAGAAAGCCCTCGCATAGTAGTCAATTGTTTACGTGGCCGACTTGTGAATTAAAATGGACCATTTTTAGCTTGCTACAGTTGGCTAATCTGATGACGGAAATTTAAAAAAATGGGCTTAACATAAAGGTATTAGCCCAAAAAACGATTTTATGGGTAAAAAATTTTTTTTTCTTGGAAAAACGACATTTCAAAATTTCGTGACGTCACAGTTTTTGAATGACAGATAAACTTTTGCCCTCATTTGAAGGGTCCTTGGTAGCCATATACACTGTAAAAATTTCGAAGTCCCAGCTTTAAAATAAAGGGCAATTTTTGAGGTGGGCAATAGTGTTGGTCCACCCGGTATATTGTTACCTGAACTGAAACCTCATTCTTCTATTTAAATATTTTATAACTGGAGAACTATTGGACCCTGGAAATTTTTAAAAACATAATCGACTTAGGAGGTGTAAGTGTTCGAGGACACCCTGTATTTTGATGTTTTTTCGAAAAAATCGTGTTGATATGTACCTATGTAAAAGATTGTCTGAGTCTACTCTGTTTTGGTTTCCGGGTGCAAACTTTAACAATCTGCACCTAGTGGTAGTGCCTCGCATTCTGTTGTAGTGTGATGTTTATCAAAGCTAAGAAGAACAGGTGAAAATTTACTACTACTGGTAGTTACCTCGTTCCACAAAGCTTTGCAATGGTATTCGCTTTTGGAATAAAAAATTGAAAATATTTTTGCCATTTACAAACAAATTTCCAACCTGATCCAAAGATGCTATTCCCCTTTGCTATTTTTTCTGTTCTGTTTAGGTGAAATGTTTGACTTTTTAGCCCTTTCGTGACTCAAGGGTTCAATTTCTTCCATGCCCATTTTTGGTATTTAGGATGGGAGAAGTGATAGAGGGTGAACTTTGAGGATGAATTTTTTAACGGTCTGCTTGAAGGTGATTTCAGAGTTCGTTTAAATACCGTCAACCGTAAGAAAGATTTCAATTTTTCCAAAAAACGCGACCTTCAGTTTTTCAGGATAAATCACCAAAATTTCACCGATTTTCTAATTCTTATCATTTCCGAGATCTGAATAGTAGGGAAAAAAAGAATATGACAATTAACTAGAAGTTAGTCTTTTCTGGAGATGAAAAGAAAGGCCCAGAGGGGGTTGAAAGATTTAACACATACAATATAAATAGGGGTTGGTGAACTCGAAATCTTGTAGAAAATTTTGTTTTATTTTTAATGTATTGGTGGCAAGAGTTCATCAACCCCTATTTAATCATTTGATGCCACTTTGTGACGATGGACTACCTATTAAAAACATACAATATACTTAGCAACTCCTCAAGTTGGAAAATTTTCTAAAGGGATGGAAAAAAAATAATTTCGGCCATCAGTTTTAACAACAGTTGCATCGCAAATCGTTCGTTTTGATTAGTCGTGGTGGTGGCCAATAGCAACAGCGCACTTTTCTCACGCAGGGCAATATGACTTGAAATGTGCTTCTTAGGGTCAAATTATATTTCAGCTACTTAGTTAGAATTAGAATTAGATGGGACGAGCGAGTTGCAAGTGAGCAATCAAAACTAATAGTGACATATTTCACCTCAAGCAGGACAAAAAAAGATATTTGCGCAATTGTTTTAACTTCTACGCTTCAGCGCAGCAGTTACTGAAATCTATCGAAAAATGGAATTTCCAACAACACCAAATCTTTGCGTTTTAGGGTCCTAGAACCCAAAGAAGTGGTTTGTGGTTTGTCTGTCTGTAACAGGCTACAGCCCAAATTTCTGGACTGATCTGACTGAAATTTGGTATGTGCAGCTTGTATGGTCCAAAGAAGAACTGATTAGAACTTGAGCCAAATCGGTCCAGTAAAGTACCATTTTGCCACATCAACTTCAAAATTTCAAATGCAAATTTTGTGAAAAAGTAGAAGTTTCTGCCATCACCCTACTCATTATAAACATCATTTTTTTTATCCCGCATTAGTTGGAATGACTCATGACCCCATCTCTAACATGGGGGAATGAGAAAAGACTATATCATTCTCTCATTTCCTCATGTTAGTAGAGTATATGGGACGTCACTTAACCTAGGTAAAAGTCGTGCCGTATATTAACGAACGCGAGGATTGTGTGTCTCAGGTTTTTTCTCTCTTGGTTTGTAAACGGGACTTCAGCTCTGTCAAAATTTCTGTCATGGACAATAATTAACAACAAAGATCTCTTTCAACCTCCATTGTTACTGTTATTGACACTGACAATGAGTGACGGCAGAGATGACAGGAGTTTTGACGGATGTGGAATCCCGTTTACAAACTAACAGAAAAAAAGCCTGAGACACACAACCCCGTGTTCGTAAATATGCGACGAGACTTTACGTCAATATTGTCAACAATTTAAAAATGTATTATTTTCTTTAAATCTTTTTGCACTACAAAAAAACAGAAATTACTTAGATTTTACCTGAAACAGTAGCAAATCCAGCAGTCAGCAATGAGTGGATCTCTGAGTCGGTTAAATAGTGAAGATAGGGCTTAAGTACAAGTGGCGCCTCACTCTTGAACCAAAGAGACCTTAATTATTAATTAATAGAAATGAAGCTCCTGATGCTTGATTGTCCGTTAAAAATAAAACAAAACGGCCACACTAGCCGAACTTACTTGCCCTAAAAATATGTTTGAAGCACTATTCACACTTTCACAAATTGAAGTGCCCATAACCCATTGCAGGAATCTTCCTATATTCCCCACGACGCTTTGCATAATTCCATAATAATACAAAATATTTACCATGAAACCCATAAAATAAATTGTAGCTAACGCCTAAAAACACAAAATTAATACAAGAAAAGATTGTCATATCTCAACATTAAACGCAAAAACTCCTTTTTGAATGACAAGCTCGTCGCTGTAGACAAAAGCGGAACCCTTTACGGCATAATCCAGAAAAGTTGTCACTTTGTTTCCTATACACTCGAAAATATTTCGACCTGTCGCCCACCTTATCGTTAACAAACCGAAGACGAACTGTAAAATCAACCCCCAAATCACTGTGTGCCAGGGGATCTGAAATATTTTGTTAAAAAAATCTACGCAGGTAAAAATTTCACCTGTTTTTTGTAAGGACAAATGAGGAATGCCACTGAAACGTAAAAACATAGTCCTGATATTGGAATTAATCTCGTCCTGTCATTTTTTGTATCAATTATGAGGTAAACTAAAGCGGCTGCTAAAGCTAAAATATAAAATATGTACGAACCATACCTAGGATAGGAGGAGAAAATAGTTAGCGAACAGATATTTTGTAAAATATTACCGTATTTTTGACAATAAGTTAGCAGTTGGTGTCCAGATGAATTTTTTGAATTTGGGAATTGCAAACGGTTTCAATAGGTATTTGTAAGTGATTCCAAAATTTATAATGCAAAATATAATGATGAGGAAACCATATCCGGAGCAGGTTGTTTCCTCCACGGTTAAATCTGAAGGGGAAAGAACAGGATCATATGCCTCTTACCAACAAATACGGGGTTGAAACAAATTATTGTAACATGTCGTTTAAGCCATTTGCGACTATGTCAAAACGAAGCGTCAAAGACACGTTCGATGTTACAATCATTTGTAACAAGCCTGTATACAACATGTACTGACTTGTATGTTCTATAAAGTAGTAGGTGGCCCATCCGAAATGTGCCCATACTAAGAGAGCGCTGAGTAATTTCAGTCCAAATTTTAACAGATCTTTCTTTGATGGTTTTGGTCGAGTTTCAGTCGTTTCTCGAACCTCCAGATAATGCTTGTCGGAAATCTCTTCCACATTCTGAGAAAGTTTTAGTGGTTTAAGATATATACAAAAAATGCAACAGAAGATGATTAGTGGCTTTTTTTTCAATTTTAACCCTGTATTTTAAGCCCGTTAAAAATCACCACTCAGTAACATTTTTGGTTTGTCATTTCAGCGAACTTGATTTAGCAATTTTCTAGTTATTTTCATGCTATAGATTACTAAAATAGAAGTCTGCCATAAATCTGGCGGGACAGGGGCTAATGGCAGCCATTTTAATTCCTCAAAAATTGACAACTCGGATACCGTAAAAGATCGAAATTTTATTAAATTAGAAAAAAGTTGTGCTTTTCAGTGTAGATTAAGAATCTGGAAAGAAATTGAAGATATCTGGTTTGGCTCCTGAAATATACTGAAAAAAACTGAAAAATGTCATATTTTAATCTAGAAGCGGCTTAGAAAAGTTTTCGTCGCCTCATTTTATTCTTCTTGCAAGGTAATATAATTGAAGCAAATTTCATAATGATCTGCCAATTAGTAAGCAAGTTATAACACGTTGTCAATTTTCAGTCTTTTCAGTATATTTCAGTAACCAATCTAGATATCTTATATTTCTTTTCAGATTCTTAATTTGCACTGAAAAATACAACTTTTTTCTAATTTAATAAAATTTCGTATCTGTTACCGTTTTCGAGATGTCAATTTTTGAAAAATTTAAATGTCCGCCATTAGCCCCTGTCCCACAAGATTTATGGCAGACTTCCGTTTTAGTAATCTCCAGCATGAAAACAACTATAAAAGTGCTAAAGCAAACTCGCTGAAATGACATACCAAAAATGTTCACTGCCTACCGGAATATAAATTGCCGCACCCCAAATTGCAGTTGCATAAAAATATAGTAATTTTGATTGATTTTTAAGTGGTCCCAGTTCATAATACAGAAATAAATAAATAAAAAATAGTATTACCTTACTGATGTCTTCCGTCAACTGGAGATCACTCATTTTCCTTGATTAATCGCCACATAAACTTCATTTCATTCTACAATCAAAATATGTATCTCAATCGACTGTATATCCCCAGTTGATTAATTTGTGTTGAACAGAATGAGAAAACTGTTTGGCAGGGTTTAAGTATGATTAAAAGTCGTGATAAGAGGTCTATAAAATAATTTCGTAATAATTTTAAGAGTAAAAATCTTCTAAGGTGCGTACCTACCTATACTATTTCAGGCAATAATATTTTATTACATATTGTAATGGTTTTTTTAAAGTTATAAAAACATTTAACAAAAATGCGCAGTAATACCTACCTACCTGTGTTCCATATTTTAACAAAACGACTGCGTATACACAATAATGCTATGTGTCAATCATCTCTGGCTGTCTCTGGTCAGGATTTCCCCTCTTTTGACTCGGTAGAAATGGAAAGTTAAATACTTTATAAGACACACGTACAATAAATAACTATGAAAATTGATATATTACGTATTTGTTAACCGTAAAGCGCTGTGGAAAAACTCAAGGTGAAATAAAATAATAATTAGGTACATTACCCATTCAGAGACAATTTGGAAAATATCACAATTAGTGGACGGACGTAACTGAAATTTTTAACATAAAAGCGATTAAGGGTTTGTAGAAGAAGTAAAAGGTATATTCTTACCGACGTTTCGTACACCGTTGCAGGTGACATTTTCAGGGCTGGATTGGCCGCTCAACAATTCAATTGGTCAAAATCAACATCCCCTAACTCCTCAAGCACTAGATGGATTTGGATAAACCTTTTTTCCGCGGATAGCACGTTTTATTGGCTATAACATGGCTTGTTACGAGTTTTGTGCACGCCCCCTTTATTTATATACAGGGTGCCAAAGCCGGGCACTGTAAAATAGCAAAAGTTTAAACCACCCCGATTCTGAAAGCTATTTTTTTATTTTTTTTCACTGCTTGAGAAGATGGACGTTTTTTTGAAATTACCTCCATCTTCTCTAATTAGGGTGCAGGGCCAAAAAAACTTTGCGTCGGTCGTTAATAGCGTCTTTACTTCTGCACAAATTTTAATATCTCGGGGTCCTTGTAACGCAAAAACCTCACTCTAAAATAAAATGTCACCCATTCGAAAAAAAAGAAATATACGTTAGAAAAAGGTTTATCCAAATCCATCAAATGTTTGAGGAGTTATGGCATGATGTTGAATTTGACTCAAATTTCTAGGTGGACCAATTGAATTGTTGAGCAAACTTGAAGAAACAAACCGTTCAAAGCGTAAATAAAATTATAGCTCCCTACCTAATTTCTTGTATCATAGAGGCCTTTGTATTTTTACAGGCATGAACGGAGATGATTCCTTGAGGCTTAATCAGGAGCCGGTGCTGGACTTTTCTGATCTACAATGGGCCATGACGGTATGTTACAAATTTCCTTATTATTGGTATAATTCGAAAAATAATGAAAGCCATCGTTTTTGTTATAGATTTTATTAAGTACTATTTCACTTCAAAAAGCAATTTAAAAAAATTTTTGAACTGTGCTTGCGGTCTCACCTTTCTGTACATTTTCTTGGCGCAAGAAAACAGATGACAAATAGGTGACAGTTTGTCACTTGTGTTTCCATTAGAAAAATTGACGAATTGAAGGAGGAATGCAATGGACAGGTTGGCTTAATGCTTTTCGTGAGAAGGTATAGCTCATACGTCATCAAAATTAATATTTCATTTTATGGCCTTACCCTGTTGCAAATGACCAGTAGAAGTGCTATAGAAACCATTAGAAACTGCCACTGGTTTGTGTTGGTGTTTAATGTGTATACTGGTCTGTACTGGAACGATACAACTGGAATGTACTTGGAATATCCCACGAATTGATTTTTATAATGATTTCTAATGGATGCTACTGGTCCTGTAGACTGCTTGTAAATACCAGTAGAAATGAGAAAACTATTTCTTCTAAAATCTAATGGATTGTACTGGCTTTGTATTCGTACTGGGAAAATCCATTAGAATTCGAGTAGATGGCGCCAGTTGCAGAATTTGAGCCAATAGGAATCAAACAAGTCCTGCCTGTTTACAATTCATATCATCTTTCATATTAGTAGGTAGCCATCTTTGATGCAGTTGGTCTTAGTCATTGGCAATGTTTTTCTTGCAAGATTTTCGTGAGTTTCTGATTTCGTTTAGGAGATTTTGGTGAAGTGTGGGCAATGTATCGTTGAGGACAATTTGGAACAGTTTAGACTCTTTAGGATTCAGGATGAGCGTTAGCCCGCCAGCGAAGTCAACAGAAAACCATCATCTTGCTTTGACAAAAGCCTGAAGTAAAAGTTAGGTACGCTATTTGGCAACCTCTCAAATTTTTCATATTGCTTGAAACTCAAATGATCGAGAGAATGCGTGGAAGATAAAAATCCCCCTCACTAGGTACCTAGCGGGTAAGTTAAAATATTTCGATCCTGAAGTCATGTTTTATATTCTTTAAACTTCCAATTTCGAAAATTTCTGTAACTATTCGACTGCTATCTCTAAAACCTACTGTCAAACTCTTTTATGTACTTTTCACTCTGAGAACCAAACTTTTACGTTACAGATCATTCAACATCGGCTGCAGGAAATGGACTTCTCAAGAAAAGAAAGTCACGTACGCCATCATACGCAGAGTCAATAGCGTTCCATTAATATTTGTATTGTGGATTTCCAGTGAAAATATTTTTTGTTGGATCCTGTAGTGTTTTTATGGGAATCTCTTGTGGATTCTACTGGTTTCCATTGGTGTCTGTTGGAACTGCCCAGTGCGAACCAGGCTAATATTCTATTGGTTTGTACTGGGAATTACCCGTGCAAATACACACATTGAAACCAGTACAATCCACTAGAAATTTTTTTCAATGGTTTCTACTGTGATTTGCAACAGGGTAGGACTGTTTAGGTATATTCGAAAATGCAGAAACACGTCAAAGCTCATTTTAAAAGGTCTTTCAATCAAAACAATAACAGAACAATTGATGCTCCAAAATTGCACTTTTAGTGGACCGATTTGCCCAAAAACTTATCAGAGTTTGGGCTGCAGAGTGTTTGCAGACACAGACATCAAACCCACAGACCTTTTTCAAAAACAACTTTTTTGGGTTCTCAGGACCTTGAAACGTAAAGATTTATTGTTTTTGGCTATTCGATTATTCGATCGATTTTAGAACTGCTCCGCGAAGCGAAGAAGTTAAAAATAATTAGGTATACATTACCTAATCAGAGACAATTTGCACAATAAGAGTTTGTACAAGAAGTATAAGAAATGCCGAAAGAGAATCGTCTGTAGCAAATTATAGTTGCCTAATTTCTTATTGTATCATAGCATTCGCATTTGTAATGTTAAACTTGTAATTCTTGTTACAAAAATAAAAGCATGAAAATTTTGTTTTCACAGGCCCCCGAAGCATGAACGCAGATGAGGCTTAAGGAAGGGGCTCTGGTGCCCTGGACTTTTCTGATCTACGAATAACACTGCGGCACGGAACAATCAATTCCGGATTTTTAGGGACCACCTCTAGAAGTCAACTATACATTCACTATATTGCTTATGATTGATTTAATAAAGAATTGTTCCATTGGGAAATTATTCAGCTCATAAAGTTGTAAAAGCTATCAAAAACTGCATGTAGAATAGGCAACCAATTATACACAATAGTGTTCGATCGGTTGTCAGAGTTCAGGAGTAAACTCCGCACCTGTGGATTGCAAAAGGTGCTCCTGGTGATTGGAGCAGTATAGGCAACCAATGATACACGCCGGTGTACAGTTGGTTGTCGCGAAGTTCCAGGAGTAAAGACCTCGCGTTTCTGTAATCCTGATACAATCTGTCAATTTCTCTGACTTAGTACCAGGGTCTCATAAGGGCGAAGAGGTTTCTGCTCCTGGTGATTAGAGCAGTATAGGCAACCAATTATACACGCCGGTGTACAGTTGGTTGCCGCGAAATGCCAGGAGTAAAGACCTCCTCGTATTTCTGTGATCCTGATACAACTTAGCAAAAATTTCACTGTCTGTAATTTTTCTTAGTTAGTAACAGGATCACAGAAATGCGAGGAGGTCTTTGCTCCTGGGATTTCGTGGCAACCAACTGTACACCGGCGTGTATAATTGGTTGCCTATACCACATGGATCATCAGGAGTAAAGACCTCCTCGCATTTCTGTGATCCTGATACAACCTAGCAAAAATTTCAATAAAATTCTGTAATTTTTCTCAGTTAGTAACAGGATCACAGAAATGCGAAGAGGTCTTTACTCCTGGGATTTCGCGGCAACCAACTGTACACCCGCGTGTATAATTGGTTGCCTATACCACATGGATCATCAGAAGTAAACACCTCCTCGCACCTCTGTGATCCTGATCTAAGGTAGTACAAAATTCCTTTGTTTCCAATCTAGCACCAGTCACCGCTGATACTTTACGGCAACCAACTGTACGCTTGATTGTATAACTGGTTGCCTACGTTGCTGGTATTTAAGAAAACATTGCTCATTCTCTTGCTCTAGCCGTTGCGCTTCACGACAATTCAACTTTCATTCCAAATTTCAATAGTTTATAAATAAAGTTTTATTTTTCTATAAGAATTACACAGTATAAAGAAACTACATCAAAGTCTACAATATATAAAATTAAATCCCACACTTTCTGACGTAAATCTAACATAAAGTAAAGGTTTCTCAATAAATTTTTCTACTTAAATATGATGGTGAGGCGCCGCAGGAGAGGACACTGCCGATGCCTGAGGACTGGGTGGCGTTGGAGTATTAGTTGGAGGTCCTTCAGCCTGAGGCGGTTGATGCGGCGCCATCTGCGGCTGTTGCACAGCCCACTGCCCCTGATCGGCTTGCAATCTTTGATGGGCCTGCTGCCTGGCTCTAAACTCCGCCGCCTTCAACTGTTCCAAATGGAACTGCTGTCTTTCGGTAATCAACTGCTGTCTTTGATACTCCAATCCTTCACGTTCCCTCTCCATCGTCGTTTCAAGTTCCTCAAAATGTCTCAACTTTATCTCCAGTTTCTTCATTTGTGTCTCGACTAACAGAGCCACCAAAGACTTAATCTTTCTCTCTTCAACCGCCGCCAAATGCTTCGCTTTCACCGCAGCAGCTGCTAACGCCGCCGCTGCCGCACTTTGCATTTCACTATCTTTCACGGTTTTTTCCGCTTTAACCTCGGCTTTCTCTGCCTTAGTCTCAGCCGCTTCAGTTTTAACCGTTTTCGTTTCCTCTTTTTCTTCTTTCTCTTCTGGTTTTTTCTCGTCAGTTTTCGCCTCTTCTTCTTTACTCTCCGGCTCTTTCTTGATTTTATCCTCTTCTTCCTTTTCAGGAGCTGTACCGGCGATTCCGGTAAGGGCTAAGTTAGCTGCAGGATCGTACTTTCCCTCAGCTGAAGACGCTTCGACATTTTTTAAGTGAGCTTCCATCACGGCTGCAGGAACCTCGTCTTTAATGCTCGCAAATTCGTTCATAGCCGATTTGGCAGCAGCTGCAGCCACTCGTGGATCCACTATAGACGCCAAAAAAGCTACCGTAGACATTATCGGATTGCCAGATTTGCTAAAAGGGATTGGCTGATAGGCTAACGGTCCTAAACAACCCCCAGCTTCAGGATCCTCCAAATAAGGATCTTCAATAGGTAGTCGTAGGAAGTGCAAGATACACTCGTCCTGCGTCCTTGAACCGACGTGTTCGCAAACTTTGTTCCAATCGTCCTTGTACATCTCCAACCCCTCCAGCAACAGTAAAGTTTCCTGCTCCGTCCAATCTCTAGTTAGAGATGCGGCGGTTTTATTTCTTAAAGCTGCTGGTTTTTTCACGTACTGGTCGAGTTTTAACCCAAAATTTGACATTTGATCAACCCCCTCGCCTTTTTTTACGTCGTGGACGCGATCCAAATCCAGGAGAGTTTTGGCGGCACTGGGTTGTTGAGTTTTCGGCGGGTTGACAGGTTGTAAGCCACTCGGGGTGTCTGACAGTATGTGAAAATGCGACGTAGGGGGCGGACCCATCGGAGTAGGCCGTGAATCAGCGTCAACTTGATAATTAATCAACCCCCATTGTTCCAGGAATGCGTGAACGCGCATAATAGCACAAACATCCCCCGCTAAATTCCTCCTACACGCAGTACTAGTAATATACTCCGTCGGGTTGAGTCGATAAGTATCGATCATGAAGTTTCGGTATGCCAAATAAATCTCCGGCGTCTTCGACTTGTTTCTTCCGTTGAAAAATTCCGCCAAAGCTCTCTTCTCCACTTCGTGGATGGAATTGTAATCGAACCAAGCCGAATACGAGGGGATTATAATGTGGTGGGTCTGTTCAGTGACGTTGTCTTCTTGTCCTTCGTCCTGTGTATTGCTGTCACTGTTTTTCCCGTTTTGCGAATCGTCACCTCTCTCTTCAGCCTCCTCCAGATCGGTGACGGATCCTCCTTTGAGGGGTTGAAGTTCGTGATCTTTCTTGGTGATTTGATTGGCGGCCGAATTCACCTCGACGATGTTCGGTTCGGGCGTCGGTTCTTCCATGTCTTTCGTTAAGTCTTCGGCTTCCATTTCGTCGGGTCTTTGTTTTTTGCCCACGGCCGGACTGCGTCCGCTTTTTCGCTTGCCGCCCTTTAACGTGGGGGAGGGAGAACGTTTTCGTTTCTGCTTCTTCTTGGAGCGGTCCTCGTTCGATAGGTTCATCACGTCTTCTACGGACATTCTCTGAGGGTGTACCTATAAGAAATTGTATAGCTTAAAAAATATTGTATACAGGCTGCATTGTAGAACATCGTAACCACTCATATACAGGGTCAGTCAAAACTACAGCATATCTTTAGTATTATTTGGTATTCAAGACTTGTTAATCTATAAAGTGTCTTTAATCGACATAACATTTTGATGGAATTTGAGACTAGAGGAGTTTTATTCTATAAAAAAAATAACTTTGTATATGACAAATTCTTATTTTGTACTAAAATACGTACAAAATAATGCGAGTTTTGAATCAGTCCTCCAAAAAGACTTTGAAACTGTCAGCAAAATGACAGTATTTTAATTAGAGATGGGCGAAAAGAATTGGAAATATTTAAGAGAATAAATAAATCAGATTCAGGAAGCATTCTCCGTTTTTGAATTTGACCCCAAGTTTAACGTTTTAATAACCTAAAAACTTAAGTAAAATCTGGTAAAATCTTGTTGATTCTTTTTGTGATACGCATCACAGTGAGATAATAAATAATGATCTATAAACAATATACAGTGTGGTCCAACCAAACCAAAAGTCCGTGTTATATTAGAATCAATTATACTTATCATTTTATCACAATTTGGAACCTCCTTACTTATCGCATAATTTAGCAATAAACAATGAGTTATAGTACGATTCGAGGTTCGATTGTTTCACGTACTTAAAGGGTAAATCCACATTCATAATAAAAAGTTCGACTTCAGTGCCTTGATGCACAAATAACCATTAAATGACACCATATACATGTTTGTAATTTTTTTGGGTTTCTTTTCATTGCCCTCTTTATGGACGTTTTATTTTTTTTCTTACGAACATGTATGGTATTTATTGCTGAATTATGCGATAAGACGGGTTTCAAATAATCCATCACGGTACACAAATTTCCTTATTATCGATATAATTCGAAAAATAACCAAATTTGATCGAGATCCATCGTTTTTGTTTCCGATTTTATTAAGTACTTCAGTTCAAAAAGCAATTTTAAAAAATTGATGACGTATGTATGTATGTGCTAGCGACCTCACCTTTCTGTGCAATTTCTTGGTGTAAGAACACAGACGACAAATAGATGACAGTTGTGTAACTTGCTTCCAATAGAAAATTAGATTTGACATCAGTTTGACATTGACGAAATTAAACAGGAGTGAAATGGACAGGTTGGCTCGTACTTTTCCTGGGAACGTAGTTTATTCGTCATCAAAATTGATATTTCATTTTATGACCTTAGCATCAGTTATATTCAAAAATGCAAAAACACGTCAGAGCTCATTTTAAAAGGTCTTTCAATCAGAAAAATAATTCAAAAGTACCGTAATTCCTCATTGCGGTAAAATTAAGGTAATTGATTCTAATATAACCACGGATTTTCTATTTTGTTAATTTACTTCATGGTGAGAGCCGTGTTTTAATACATTTGGACAACACTGTATACCAAATATTAACATATTATGCAGTTTTTGTGGTATTTACTTTATTTACATGTTTGTCGATAAAAATATGACCTAAGTACCTAGTATTTTTATTTAATACTTTACAAGTCCTAGTAAAAATCACAAAGGTCCACTTGTACTACTTATGTATTCAAAAAAACATTTTTGGAATCTAAGCATATAATTTTCTGAATAGAATGAAACCACTTAAATGTCATAAGTGTAAAAACTAAAAACTATTTTTGAGGTAATGTTTTTCCTTCAATTTAGAAAGTTGACACCTCCCTTGTTATTCTAATAAGGGGGGAAAATTTTAAGTCCCATCATTAATTAAATTACGATGCAAACGGCCACAAAAACTAAAATTTTTGACTTATGAGGGGTTTAAGTTTGCCAAAATATTTTTTCAAGTGGTACGGATGCACCATGTGAAAGTAAAAGTAATAGGGCATCTACACAAATGTTTCTTTTGTTTTTTCTTGCCTTACCATTGATATTTGATAGATACATTCAACGTAACAAAATTTCAAAATTTCACTTCAAAAATATACAGGGTGTCCCAATTGTCTGTATTCGGTCGATATCTCCATTATTAGAGAGAGCGAAAAATTGTTAAATCCAAAGTTGTAGAGAATCAAACAAAGCACATTTTTAAAATACATTTATGTATACAGGGTGTTCGCCTAAGGAGTAACGACACAAACATAGATTTTTTTAAATGGCACACCCTGTGTATCAAATTTTTTTAAAATTCTTCGATGAATTCCAAGTGACATTTACTAATCATGTTTTCATCTGAAGTGAATAGTTTGGTAGATATTGGCAATTTCGTGGGAAAAATTACTTTTGCAGTACTTGTTTTAAAAAATCACCCTACAACCAATTTTCAACCTTTAATTTTGGAAATTCTGCATGACCTACCATTCAAGCTTTTAAAAACGGCCCTAGCTTGCTAAGTTTGTTTCCTGCAATATTATGAACTTTGGAATATTCAGACCCCAAAATCTCAAAATTTTCAAATGCACTACCGTCAAATGTTATAGCCATCAGTTGTAAAATTAAATTAGCTTTCATCTGATATATCATATCCCTATATTGATTGACGTTTTGTATTTTTCGTCTTATTCAATAAAATATGATTTTTAGAAATTGGTATTATTTGCTTAATGTTTTTTAAAAGGTGGCTTGGACACGCCATAGTAGGTGCCCGAAGTTCTGTCAGACGTATGTGGTCATAGCCACCCTCTAAAAATATCACGAAGACAGTAAAAAATTATGAAAATTGTATTTTAACGAATAAGACGAAAAATACGAGGCTTGAATATAGGGATATGTAATATCAGATGAAAGCAAATTTAATTTTACAACTGATGGTTATAACATTTAATAGTGGTGTCATTTGAAAATATCAAGATTTTAACGTCTAAACATTCAAAAGTTCGTAATGTTACTGCATACGAGTTTAGGAAGCTAGGACTGTTTGCAAGAGCAGGAAGGGTAGACCAAACCTTCCTTAATAACTTGCAGAATTTCCAAAAGTAAAGGTTGAAAATTACTTGTTGGGTGATTTTTTAAAACAAGTACCGCAAAAGTAATTTTTCCTATAAAATTGCCAATGTCTTTCAAACTATTCACTTCAGAGGAAAATATGATTGGTAAATGTCACTTAAAATTCATAGTAGAATCCAAAAAAATATATACATACAGGATGTGCCATTCAAAAAAACCTATGTTTGTGTCGTTATTCCTTAGGGAAACACCCTGTGTACATTAATATATTTTAAATATGTGCCTTGTTTGATCCTCTACAACTTTGGATCTAACAATTTTCCGCTGTCTCTAATGGTAATGCAAAGATCGACCGAATACAGACAATTGGGACACCCTGTATATAATATATAATTTGAAAAACAAATAAATGAGTCAAAAGCTACGAACGTATCCGAAAGACAGATTTAGCAGAAGAAATCGTAAAACAAAGGGCGTCAACGTAATTTTAAATTTGAAAGCAAAAATTAGGTATCACAAAAGGGGGTTTGCCATTTAAAATTTTGAAGATGCGGTTGCTGAGGGCTAGGGGGTTCGTTATGAAATTTACTACGCACGGATTTAAGTACCCCCCCCCCCCATTTAATTTCAGAGAAATTACGGTTGAATAATTTTCGTTGGAACATCCTGTATACTAATATCAGTACAAAATGATATCAAAGTAACATTCAACTTTGTCATTTTGACAAATAGAATCATAGCTCTATAATCTGCCCCACTGCAATAACAGCAACCACATTTTCGTAAATAATAACAACTGAACCAATAAAAATCTATCTTCTGTCAGTAAAATGTCCTTTTAATATGTCCTTTTAATATTTAACTAGATCAATTGACTTTTGACTTTTAAAAAACCAAGTAAAATCATATTCACGAAAATTCGACCACCAAATGCCGACTGAATAAAAAATAGATTCTTTTTCAGAGAATTAAGAAAGACTAAGATAATTAATGGATTCAAAAATATTTGAATACAAGTTGATCAATGATATAATTCTGAAACTCCCTGTATCTTGGTCTTTAGTGTATAGACACAGAGACATTATACAGGGTGGTGAATTTTTCTTTGCCCAACATTGAGAACTCGAAAACCATAAGAGATCGAGAGTAGGTTAAATTAGAGGAAAGTTGTGCTTTTTCAAGGTGATTAAGATTCTGTAAAAAATTCCCCTATATCTTGATTCGTTCCTGAGTTATCTACAAAAAACTTAACATCGCGACTTAAAACAAAAATTTATATCTTTTAACCTCCCCACAACCGATATAAAAATGGGAGGTTACTGCAATCAATCCAAAATTCGAAATTGAGATAACACCAGATCTTTACGTTTCAAGGTCTCAGGATCACGAAAAAGTGGTTTTTAAAAAATGTCTGTGTGTATGTACGTATGTGAGCACGATTTCTCGGAAACTGTCGAACGGATTTGAATGAAATTTGGAATGTGGTTTAGTGTTGGCCCTCTGGAGAGCCCAGTTAATTTTCTTGCCGATCCGCAAACGCCAAGTGCCTTTTTGGCACACTAACTATGAAATTTGACTTATGAACACAATTTTTTTTTTATCAACACATGAAAGGTCTTCGAATTCTGTATCTAGAAATGTATTCATACTTAGCGCCTTTTTGGCACAAAATCAAAAAAATCGAAATTTCCAAGAAACATTAAATAACACGCTACAGTCCAAACTACTAGATCGATTTGGCTGAAATTTGGTAGGTAGAGATACCATTACCAGCCGAAGAGCTGACCTAATTTTGACGGCAATCGGCGAACGGCAAGTGCCATTTTGGCATACCAACTTTGAAACTTGAATAATGAACTCCCATTTTCTCTATCAGCACATGAAAAGTTTTCAAATTTTGTTTTCAAAATTGTATTCAAACTTAGTGCCCTTTTGGCAAAAGATCGTCAAATTTAGAAAAATCACAGAAAGCACCTTAGGTTTGGTGGAGTGAAACTTAGATATAGTAAATAGTAACATTTACTTGATATTGGTGATAGGATTGGAAAATTCACCAAGTGGGGAGGCTCCAGCCGCTTCCGTCGCTGCCCATTTTTTAACACTGGGGTGGTATTCAAATATGAAACTTGGAACTTTTTTATTTTTGACAGCTGTCAATTTAATGGCATTGACAGAAATTTTCTAAGCTATCCACATTTTGAGCAATGACAGTTGACTTTTCTTTTTCTTATGGCCGCCATATTGGATTTTAGCACCACCTGATGCACAAAAAAATTGGGTTTTGAAAAATGTAAACAATATGGGCTTTGAAAAAATATGTCAAAGTTTGAGTCACACCATACCAAGGCGTATTTTATTACGGTTGGATTGGAAAAATCCGTGTACTCTTTTCAATTCTTTCTCATCTAAATTTAGGCCGATTTTACAAATTATTCATAGCAATTTTCAAAATTTGACGATCTGTCAAAAAAGTCCATGTTGGCTACATTATTGAAAAGCTAATTTTTTTGTGCATTTAATGGTGCTAAAATCTAACATGGCGGCCATAAAAAAGAAAACTTGGCTGTCGTTGCTCAAAATCAAGAAGGCCTAGAAAATTTTTGTCAATTCTGTTGAACTGACAGCTGTCAAAAATATAAAAGTTCCAAGTTTCAATTTTCAAAAATCGTTAGAAAGATGAATTTTTCTTTAAAATCGCGCTTTTCAATTTTTTCGGGATAAACTCAGGAACGAATCAAGGTAAAGAAGAATTCTTTAGTTTCTTCATCGCCTTGAAAAAACGCAACTTTTTTCTAATTTAAGCTACTCTCCATCTCTTATGGTGTCCGAGTTTCCAATGGTGGGCAGCGAAAAATTCATCACCCTGTATAAAAATAACTAAGGTAGGCTATTGATGTGATCGCATTTTTAAATTAAAATTCTGGTTTATTACACTATTCGCGATTCGAACTAATTTTGTGACGTCACAAATGGGAATATTTTGTTGGAAGCGCGTCCAATCAAATGTCACCAAAAGCGTTGGAGATTAAATTTCAGCGCTCCTCATTGGCCCCCTTCCCACTTTCTCATTCGTGACGTCACACACCAGAGGGCGTCCTCCTTAGCTAAAGTTAATGGTACAGTCGCGAATAATAGCAATCAAAGAATTAAGTTAGTGGATACATTACCTTTCTCTATCCGATCCATAAGGAAAGATTGAAAAAAGGAAAAATCGGAATTATTAAAATTTAAAATACAAAGCGATCATTTAAACATGATAAATCTGTACACTTACCTTTTTGTGTCCAAATTCATCGACTTCATAGTCCTCCTCCGCCATCCATTCATTATAATTGTCAGTGTCAATCAACCACGAACAAGAGACTCTCCATGGCTCATTCCTCGGACTTGGAGCATCACTACTCAACCCCTCGGCAGCAATGTCGTAATTCCCCCAAGTATCGAAGGAGTTCGGAAAGTAATACCAATGCATCATAACCATTTTATCTCGTTTAAAAATTGGACGCCCGTATTCCTCCTCCAAGGAATCGACGGTGGGATAACAAATATGCGTAGCCTGCTCCTCCGACTCCACCACTTGAGCAAACCTCTTCCGTACCATGTCCTTGAGTTTCAACGAGAGGTTCTTGTCCACTTCCGGTTTGATGTAAATAATAGGGAGGACATAGACGCGATTTTGAACAATTGCTTTCTCCATCGACTGAAACATTTCAAAAACCCTGTCGGCCTTGCCTCCGGTGTTTTGCTTTCCAGTGGGGATTTCGAAACGGCGCCAACTGTGCTCATTTTTGAACTTGTAAGCCGCTAGTAGCATGTGGCACAGAGCCCCACCCGGTTTAAAATCCATGAAAAATCGAACCTGGAAATTTTATTTCAGTAAAAATTCATGAGAAATTGATTGGTGTATCAAAAGAAAAGAATTTTGGCATTTCGTTTTGTAATAGTCGCCAAAACTTACCTTTTACTATCCTAAGAAGAAAGTTTATTTAAGGTTTTGCTATAGTTCAACATCTTTAGCCCTCTACCGCCCCTCAAATATTGGTTATTTTGAAATTCCAAGTCTACAACGAATAATTTTTTTAAATTCATTATTTATTGTTTTTCTATCACTAGTAGGTTCGGAGTAGATTTTAAAGACCACTAAAGGCCGTTTTTTAACCTCCCCAACTCCAACAAGATTTTAAAAAAATGGGAGGTTACTGCAATCACTAAAATTTTCGAATTCGAGATAGCACCAGATCTTCACGTTTTGAGGTCTCAGGAACCCAAAAAAGCGGTTTTCAAAATGTGTCTGTGTGTGTGTACGTACGTTTGTAAACACGCCACAGCCAAAACTACTAAACCGATTTATCTGAAATTTGGTGCGTAGGCATCTCATAACCCAACTTAGATCTGAAAAGCTTTTGGAGCCAATCGTGCAACTAGAAATGCCATTTTGGCACATCAACTTTTAAATTTTAAATGCAAACCCCCATTTTTCACGTCACGATAGGAAAGGCCTTCAAATTCTGCTTCTAAAAATGCATTCATTCTTAGTGCCCTTTTGACCAAAAATTTAAAAAAAAATGATTTTTATCGGACTTTTAAATCGCGGTACAGCCCAAGCCCCCGAACCGATTTGGCTGAAATTTTGCACATGGGCATTGTATTGCACGTCGAAGAGCTGAACAAATTTTGGATTCAATCGGCCCACGGAAAGTGCCGTTTTGGCACACCAATTTCCAACTTTAAAATTATTCACTCATTTAACCATCCAAAACAAGTTTTTGAAAGATTTATTGTCACAATCAGAAAGGTCTTCAAATTCTAGTTTTAAATAAGACAAAATTCGTTCGCATTTAGTGCTCTTTGGGTCAAAAAATCGAAAATTTGTAGTACCACTAAAAATACATTATAGCCCAGATTAGTGAATCGATTTGGCTGAAATTTGCTACATGGAGATTGGGTGACCCGTTGAAGACCTGAAAGGCTTTTGGAAGCAATTGGTCCACGGGAAGTGCCATTTAAGCATATCAACTTTAAATTTTAAAGCAAGGCCTCCTTTTTTATGTCGCCATTAGAAAGACGATCAAATTCTGGTTCTAAAAATATATTCACAGTTTCTACCATTTCAGTGGAAAATAGAGAAAAAATTCTTTCTCATTGAAAGGGAGCGGGCTGACAGTGGATGACAAATTCTGTTGAATTGACTACTATCTACACAGAATACAAAGATCCACGCGATGGGGAGGTTCCAGCCGCTTCTCTGCTGCATTTTTTTTTCATCTCTATAATCTGTCCGGGATCCACACGACCGAGATTCACCCGATTTCCATGGCGATTCATTGTTGACAACAATGATTCACCATGGAAATAGGGTGAATCCCGGTCGTGTGGATCCCGGACAGACCATAGTTAAATTTAGCTACCTACTGCCATATGGTTTCAACGACAATTAACTCTAATTAATCAAGTTGCTGGTGCATGCATGACAGAACTTATGACACTACTGGTTGACGTCTAAAGTTCAGACGTTATATTTTCGTGTGTTTTTTATTCGAATTTCTGTGCTTCCCTTTCGAGTTAAGAAGAATATTTCAAAGGCAATTTACACTAGAAATAGTCTCGAGTGGCCTATATTTGGTGGGCCTTCGAAGACTAAAAAAACGCACCATTTAACGTTTGAACTTTAGACGTCAACCAGTACTGTCATACATAAGTTCTGTCATGCATGCACCAGCAACTTGATTGATGAGTTAATTGTCTTTGAAACTATAATGCAATGGCCATCTAGTAGGAAGCTAAATTTAACTAGAGATGAAAAAACGGCTGTTAGTGATCTTTAAAATCTACTCCGAGCCTACTACTAGTGACAGAAAAACAATAAATGTTGCATTTAAAAAAAAATTTCATTGTAAACTTGAGATTTCAAAATAACATAATATTTGAGGGGCGGTAGAGGGCTGAAAACGTTGAACTATAGCAAAACCTTAAATAAACTTTCTTTTCAGGATAGTAAAAGGCAAGTTTTGGCGACTATTACAAAACGAAATTCCAAAATTCTTTTTTTTCGATACACCCTATTGACTAACCGGGATCCGAGTCATCGGGGGCTTCTGGACATGTTTACCCAAGAAATCCTCCTGGAACTGCAACAACTGGATGACCAAGGTCGCCAGACTTTTGTTCGTTACACTATTCGCCGGCTCAGCTTGCAAGTACTGAAATAAATGGAAAATCCTTAGTAAACAGGTGACATAACCTCACTTTCTCCACTCACCTTTTTGCCGTTTTTTTGCAACCATTGCCTTACAATCTCCAAGCTGGCGAGAGTTTCAGGCGCTTCGAAGTATTTCACGTTGGGACCCCCGTCCTTTTTAGGCCCTAGAGACATCATTTTCGGGAAACTTCAGTGAAGACGCCGCCCCCCACTTTCCACCAAATTGCACAACTGGAAATGGACGTTTTGCGGTGTAAAGTCTCCTGTTGTCTGTTTTACACTTTTTTCATAACAAAATTAAAATTCGGCCCTAATAATTGTAAAATAATTAACTTTTTCGAGGACGCTACACCATCACTGTCACTGATTTATGCAACCAGTAAAACCAGAATCAGTGCAGTGCCAACTGCCAACCCATGTAATTAAAATCCCTAGGTCGAAAAAGATTTTGAGACCTCTTCCCGCCATATATGTATTAGAGGTATATGGCTAACTCCCTATTTCAACCCATTGAATGGCCAGGAACCAAAAGAGAGGGACATGTTCGTCTCCGTCTAATGCTTTTTGTATCAAGGATTGCATACTTAGCCTGATTATGACGGGGTTTCTCGGGTATCAAACATAGTGGCGCAAATTTTAAATTCAATCTCAAACTCGCACGCATTTTAATCGCAGCTAATTTGGGCAATTTTTATGGAGTTGAGGTGGTGCAGTCGTAATAAATGATAAATGTCATTTTGACGGTTCACTCTGTGGTAAAAGTCATTCTAATAATCATTTTCGCCTTTTCGTGTGCAATTTAGCAAATTGCTTGCTTCTAAAATGAAAATCAGCTTCCATTTTCTAGGTGGTGATGTAAACTATCATACATTAATATAATTCTGTCAGTTTAGCACAGGTATCGATACTGATGTTTATTATTTTCTGAAGAAGAAGAGTCTTGTAGGTAATAAAGCTAAGTACAAAGTAGTTTTTTAGTTAGGAGGTCCTCGAGTGGCTACAGGTATAAGTAAGTAGGTACACGTACTTACGCCTTTCAGAATTGCGTCCCACTTAACTAGAAAAATTGAAGATTTTTGTCACCATTTTTTGCTTTTGTGAAGACCTAAGAATCATGAAACTTAACTGAATCTTTATTATTTAAATGTACACGATCTACTACATATTTAGGTACCTAGGTACTGATTGTCTAAAAGTTTTCCTCATTTTATTTGTAACTCGTTTCTGTAACCTTCGATTACTTCCTTGGACTTAACTGCTGCCATAGACGAATCATCTGCTGCTTAATTCTTTGAGACTTCATCTTATCTGCTTCTTTGGTAAATTGAATGGTTCTTTTTGCCTTTTTAGGTGAATCCAGATCTAAAACATCAACTTTACTTATAAATCTTGGATTTGCAAATTTACGTTTACCTTGATGTTTATCTGGAGAAATTGTTCTCGGTGGTATTAATTATCTCATTTACATTGGTCAATATCTGTAAAACATGCAGGTACATTAAATATAGAAGTCATGTTGACTTTGATGCTCCAGTTGTGACCGCCTCAACACATTTCAGTCAGTCAGTCTAAACCGCACACTTCCAACCAGGCACTATTAGTTTCAAGGTGCTTTAAAAACCTGAAAAAACAAATAATGAACCATCATAGGCATAATTAAGATAAGCAGGAATTACAGAGGTAGGGTTTGTTCTTTGAGATAAAGGGAGTTATTCTTATTAAGATCAGTAGGACTTACTTGGGTAACCGATCATGTTTCTTCAGCGCCGTTCAGCCTACGCTTTCCTGGTTTTTTATAGCACATATAAACATTGATGAACCATGATTATCTCTTAAAGGTAGATTTTATTAATGGGGAGAAAAAGCAACGAACGAACGTGAGGGCGATAATGACAACACTTTGACAAGTTGTCACTGAAGTAAAATGATAAGTAAAACGCGTTGCTTATGCAACACCACAAGCTTCCAATGGCGATAGAACGGTCGCGACCGGTCGCGTCTATCTCTCTTTTATGTTGCGGCTTCCCGGACTTAATCAGCAATATACCTCTAATACATATATGCTTCCCGCCTTCTCTATAAAATAGTCGTATTGCGTTGTCTCGTTTTTTATTTTACACTTTTTCACAACAAAATTAAATGCGGAAATTTTTTGCGAATAATATCGCACATGGAACATGACCCTCAAGGTCATATTCATATAATATTCCATGAGCGATTGTTGGCAAATTTTTTTGCGATATATCGCCACTATCGCCATTTCTGTAGTTTTCCACTAAATATTGGCGGATTCCACTAAAAAATAAGGGTTTTTAGTATAAGAGGGTCCTTTTCTAATTGTGACGTCAAGCCAATCAAGCGGCAGCGCACTATGCGCAGATGGTACTGTTTATGGAGGCGCATAGGGGGTCTGACATGGCACATCTTCCATCCTTTTATGCTGAAAACCCTTATTCAGTAAAACTCCCCAGAAATCGCGATATATCGCACATGGAATACGACCTTTATCCTTATTCATGAAACTAGCGAACCAGGCCAGGACAGGAAGGAACAAGATTAGGTAGGTACCTACCTAAATAAAATTTCAGAAACTTTCATCAACTTACAAGTCCCGCCGCATATTAACGAAAGCGGGGGTTGTATGTCTCAGGCTTTTTTTCTCTTGGTTTGTAAACGGGATTTCACATCCGTCAAAACTATGTCAAAACTCCCGTCACTCACTGTCAGTGTCAATAAATTGTAACAATGAAGATTGAAAGGGGTCTTTGTTGTCAATTATTGTCCATGACAGGAATTTTGACAGAACTGAAATCCCGTTTACAAACCAACAGAAAAAAAGCCTGAGACACACAACCCCCACTTTCGTTATATGCGACAGGACTTTATGTAATAAAGCCTCAATGGTAATGGACGTTTTCAGTTTTACCTGAGCGGCGCGCGCATGTTGGTTCTCTAGCGAGCTCACGCATTGGCTGGATGTCTGTCACAGTTGATTTTTACCCAATGAGATCTTTTTTACCTGTGTGTTTCGTTTGAAACTTGAAAACCAACCTGCGCGTGCATGAAGTCCGGGGATTTCAGGGGGATGTCCGGGGGTTTCAAGGGATGTTTGGTGTACAAAATGCGGTTAGCGATTTACCCCCCCATGCATGATATTTTTATTCATCATGTTGACACATTAGAATCTGTATTGGCATATCCTCTTTATCCGACAAACTTTTTTTTTATTAATACTTTATTATTCTAAAAGAACCTACAAAACTATGTACATTTCACAGCCAAAAAGACAAAACAGACAAAAAGAAAGGATACCGAAAGGATATCCTGTTAACTAGAACAAAAAAATGCCTTTGGAAAAAAGATTTACCTGACCAGCCTTAATTCTTTGAAATCTTATTCTCCTGATGTGATCTATAAAATTTTCTACATTTCCTTTCTTTTCAATATTATAATATGTCATGCTACATATATAAAACAACCACGTGTTCTTGTCTTCTTTTTTAACAAAATTTTTGGAAAATTCCATTCATTTACTTCTATTATATAATCTGAACGAAAACTTTTGCTAAGCCTATTTTCAACCCAACTATATATTCTAGCCGCCAGATCACAGTCCTTAATCCTATGTAGGGGTGACACCATTGTACAGTACAATGGTGTCATCCCTATTGCATTTTGCACATTTATTGCTGTCACAAATATTATGTCTAACTAATCTACTTGCTGCAGGTACGGCTTCGTTAACAACTTTGTAAACAGCTGATCTCCAAGCAGAAGGAATTACTCTGTTTTTAAAAATTTTATATATCTCTTTCCATTTTACAAGGGGATATTTGGTTTCCACTCGCGGGACTGTATACATTTTATCTAATATAATTTTGTAAAAGGTCTTGGTAGAACCACGTAGAACCATATCATCTGCCTGTTTAAAGTTATTTTCGTGGACAGACTTTTTAAAGCTTTTAAACATTTTTTCTAAGGTCCTATTTGAAGTATTATCCTTGTTAAAGATTTTATTTACTATAGATTCATAGGACATTTTACTACTGTTGGTTGTCCAAGATGCAAAATGGGTTTTCGTAAAGAGGGCCAAAGCTTTCCCATGAACATCTATCAAATTTAGGCCACCATTTTCAATCGGAAAACACTACAAACTGAAGACATCCATTCCGATTATTACCTAAATTGGATTTCAGAAGTCGTCATCTATTGTATTTCAATTTCAGTCGCCTTTTATTATCATATTGTAATTCAGGCTAAAAATACTATACCTATATTTACGATAACATTGCACAAATTGATAAAAATAAGAAGCCTCCAGAGAGCAGAATTCCAGATTACCTATACATTTTGCAAAATTTTTTTATTTTTTTTTATTTCCAAATTATCGCAAAAAATATTAATATTAATACATAATTAATAAGTTTTACACACAAAACTGGAAAACAGAAATTCTGTCAATTTTAAACGGGACTGCCTGCAGACCGGTATTCTGCAGACTGGCATGTTCCTCTCGACTCGTCCGATTTTACTCCAGCCCCATTTTCCCAAAAAACACATTTTCACCCATCTGCCCCCTTTCGAAATCCGCCCTTAGCACAAAAACCTTGCAAACGGGGTGTTTCTATGGTCCGACGGGGCTGAAATTATTCAAAATCTCTTCTCCAGCCCCACTTTACCGAAAAAGCACACTTCCACCCATCTGCCCCCTCGAAATCCACCCCCGGAACATAACCTTACAGATTATGGCTTGTTTTTCTGCAGATTCTACTAATTGCCATTACCCCTGTTGACGAGCCGAAAAGTTTTTTCCACTTTGGTACAATACGAGGCCATTACGGTGTGTCACAAATTTCTTTATTACTTGTATAATTCTGAAAAGTTGTTAAATTTTATTGAAACCCATCGTTTTTGTTTAAGATTTTATTACGTATTCCGTTTCAAAAAGCAATTTTAAAAAATTGATGACGTAGGTATATGCTAGCGATCTCACCTTCCTGTACAATTTCTTGGTGTAAGAACACAGATGACAGTTCTGTCACTTGTTTCCATTACAAAATTAGATTTGAATGATTTGACATTGACGAAATTAAACAGAAGTGAAATAGACAGGTCGGCTCGTACTTTTCGTGAGGGCGTAGCTCATACGTCATCAAAATTGATATTTCATTTTATGGCTTTAGTAATTAATAATTATTGTTATATTCGATAATGCAAAAACACATTAGAGCTCATTTTAAAAGGCCTTATTTCAATCAGGACAATAATACAATAATACCGTAACGTAATCCCCCATTTCGAAATTTTAAAACTAACCCTCATTTAAGCCGTCAAAATTTAAGTTTTCAAAAAATATATCACCACTAGAAATACGTAAATAAAACAAAATAATGTTCATCTTTGATGTCTGATTTTGTAAACACAAAACGTACTTATTCAAACTTAGTGTAGATTGAAATTTTATAATAACATTTAACAACACAATCAACACACTATAGGTCAAATTTCAAAATCGATTTGGCTGAAATTTGGTAGGTAAGCGGAGGTAAGCGATCGAGTAAGCAACTCGTGTTGATTTCAATCCGAGAAGAACACCCCAGTCTGCAACGTTTTGTTCCGGGGGTGGATCTTAAGGGGGTGGGATCGAGGGGAGTATGGAAATGTATTTTTTCCGTAAAATAGGGACCAGTCGGCAAAATTAGGCAGCCCCTTGTAAAATTGACAGTTTTTGGGTTTTACAGTTTTTTTGTAATATCGATCTGAATATCACTACTAAAACATTGGCAGTCTCGGAGACGGTAGAAACTTCTACTTTTTCACAGAATTTGTAACTATTTGTAAAAATTTGTACTAAAATCTAAAATACAATGTTTTTCACTCCTAAAATGGACATTTTTCGAAAAAATTGCACTAAGGTTTTCGATCCGGCAATGCAACAGCTATCGAATTCGATAATGATAATATGCCCGTTTGCTAAGAAAAACTCAGAAAGTAAGAATTTTTTTTTTGTAAAATAAATTGGAACAAGGGCCCTTTAGCCACTAAAACGACATTAAGGTTTCGGCTTAAAAAAAAATTAGCTATCAAATCCGGTAATAAAAATACACAGTTATGCATAGGTTTTTTTTCACGGCACCATTTTTTGGTCAAAAGGGCACAAGTGTGAATACAATTTTAGAAGTAGAATTCAAAGAGCATTCATATGATAACGCAAAAAATGGGGGTTTGTATTTAAATTTTTAAAGTTGATGTGTCAAAAAGGCACTTTTCGTGGACCGATGTGGCCCAGATTCTAATCAGCACCTACAAATCTCCCACTGAATATGTGTGCCAAATTTCATCTCGATACGTTCAGTAGTTTGAGCTCCAGCGTGATCACAGACAGACAGACATTTTTTCAAAAAACACTTTTTTGGGTTCCCAGGACCCTGAAACGTAAAGATTTCATGTTTTTGGCGATTCGATTTTTTTGAATTTTCCGATCGATTCCAGTAACTGCTTCGCGAGCGTAGAAGTTAAAAATAAATGCCCGGAAATACCCATTTTTAGTCACTTTTAATTTTTTTCCTCAAAAACTACATAATTATATCCTACCAGGATTTTTTTATACTTTGCCATAATAATTTTGATATTGAGGCGAAGTTGTAGTATTTTTTCATCTTGCGATAGGGTCGATTACATAACCAAAATTTAATAAGGATCCTTTCAATATTTGCCGATTTCATAATAAAAGTTAAAGGTCCTTTAAAATTAATGACGACTTTATAGGGGCGGATTTTGACCAAACAGGCGAGCAACCCTTTTGTAATGTTACTATACTAGGCAAATATTTAAAAGACACTTTAATTTTGTCGAGTTCATAATAAAAGTTAAAGGTCCTTTGAAGTTAATGTCGACTTTAAAGGGGATTTTGATAATCAAGAGCCGCCCTTTTGAAATCTTGCTAAGCAAACATTTAAAAGACACTTTAATTTTGATTATGAAATCGGCCCTTAGGGTCCTTTAAATATTTGCCCAGAAGCATTTTAAAACGGTTGCTTCTATAATTAGTCAAAATCTCCGTTAAAATCGATTTTAATTTTAATGGAGCTTTAAGTTTTATTATGAAATTAGCCCTAAAGGCGGATTTCATAATCAAAATTAATGTGTCCTTTAAATATTTGTCTAGCCACATTTCAAAAGGGCTGCTCTTGATTGGTCAACCTTTACATCTTTCTTCTAAAATATAAATACCGTAAAAATTACCAAAATCAGCCTACGTGTAGGCAACCAGGAATACAAAAGATCAATTAACATTGGCGCGTAATTCGAACTACTACCGAGAAACACGTGTCTTCTAAGTACCTGTAGTAGACACTGACACGAGCTGTAGCACGTTTTATTGAATATAAATATTTTTCACATGTTGCAAACTAATCCATCGTGCGTTCAAGAGTATCAAAACATGTTACGTAAAGCATATAAATTGACACATTGAGGATTTTCCGCAAAGTTATCTAATCTCATGAAAATTAAACTCGTTTTGTTTATTAACAAAATATAGGAAATAGTAATAATTTTCGGAATATTATGTGTTTATTTATTTAGGAGACTATCGCTAACGTCATTTCGTTTCTAATTTAAAATTTAATTGCTAAAATGTTTGTTGGCGTGAATATTTTAATCCCCTTATTAAAATCGAATAATTAGTGGAATTTTATAAGAAAATCTGTTAAGAATTCAAGGTAAACCATTTTCAGGTTGGCGAATTTTTTTGTCATGTTTTCCAAGCGTTGGGTAATAATTCTGCGAGGAAAAACGATTTACGTAACGTAAATAATGTCTTTTTTATTTTGATTAATAATTAATGATTGAAAAATAATTTATATAAGTGATAGTTACATAAAAATAGGAATGTGGCAAAAATGCACCAGAGGCGAAGTCATGCAGCATGATTCAACATTTCCTAAAATAGGGACTTACATTTACAATTTTGAACAATAGATATTTACCATTGGCGCAAAGATAGGATTATATAGTTCTTGGCTTTTACAACACATGGTTATTAAATCCACAGACTTAGATAATAAATTATATAATTATTCTTTTTTGCGACGTTTTGACAATCTCAAATAAAAGGTTGCTCTGACATTTTCCAATATACAGGGTTAGTCAAATGTATGGAAACAAAAAATTCTTCAAAAAAGATTTGAATGGTAAGTTTAGGCGCACGTCTTGGGTTAATATTTTTTTTTTTGACATTGACATTGCCAAGTAATGACGTCATCGATTTTTTTTTAATGAGAAGATACATATGTCAAGTGCACTATCATGAGAAAGGTATTTTTTTCTCTTTATAACGGTGTGAAAAAATTATACTCTTACCTAATGGAAATTTCGAGAAAATGTCAATTGACTGTGTTCCCAAAAATATGTGTTTGGTCATCTATTTCACAAATTATTCACCCTGTCAAAAAAATGTTCCAATAAACGTTGAAAAGCAAAATTCAGGCGCATCTTTTTGTTGCCATTCACCGAGTATTACGTCAGACCCATTTTTCTAATGACAAGATCATGTCGAGTGAATCGCATCAAAAGATGCCCCTAAGGTTGCCTTTCAACTTGTATTGGAACAATTTTTTGATAAAATGCATAGTTTGTGAAATAGACGGCCAAATTCATATTTTTGGGAACACATTCAATTGACATTTCCTTGAAATTTCCATTACGTAAGAGCATGATTTTTTCACATCGTTGTAAAGAGAAAGAAATTACCTTTCCAATGATACTAAACTTGACATATCTTCTCATTAAAAAAATGTCGATGACGTCATTACTTGGTAATGTCAATATTTCAAAATTTATTAACCATTACCATTACCATTCGAATCTTATTTGAGTAATTTTTTGATAAAGTGAATAGTTTGGGAAATAATCGGCTCTGTTTCCATCCATTTGACTAACCCTGTATAAAAGGTACCCAACTTCTTAAAATATAAGGGTCGTTACAAAATGATTGTACAAGATAGTGGTTTTGGATGGTTCGAAGATTGTCAAATAGAAAATTCAAAACGGAAAGGATTTATTTTTATTATCAATAATTATTGCTTTCGAATAAAAACCAAAAAATTGTCGCTATACAGGCTGTCCGGAAATTAGAGGATAATATCTTAAGGGCGTGTTTTACGATCAAAAAGACGAAAAAAAGTTTTAACAAACGTTGGTCGAAAAATGGCCCCTAAGGGAGCTAGGGCCCCTTAAAAGAAACACTTTGAAAAGTGTTTTTTCTAAATTTCTTCAAAACGGTTAAAGATAACACCGTGAAGTTGGGTAACTTTAGTAAGTCTTTGATGCTGAATTCATTCCCGTGGAAAAATTTTTAAAGTTTCGCTTCGCTCAAACATTTTCGTAAATCATTTTTTCTCAAATCTGACACCAGAATCTGAACATCTGAAGTTTTTTGCGTAAAAATGATGCTCTCGTTTGAAATCGCTAGGACGCAAATGATCAAAAACGAGTTCAGGGTCTGATTCTTTGCGTGATTTTAGGAAAAAAAACTAGGGTCAATTTATTCGAAAACGGCGCGCCCTAGCGATTTCGAACAAGAGCACCATTTTTACGTAAAAAACTTTAATTTAATCATCCAGATTCTGATGCTAAATTTGAGAAAAAACTACTTACAAAAATTATTTGAACAAATTTAGCTTATGATCGAAACTTTAAAATTTTTACCACGGTAATGAATTCAGCATCAAAAACTTACTGAAGATGCTCAATTTGATGTTATTTTTAACCGTTTTGAAGAAATTTAGAAAAAAACACTTTCAAAGTGACCCTTGGGAGGCATTTTTCCACCCATGTTTATTAAAACTTTTCCTCATGTTTTTGATCGTAGAATACGCCCTTAAGATAGGGTTGCCAGATTTTCATTTTAGGAAAGCGTGACTGGTGAAGAGGATGTTTAGGGGGGGGGTTGACAAATGAGTAGCGCCGCAGGCGAAAATTTTTCAAGTTTTCAAGGTCACTCATTTTCCAAGTACTTCAGAATTTTTATCGCAAATGTTAACTTACGAAAATTTCACTATCACAAAACGATTTTTCGAAATTTGTGGTGTGCAATAAGCCCACTCAGCATCTACCTCTGTAAAACTATTTTGTTGTTTTAGTTAGACTTGGTCAAAGTGACAGTGGCAGTAGCAGCTCTTAACAATGAGATTTGACATAACAAACAATAGGTAAATAGGTAATCTAAGATATTTAATAGCTATGGTCTGTCCGGGATCCACACGACCGAGATTCACCCTATTTCCATGGCCATGGAAATCGGGTGAATCTCGGTCGTGTGGATCCCGGACAGATTATACTTCGTATTGACGTCGGGGATTCACACGACCACAATTGACATTCAACAGCAACTGTGTAGATTTAACATGTCACTAAAGTGTACGAAAACTGTAGGTTCCTACCTATCGGTACGGTGTTAGTCGCACTTTGATGTCGAACAATTAGATGAGTGACTCTACTTACCGCTAGAGGGCGCGGTTCCATCCCCATTGCGATGACTGCAAAAATGATTTGCATCGAAATTCGAAATCTTGAAAACTATACCTAATGGAAATGAAACTTTTGTCTTACGCACAGATGAAAAAATTCCCCCGTTGTCGTATGTTGAATTTTGAGTTCAATGTGAATACCTACAAAAATAGTTTGAAAAATTACCTTTCGGATAGCCTTTACTGGTAACAGCTGGTATTAATTGTATTAGCGGTAGCAATTATTTTAGTTGTGACGTAGGACAAAAGTTTCATTTCCATTGGGTATAGGTAGTGACATTAATTAAAAAGCGTGACATTCCTAAAGGGCGGCGTGACGCGTGACAACTTTTGAAAATGCGTGACAGTCACGCCTAAAGCGTGACGCCTGGCAACCCTACCTTAAGATATTCGTTACTTCCATATCCCCACTCCAAAGAGAACTGTCACATTTGACATTTGCTCGTAGGACAACCATTGCATTCATTTTACGTGGGGCTAAGGTGGTTTTTAATAAAATTCTAATTATTTAAGTGATAAATCGCCATATTTCAATTCATTTCGAGGGGCCAAGTTGTTCCTGGAAGATTTGCGACAGCGTTTGACTGCCAAAAAGTTTTAAAATTTAAATTTTATTGGGTTATGGCATAATTGAGGTTATGACAAAAGCAAGTAATTTATTGATAATATTGCATAACATCTAACATAAATTGATTGATAGTGCCCTCATTTTGTGCAGTGGTAGGCTGCTCCAATACGGGCATCGAAATCTAGAAAAAAGTTTCTTTAATTTGCCATAAGAAATAGCGGAGTAAGTAGCTATGCCTGTTATGCATCTTAAGGTCAGTTAGATTAAGGAACACTGTGTTCAACCATGTTCAACCCATAACATCTGTAGAAATAGTTATTGTCACTAACTGCACACTGTGTGATATAGTTTACTCTATATCTATATCTGTACATTTAATAGAACCACAAACATCCTTCTCCGAGGGCAAACTAAACAAACTTATCTACATTTCGCATGTCCCTTGGCATGCAGGGTACCACTGCACAAAAGGAGGGCATTATCGTTCAATTTATGTTAGATATTATGCAATATTATCAATAATAATTACTTACTTTCGTCATAACCTCAAATATGCCCATAACCCAATAAAATTTAAATTTTAAAACTTTCTGGCAGTCAAACGCTGTTGCAAATCTCCCAGGAACAACTTTGGCACTCAAAATGCATTGGAATATGGCGATTTATCAATTAAATTATTAGAATTTTATTAAAAACCACCTTACCCCCACGTAAAATGAATGGAATGGTTGTCCTAAGAGCAAATGTCAAATATGACAGTTCTCATTGGAGTGGGGATATGGAAATAAGGAATTAACCTCTAATTTCCGGACATCCTGTATCAAGCAGTGGCTTGTTTTTTAAAATTTCTACACCTTGTATAATAAAAACCATCAGATTTATGTATAAAACCTTTCGATTCAAATGTGACAAGACCCTTATTTTTAGATCTGTAACAGAAACTCTTAACCATATTTAATTGCATTAAATCTGTCAATGATTGGTATTTTTTCATATTAAATCAGCCTCTACAGCTGTCAATCTTTTTTTATTATTTCTATTCACTTCTCAAATAAATTCATATGTAAAAGTTCTTGGGCGTTAAAGCACTTGAAGTTTGCAAACAAACTACTAAATAATAATTCGTCTAATGACCGCAAAACAATAATGTCATTTTTAATAATTGTTATGGTGCATTTCAACCTTCGAAATATTTTCCCGCAAAGCAATTTAAAATTTGTCAAGCAGTCGAGTAATGAGCCATTTGCGTCACTTATCTATTTACATTATGATTTATAACATGTTGCATTAACCGTGCGCGTTTCACGTGTCGATGACATTAGCAAAAAATTTCAGGATGCGATAAACCAGATCATAATGCAGGAAAATGATCGATTATCGACGATAGTATATCAAGTGAAACATCTGTCGCCGATGAACACGAAAAAAAATAATCGGGGATAAACAAACGTGAACACTCCTGTGGGGGTATTTTTAGCTTATTTTTCTATTTTCTGGAGCGTCCGACTAAAAACAACTTGGCAGGACGCTTGTTTTGTACGAAAATCAGGAAATTTAGACAAAAATCACGGATAAACAAAGCTCTTACGTAATCGAAAAAAATCAATGCCAAAATACCTCGAAAGAGTATTGTTTTAATAATCATTCTGATGGGTATCACGTGGGCCTCCACGTTCGTGCAAACGTGATCTCGTATAGTTAGATCATGTGCAAACAAACAAACGATCCCCGAGGTACGTTCCGGTGAAGATTCCTGCGTGTCCGGGGTATAGTTTGGGCCCCCGGAGTCGCTCCGGTCGTCGCGTCCTGCGCCGGAATTTCCGGTGCCTTCCTGCAAGATATGTGTCAACGGTCACGTAGTAGGCGAGGCATCGAACTGGATTCGCGTGTGTCGTAGATTAAGTGATACGCTCACGTGTACACTAGCGTGTTCGTCAGGAATCAGTGGCCACAGAATTGGTAGATGAAAGTGAGGCGCGAGACTCGCGACACCTGCCAGCACTCCGGAAGTGTGTATTATGTGTTAGGGCCCTTAAGACAAAAATGGATATGACGCACGGCTATTGGCAAGAGCAGAACCCCTCCGCCGCAGTTCAAAGAATCAAATTCGAGGGGTAAGTCACCCGAGTCACGTGAGGACGATTCATTTGGCCGCGATGTCTTCGCGCTCACGTGTCCCGAAATTGGCGATTTGTGGGATTTTTTAAAGGTCACGGTCGGACCGAAATAGACGCGATAATTTGCTGGAATTTGTTTAATTTTTTATTTTGCCGAGAGGAGCTAAACACACCGACACGACCAGTCACCTGATACGAAGAATTCCAGGAAAGATCAAACAGTAATTTAATTATTATCGTTTCAGATAAACTTATTACAATTACGCTAATCTGCAACTAATCATTCATTGAAATTCAATACGAAATATGTATGTATAGCGATATCGTTTGCGATTTATAGGTGAATACATGCATTTCGTTTAAATCTTTAAAGTCCTTTAAAAAATACGCCAGTTGCACTTTTTGGGATCACTAATCCTGCCGAAATACAGGGTGAGTCTGAAAGACTCCACATCCTTTATACCACCGAATCTACTGTTCAAATGATGAAGCTTGGTGCAAAAATTATTGGTCAATTGTGATTCCTCTTGATGTTATAAGCCGCCAAAGATCTTCATTTTTAAACATTCTTTTTAAATATCTTTCGTGTATCGTAGGATTTTCAATTTTTGCACAAGGTGGCCCCGATGTTATTTGCCCTTGAACTTTTTTATGTTTGAAAATATTGCTAATTTGCCTATGCGGCCGTATTCCCCGTTCGATTCTAAAACTTTTTTGGCTCTTAAAATTTTTCGAAAAAACTAACCACTCTCGAGAAAAATTGAAAAAACCGAAAACATGATACAGGTAATCACCTTAAAACCAATGATGAGTTTACCTCATAAAAAAGTGAAATTACCATCAATGTTTTTTCTTCAGTTGTGAGCAATGGTTCTGGGCACAGATGTAGGACAACACCTTCAATGCAAAAAAACAGTTGAAATGTGATGCGTGTCAACGTACACTTTGATTTTTATTGAAATTGTAGGTTTATCACGATGATTATGTTTTCGGTTTTTTTAATTTTACTCGTGAGTGGTTAGTTTTTTCGAAAAATTTTAAGAGCCAAAAAAGTTTTAGAAATGATAGGGGAATACGGCCGCATAGGCAAATTAGCAATATTTTCAAAAATAAAAAAGTTCAATGGCAAATAATATCGGGGCCAACCTGTATAACAGGGATCCGCGTTTTGGATACCGGGTGTTCGTTTAAAACCTTCGCACTCCGAATATCTCGAGAGATGAAAATTCGCTTGGATAGGTCAATTGTTATTTCAAAGGGGACACTTAAATCCCCAACAACCCCAAGTTTGAAATTTGAAATGGCAACCCCCCACTTGTAATACATCATTTGAAAGCTAATTTCATTGCAAATCCAATGACGTAAAGCTTTTTTTACATTTGACCACCTCCAGCACCCTCTATGGTAAAATTTTACATTGCGTGAAGGGCGAAGGGACTTTGTGATGGTAAAATAAATCGTCTGTAAACTGGTGCAAAAAATTGGGGGGTAAACCGCTGGGGATGTCAGGTGTACAATTTGGGGGAATCCGAGGATTTCAGGGGGATGTCCGGGGATTTCAGAGGATGTCTGGTGTACAAAATACGTTTAGCGGTTTACCTCCCACAAAAAATTTTCAAATCCATCCACTCCTTTAGAAGTTACAACAGCAAAAACACTAATTTGTTGAAAGTTTGGTCCATTTTCAAAGAGGAACTGATGTTTGATTACACAGGGTAGTTTCAAAGTAGTCTTGTTCCACAGAATGTACTTACTGTTTAGGGCGCGTTTCGGAGTGTTACTCCATCTTCAACTATAAAAGAAATTAACACAAAATACAAAACAATTGCCTGGAAAAAGAAAAACGTTTGAATCAAAGAGAAATAACAGCTTTTGAGTCACACTGTAAATTCATCGAAAGACGCTCAAACAATAGGTTCACCCCAGGGGTGATCCGCAAGCCCGAATCAGTGTACATTTTTCGAGGGGTTGACAATTTGGAAATTTTGGTGTACAATTTTTTCAGGAATTTTGGAAATTTTTGAAATTTTTTTGGAAATTTTGGATATTTCTATACGATTTTGCACATATACTGGAATTTTTTTAGAAATTATGGAAATTTTGGTGTACAGATTTTTACCCAGTTGTAGAGCCCTGCACGGGCCGGCCCGGGCCCGATACGGGCCGGGTCGGGCCGGGTCTAATATTGTCGATTAATGTCGTGGACATGGGCCGGGCCGGGCCCGCATACGAATCGAAACGGGCCGGTCCGGGCCCAAAATGATTACAATTGCAAATTATTCGAATCAAATCTCGTTTTCGAAATAATATATTTGGTTAAAATATACGATCATTTAAACGGCAAATTGTTGATCAAAAACGTCGATCTGAGATTTCGCAGCGTTGCATTTACTGATGTCGGCTCGCAGGTTTCAGGTTTCTAGATAACAACAATAAATCCTAAATTATATTACGTTACGCTTTAATCAGTTTTGACTCAGGATTCAGCTTTCAGATTT
The DNA here is from genome assembly GCA_963924575.1 of Pycnomerus fuliginosus. Classification (NCBI taxonomy): domain Eukaryota; kingdom Metazoa; phylum Arthropoda; class Insecta; order Coleoptera; family Zopheridae; genus Pycnomerus; species Pycnomerus fuliginosus. Next base: position 20,596,323 of record OZ004621.1, on the reverse strand, counting down.
TGAAATATGGTAATGTAAAAAATATATTCTGGATTCTGAAACTAAAGTTATCATGAAGGTGAGTATCAAATATCGTAAACTCCTTTAAGGAACGCCTAATTTTTCTGCATACATACAAGCTGCCGGGCCGGGCCGGGCCATTGCCGGGCCCATATATCAGTCGGGCCGGGCCGGGCCGGGCCTGACACCATATGTACGTAATTCAGATCGGGTCATACCGGGGGCTGTGACTTCTGAGTAACGGGCCGGGCCGGGCCCCTAAAAATCGGCCCGTGCAGGCCTCTACCCAGTTGTCAACCCCTCGACATTTTTCGGGCATACACCGGGAATAGATCGGAATACATGGGAATAGATCGGAATAGATGAGAATTCCCAGAATACTCTGGAATAGTTGGAAATAATTGAAAATTTCCCTGCGATATATTTAGATTTATTGATTGGATGCGTGTACTTTAAAATAAATCAAAGCAATTGGGGAATAATTTGTAGGAATAGGTAGAATTACCCTGAATACATCAGAATAACGCGGGTAGCTTCGCGCCTGTTGGGGTTAGAAAATCTCGGAATACTTGGGACTCGACTTGGGAATAATTCGGAATAACCGGGAATACTTACGAATACATGGGAATACTTAGGAATACTTAGGAATACATGGGAATACTAGGAATACGCACCGGAGGACTAAGGGAATACTCGAGAATATTGATGGAGAAAATTCCGGATTACCTACATCGGAATACCGGAATAGCTTTAAGTCGAGTTTCGGAATAGCTTCGGAATACATCGGCATACTGGGAATACTTGGGAATTCCCGGAATCAGTGTACGTTTTTTAGTCTGCGGATCACCCCTCGGGTTCACCAAACAGATCAATGGTTCACCAATTCATTTCTTCACGTTCTTAATTCACGATATTTAGGAGCTTTACTGCGCACGCGTCGAATTTGTTGATTGAACTCAAAATTAGTGAAGTAGGGATTTTGTTTCGTCAGGGTATAGTTTGACACATTTATTTTTCATTTATCTTTTACTGTTTTTGGGCGACTGGCGATTCTTTGATAGTGCACACAAATTTGCCTTGTGGTTAACCTCTTGTCTGGTTGATAATGTCCGTAGCTAAATTTGAGGTGACTGGTGACTATGACAATTATGAATGATAATATGAAAATTCCATACTTTTAATTTAAATACACACTTTGTACACACCGTCACATGACCACAGTAGTGTGATCAAGGAAATTAATTATTTATAAGAGAAGCGATTTTTACGTTTACGGTTTGTTTTGTAATGTATATTGTATGAAGTATTAGCTGATTGTCGATCAATATCAAAATTTAATATCTACGTATTTATTTATAATATCTGTATTGTTAATGTTAATTGAGCACTAATAAACATCACAAACATGGAAACATGTTTATTATTAGATGTCAAATATCTGTTGTGTGCATTTAATTAATAAATGCTAAATTTTACTATTAATAGCTTGTGTGTGTATATGAAACTGAAACTACGCAAATTATATCTACCATCTTAAATGGCAACCTTCATTTTTCATTGCGGCTTCTGATAGAGGAAAAAAAATTAACGTTTTTAGGAAAAAAACTCTTCAAGCTGTGCTATGAAAAAGTTGAAAAAAAATTAACGTTTTTAAGAAAAAAAACTCTTCAAGCTGAGCTATGAAAAAATTGATGAAACTTTTACTTTTAAGGTAAGAGTTGAATATAGCTCCAACCGAGGCTCCAACTTACAAAATTTGCCGTTTTTGACAAAAATGGTACATCGTTGTAATAGTATTAGTGGAGCGAATTCGGCCTGAAAATCGTTCAAAAAAATTTTTGGAGGTAGAACCAGATGAAACGCATATGAGTCGATAGAGAATGTTTTTGTGCATTTGAAATGGACTTTTACGACATTTTCCTGTGGTCCAGATTTTTGGAAATTACGGAAAACCAAGAAAATGTGAATTAATTGAAAACCGTGTTTTTCAATACATACCTCGTCGTATCTTTGAAACTGTTTAAGGTAGCCACATGAGTTTTGTTTTATTTGAAAGAGAAAACTACAGCGCCGCTAATGGTGTAAGCATAATTGCGAAAAAGTTCAAAAGGGCCTACGATAATCTGCTCCGAAGTGAACGCACGGATTTCCATGCATTGAAATTTTTGACATGCGAGTGAAGTGGCCAGTTTTTTGGAATTCCGCAAAAGTGCCGGCTACAAAGTAAAGACAAAAGAATGAAAAAGTTTTTGGTAAAAGAAGCAACTCGCTATTGGCAATGGTTTAGGCGCTATGAATTTTTCTTTGCCGGCGATTTTTTCACGGACGGCGCGGTGACGCGCGATTGCCTTGCTGAAGCAGTGGCAGCATCGTATTGCGATATATTGCGGCCGCGCTTGGATAAACATATTACGGAAAATGAAATATTATAGAAAATAGAACCATTATGAAATATTTTTATTAAATTGGTGCTTCGGCTTCCTCTGAAAGGTCGCCGTCGGCTTCTATAAACGCCACTTCAAATTGAAAGTAGTTACTAGGTACAATTTTTGCAGGGACATTCTGTGTCACAGTTTAAGTAAGACATTATATGACGAGGTATGGAATATTAAATGCCGAATAAAATACAATATTTTATTTTCAAACGAAAAAAGATCAAATTTTCTAGATATTAACGTTTGTTGCGCGTCACTTTGGCACTTTGGCACTCACTATGTCAGAAGTCGGAAGATGGCTTGAGTACAAAGCATGCATTTTAAATGTATATCAGTGCATTGAGTTGTGCTAACAATTTACACACACCTTAGGACATGATTGAACGTATTATCTAACTTATAGGTATCAAGGTATATATCGTGGAAGATAGTTCTAGATCTGGCCGATTCGTTTGAGTTATGGCAATGTTGACATGCATAGTTGAAACCAAAGATCATTTAATGTTGCGATGTTTGGGTTTTGATAAAAAATAAGGAAAATATTAAGGACCTCACAAATCTTCCTTATGCGTTGCCCAAAGATGGTTATAAAGATTGCCACTCAATACACACTTTTTCTGTACTAAAAATAAAAGCCTAAATACAACAAATGGAACTTTACCTTCAACTGTCCTCCAATGCAATGTTTCAACGTGAATATCAAATCACGTATCAAATGAAGATCTTGTACCTACTCAAGCCATCTTCCGACTTTTGAAGCAGAGAGAGTCCAGGTAAATATTTATTGCTCCGAAAATAATTGCAGAAATAATAAAATGGATCTGAAGGAAGGCCTGAACACAGAATGTCCCTGTAAAAATTGTACCTAATAACTACTTTCAAGTGGTGTTTATAGAAGCCGACGGCGACCTTTCAGAGGAAGCCGAAGCACCAATTTAATAAAAATATTTCATAATGGTTCTATTTTCTATAATATTTCATTTTCCGTAATATGTTTATCCAAGCGCGGCCGCAATATATCGCAATCCGATACTGCCACTGCTTCAGCAAGGCAATCGCTCGTCACCGCGCCGTCCGTGAAAAACTCGCCGGCAAAGAAAAATTCATAGCGCCTAAACCATTGCCAATAGCGAGTTGCTTCTTTTACCAAAAACTTTTTCATTCTTTTATCTTTACTTTGTAGCCGGCACTTTTGCGGAATTCCAAAAAACTGGCCACCTTACTCGCATGTCAAAAATTTCAATGCAGGGAAATCCGCTCGTTCACTTCGGAGCAGATTATCGTAGGCCCTTTTGAACTTTTTCGCCATTATGCTTACACCGTTAGCGGCGCTGTGGTTTTCTCTTTCAAATAAAACAAAACTCATGTGGCTACCTTAAATAGTTTCAAAGATACGACGAGGTATGTATTGAAAAACACGGTTTTCAATTAATTCACATTTTCTTGGTTTTCCGTAATTTCCAAAAATCTGGACCACAGGAAAATGTCGTAAAGGTCCATTTCATATGCAGAAAAACATTCTCTATTGATTCATGTGCATCTCACCTGGTTCTACCTCAAAATTTTTTTTTTCGAGAACGGAGCGACTTTCAGCGTCGAATTTACTCCACTATATATTAAAAAACACGAGGATGTTTGGACAACGAGGGCGAAAAGCCCGAGTTTTACAAAATCCGAGTGCGATAAGAGCCTTATGAAACACGTTTTTTATACAATTTTTTCTACACAATCGTTGTCTAAGTTACGATGTAAACAAAAGCCGTGCTCTAATAGAGCACATTAGAGAACGCGTTTGGGTGCTATAAAATGTTCATTAGGAAACCGAAATAGAAATAGTATATTAAAAAACACGTTTCATAAGGCCAATTATTATCGCACGAGGATGTTTGGACAACGAGGGCGAAAAGCCCGAGTTTTACAAAATCCGAGTGCGATAAGAGCCTTATGAAACACGTTTTTTATACAATTTTTACTCAATTTATTAGGTTTTCCATTTTTAAAGACAGGTCAATGTTCGCTTGACAGTTGGCGATTGTTGGACACAATCGTTGTCTAGGTTACGATGTAAACAAAAGCCGTGCTCTAATAGACCCCATTAGAGAACGCGTTTGGGTGCTATAAAGTGTTCATTAGGAAACCGAAATAGAAAAACGTACATTATGATTGCCAAAAAATCATAGTGGCAAGCATAATTTCTACTTAGTTATTCTTACTTTTATCGCCCACGCACCGTTTAAAAGTTATAGCAATTTTCCCACAGCACCGCTTTGTGCCTTTTTTTTCTAAAAGTGCTAATAAAATCTTGGTGGCAAGTAGAGGGGTTGATACCATTTCTTTCTGATTTCTGTCATTGCATATTATTTTTTTACTTAACCCAATCTGAAGTTTCTTCAAAAATTACAGATAGTCACGAAAAAATTCTTTAATTAATGTAATATTGTAATGTTTGCAAACTTCCATTTATTGTGATTATGCTGCATACCCCCATATTCTGAAGCAGTCCCGCCTCTATGGGGGGCCCATGCTCTTGAAAATTTTCTTCTTTTGTTAGTTGGGATTAAAGATTAAAATTTAGATCTATTCAGAATTTTTTCAAGCGACTCCAGATTTTCATAGGAACAAAATAACCTGTGTCGAGTTGAATCAGACATCAAATTGACGTTTATTATTGTTGCCTTGATTATTAATTCAACTGAACACCCGTTATATGAGACGCCAAACGGTTCAAAAGTGCTATTACCTTAAGTGGCCTCATACTGACTGGTTTACTCTATCGTGATAAGGTAAACGTCTCAAAAATTGTTTATTGAAACATGCACGTTTTACAATTTACGCTGGCAATAAAACGTATCGTCATTCATTTAAATTCTGTCAAAATGTCATTGGTTTAAAAAATTATTGGCACAGTCTAAGCATCAATTTCAATGAAACTTTCCAAACTTGCAGGTCTATCTCTGTTTCTTGACGTAATGTGGAGGCACAATTTGACAATGACAGACTTTTGCATTGCTTTTGCATACCGGGCTTTGTCAAATTTTGCCTCCATATTTTCTATCTCTTTTAATTAGAAACCGTAATTGCAAAGTACACTAAGAACTAGTTTTTTTTCGGCCGCTTGATATTAGTATACATATTGTTATACATATAAGTAAGCGATTATGATAGCTATTATTGAATATTGGCCATAATCGCGAGTATAATACTATGTTTTTTTTTACTCCAAATAAATATTTAAAACTTGTTAAATTTCTTGATTAGTACAGTCATTTTGACAATTCAGTCAACACGTGTCAACTGTTCGCCACAAAAAGTTATAATAATCCCAATAGTATTCAATAAAGAAGTAGAAAATAGTTATTTGTTTAACAAGGCAAAAAAATTGCAGATTTAAGCCGAGGCTAGGAATCCAGCCAAGATAGTAAATCTGTTTTTTTGCCGTGTTGAACACAATTTTTTTGCCGATTGTCATTAAAAAAGTGCATTTTTACTGCCGCCGGCAGTAAAAAATCGACTTTTACGGCCGCAAGAGAGGCAGTAAAAATGCACTTTTAATGACTACCGGCGAAAAAAATATTGTCCGTATTGTCGTACTAAAGAAACAATGAATGAACGGGCGATATTGTCAAAAATCTTTCGAAATCTGAATTCCGCATCCCCAAGACCAGGTGAGACAATGTTTTTAAGTAGGTACTTACATTAAATTTATGGATGAAAAACTGTTTTTTTAAATTTGACAGCAATTTTTTAATAAAACGAATTGGGGTGAATAATAGTTGCTAAGGAAGGTGTAGTAAAAATAAAATTTCTATTTAGAACGGTGTTCGTAAACACATCTCAGAAATATTATTCGTAAGTGTCCAGTCCAGACAGACGTTTTGTTTATAAGTGGCGTAAAATATTTTTGTTGAAGAATTTTGTTCAATAAACTATTATGAAAAACGAGAAAAATATCCCCGAGTTCATAGCGATTATCTTATCATCGCGGGGCCAATGTCGTGGATCCAAAGGATTCCAAAATAACAAAGCATAATTAAGCCTACATGGGATCAGTGTTAAAAGTCACGTTTTTCTGCTCAATAACGCGTGTTTAATAGCCCCAAATTAACAATAACAACAATTTTCTTGTTTAAAGGGAAACTAAAAACCGTCGGCGGGGTTAATAAACAAAACGATTACAGCGTCGACCTTGTCCGTTTTAATTGAAACTATCAACAAGTGCGGAACTTGATTCGTACGGTGAAAATTTGCGTCAAGACGACTGCGGAAATTTATCAAACGTTTGACGTCCACGTCACGTGAGGGTCACGAGATCAATATATAATTTTCGTCGTCCCCTCCTTCATTGATCGTTATCTATGGTTTGCGGATCACGTGTTCCAATTATTGTAAAACCGATCTAAATTTAAACTTGTTTGCGAAAAAATTAAGGCCGCTAAAATTATTCGAAGCGAACAACAAGCACAGGGTGTCCTTGAATTATTTTTTTAATTTGCAAATTTCGAGCGCAATATTGATGGCATTCGAGTTCGCAGCAAGGTCGCACCTACGTCTCATAAATAATAACTAGGTACTTATAAGCAAAGACGAAGGGGAATTTCCTATTAATTTTTTTTTCGTTTCAGATGCGTTCCGAGTGAAGAAATGGGGAGGAATAAGGACGAGCGGGGGGTTTATCAATGTTGCGAATCGTAAGTTATTGCGAAAAAATTTATGAGCGATTGAATAGGAAATTATATTTGTAATTTTAAATGAAATGTACGCGAAACGTGCTGCTTTTATGCTTATGTTTGTTTCATGGGTGCAAGTGTCACGGTTAGGTGACTCACCTGTGTTTAAATGCGGTTCATACCTGATTACTCTTACCGTTGGAAATGTTTAAAGAAATTTATGGTAAAATTTTCAGAATTGTATTAAAAGTAGAAAGTATTGTAGTGTGAAACACATTAATAGCCCGGCGCCTCCGCCAAATTTTTCCTGCAAGAACTTCTTGCCTGGCCAAGTGGCAACATTCGTTGATAGAAAAAAAGGTAGGCGACCTGCCAAGTATATCTCGTGTAACGTACAAGAGGAAGAAGGATGCAAACATGAGATAGATACTGTGATAGATATACTGTAGCTGCAGGACAGTCCGAATTAATCTCAGTAACATTTTTCAAACCTGATAACACTACGGTACAGTCGAGGAGCTAAATAATGCACTTTGTGTTATTTTGTTAAAGGAATAATTCTTTATTGGCACACAGTCCGTTTTTTGATAATAATACAGGAGAGGCATTATAATGTGATATCGTGCCTTTTCCTCGCTTTTCCCAATTCCTACTCGAATGGGATAATTGATATATTGTTGTCTATTGTTTCTGCCTCTTGACATTTACAGGAATTTTGACGTAAATTGAAATCCTTTTAACAAATCAACTCGGAAAGAAACTGCCTCATAATAGCCCTTATTCTGTAATTTCAGCGTTAAAAATTTTAACGGGCCCTATCTTCCATTTTGATTGGTTCCATGCCGTGGCTTCCATAGCAATAAGATACAAACACGTTAAAACTATGCAATTTTCCGCTAAAATAAGCACCTCCAGTCTGAGTACCCTCTTGATTGATGATTTTTAACGCCTGCTAAATTTGATTCCCTTGGTTATGTTATATTTAAACCAATCACGTGCAGTTATTGGGCCGCTAAAATATTTTAACGGCAAAAATTACAGAATAAGGGCTTATGTCTGTGTCCGTTACGGCGTTACCACAGTCAAATCGTAATAGATTTTTATAAAAGTACGTACGGTAATAAGCCAGTACAATCAGTGTTACCAATTGAATAACATAATTTTTTTTAAAGAAATTCAGTTTTGCCAACGCCGCCGTGCGGAAGAACAAAACGACTTCAATGAGGAGTTGGTATCTCTGTGAAACTAACGATTCACCCAATATTTATAAAGACCCACGGTAATAAACATCATCCGCCATCCGCTGACTTTTATATTACTTATTTGATATATTTTTTTAATATTAAAACAAACATTGGAAAAATTCACCCTAAACTTACGAGAACATATCAAAAATTGTCAGAACTCTAGCGAGACAATAAGTTAAAGATATGTACACTAAAAAAATCTTTTTTTTCTATAACCGATATGAAATCTTAACATTTTCTGTCTCCTGGCAGTTGCTGAAACGTTACATTTTACCCTTTCAGGTGAAATGCGTATTTCTCCCCCGCAGATTTGACAAATGCAGTAGTCAATCTTATTTTATCTCAAATTAAGCTGCTAAAACATGGCAGAATCTGTTATTTATACAAATTAATAAAATTTTTAATGTTTCTTTAGCGGTTTTAGAAAAAAATTTTGTATTATACACGGGGGAGAAGTCGCTTTTAACGTTCGGTGTGATTGTCTCCCTCCGCTGCGCGTCGGGAGACAACTTCACACCTCACGCTTAAATCTGTAACTTTTCCCCCTTATACCAGGTGACAACGAGACCATGTACGCTCCAATAAATTTTTTAATTAATACAATAAAAATCTGAAAAAAATCATAGTTATATAATATACACGACACACGTCATCTTTTGACATACAGTACGCTGGAAATAGCGTAGATTTTGAATTTTTAAATGGGACACCCGGTACATTTTAATTTTTTTGGAACCTAGGAGTCAATCTGAGTGGGGTGACCAGGGGTCCTAGTTCCCCCTCTTTTTTGCCCCGTCCGTAGGCGTCCGGACGGGTTTTTAGCCGACGTCCGGTTTTACATAAGCATAAAGTCTTAATCTTGAACGCATTTTTTTATCACATTATAGTGGAAAGGAAAAAAAAGTTTTATTTATACGTACTCAACGCAAGTTTTCCGATTTTTTTCAATTTTTTGGAAAAATTGGGGGAAAAATAAATTCTGATTTTAAGCGTCTATGTTTTGTCCTAGTTTTGAAGGGTCGATTGTCTTAGCTTACTTACTTGCCATCTGGTCACCCTAATTCTGAGTATTGTAGTGTCATTTTATTAAGTGCTTTCTTTTGTTTTGGGAAAACTTGGTTGTGGCGGTGGTACTCATTTTTTGTGGACAAGAATGCTAAGCTGGTGGTACCATTGCACGCAGAAAAAAATATCTGTTTCCATCGAGGTTTCCATGGATCAGGTGTACCGACATAGTACCATTTGAAAAAATTTTGTTATCCGCCAAAGACGTTTTTCCGTATTTTGAAGCCATCCAAATAAAGCTTAAATTGGCCGAAATGAAATATTATTAATTTTATGAAAATACTGACGTCCATAAAAGACAAAAAAAGCGTATCGTATCGCAGCACTCTAGATCCACAATAAAATTTCGCCAAAAATAAGAAAAAACTCACGAAAATGACACTACAATACTCAGAATGTCCCCTAGATTCTAAAAATACAAAAATGTACCGGGTGTCCCATTTAAAAATTGAAAATTAAAGCCTTTTCCGGCGTAACCGGAAGTGATAAAAACTTGTAACGAAAATCAAAAAATGACGTACGGTGAGCATGTTCAGTGTTCACTGTGAATTTTTTCAGGTTTTTATCTTGATAATTGAAAAAATTATTGGGGCGTGCATGGTCTCGTTGTCTTCCGGTATAATAAATAACTATTATCCACGGGTGTTGCAAAATGGACTCATTATACAATGGCTACGAGATTTAAATACACACTCATTGAATAATATACTATTATCTACAACAGCTATTGAATAATATACGCATAATGTATGCAACTCTAAATACATAATGTTAGTAATTTGCTATCCGTTGAAAAATAGCTCGAAACTAGTCGAAACTATTGAAAAAAATATCTTAAACGAAAAGAAGACACAAAGTCTTGCCACTAAATTTATTATAAAATTTAAAAAACGGAGAGTTGCGTTGCTACATGTTTCGACTTACAAAGTCATCTTCAGGCTAAAACTGGAATTTTTAAGAATTAAATTTGAGGTTACACAATAGGTTACATGTTGTGAACTTGTAATAAATAAAAAAGGAAATATGGTGCATTTGAATTTGCTTCTTATATGTATTTGCTATAATACGTCATACCTGATAAGGTAATTTTTTAGACTTGAATTGACAAAAAATGAAAAAAAAACATGATAATATTGTGTTAATAAACGTGTTTTTATACAGGGTGTCTCAGAACGCTAATGGAATATTCAGAATTTCCACGGTTCAATAGTTCTCGAGTTATAAGAGATTTAAGTAGGATCAATGAAAGGACCCCGCACACTTCTTATGGGAAATTTAGATCGATAGATTTTTTTTATTTTTTAATATGTTGTAGCCAGAGCGATGCTGATTAAAACGTCTTACGGGCGCAACCTTGTGGGGCCCACGGTTTGGCCGTTAGAGCGCCCCAAAGACAGGGCCCAACTCCATTGCTCACCATTGGCATCTCTTGACCGGTAAGAGATACGAGGTCGGTTAAATCAGACAAAAGTTGCGCTGTTTTTTTGTGATTAAGAATCTGAAGAGAACTCCCCGATATCTTGACTCGTTAATGAGTTATCCCGAAAAATCTTAAAATTTGTAATATTTGCCAATAGCTCGAAAACGGATGAAAATAACCAATATGTTTGTAGGACAAAAAACGTTCCTTTATGAATTCTACATTACGCTAGCTAAAAATATACAGGGTGTTACATTTGGAAAAGTTGAGAAAAATGGCTTCAAAATTCTCTAATTTTGAAAATAAATTTTGAGCACCCTGTACATAGCGTAACAACTAAAATTGAATCAGAGCTGTTTTCAAGCCTCTGCAATAAGGTCTTCATCTTATTTTCTTATGAAAACTGTACCTGCGTAAATGGAGAATTTTTAAGCAGAATGATGTAAACTCCCATTTTTTTTGAAAATATTTTTTTATTCCCAAACCAGAGGTTCAAAAGCCGTAATATTTTAGGGACGAATAAAGGCTCCTAAGGGGGTTGCAAATATGCTAAAATATACCGGGCATTCCATTTAAAAAAAGTCGACATTTCCTCTTCAAAATTTTTCTTACCACCCTGTATAATTAAAAATATTTTCCTGAAATGCACCTTCATTAACAGTTTAAGTATGTACCTGAACGAAATTCCTAACTTGGATAGTTTAGGCGCTATGGAAGCCCGACGCACGGTTGCAGGACCCTGTACAACCCCTTTTAAAAATGTACATAAGTAAGTTAAGTCCTCTTATCAAAGATCGTCATTTGTTTTTCTATGTACATGACAAGAGAGTTTGGCAAAATATCTACCAAAGACTTTTTGAGCGAAGGCTTTAACTTCAAAGATAACTGAGATATCGATTTTTTAATTATTTGCCTCGTGGAGTTCGGCTCTGCCTTTGGGGCGCTCTACCGGCCAAACCGTGGGCCCCACAAGGTTGCGCCCGTGAGACGTTTTAATCAGCATCGCCCTGGCTACAACATAGTAAAAAACAAAAAAAATCTATCGATCTAAATTTCCCATAAGAAGTGTGCGGGGTCCTTTCAGCTCTGAATTGCTTCATAAGGTAACTTAATGTTAGATGCACTATTTCCTAGGTAACAATAAGATACTATTATTGAAAATTTAATATTGTTGTTACTTGGGAAATAGTGCATCGCATCTATGGTCTGTCCGGGATCCACACGACCGGGATTCACCCTATTTCCATGGCGAATCATTGTTGTCAACAATGAATCGCCATGGAAATCGGGTGAATCTCGGTCGCGTGGATCCCGGACAGATATTAACACCTTATGAAGCAATTCAGAGCAGAAATCTGATTGGTTCTCTTAAATCTCTTACAACTGGAGAACCATTGGACCCTGGAAATTTCTGAGACACCCTGTACAGTTTAAAAATCTCGCTCCTCCGTCGCTGAAATATAAACTATAAATTACACTGTCTATAAAACACTTATTTTAATTTAATAGCTAATTTTTTGATCAGTGGCTGATCAGTTATTATTCTCTTTGCAGAAACCTGAATTTCTCCACAGCAACATGCAGCGAAGACGACTCCGAATACGGATCTTACAAAAAGACCAAAGTGACAAGGGTAAAACCACTTTTTTCTCAGGTCGATTTTAACTTTTGTTTTTTAACAGCAAGACCCGATGTCTCATCGCATCATCGAAAAAAGGCGAAGGGATCGTATGAACAACTGCCTGGCCGATTTATCCCGCCTCATCCCGGCCGAGTACCTCAAAAAGGGGAGAGGAAGGATCGAGAAAACTGAGATCATCGAAATGGCGATAAAGCACATGAAATACTTGCAGCAGGAGCATGGAAACCCGACAGAACACTACAGGTGAGTTTTTTTTTTAATTCACCTTCGGTTGTAATTTGAAACATGAGAAACGGTTTTCTGGAAAAATTCTTTTAATTAGGCATTTAACATAGTTTAATATATTTTTTGCACTCCCGGGACTGAAGTGGCAATTTTAGGCACTATTTTGCGGGACTGAAGTGGGTCATTCACTCCCAAGAGACTGAAGTGCTGTTGCTAGGTAATTTTATAAAGAATCCATAGATTTTTGCATTGAATCCGTCAAAGTGACATATTTTAACACTTTTCGACTATTTTGGGTTCAAATTGAATGGGAGTGCAAAAAATTGCGTATATACCACAGTACTGAAGTGAAATTTAATCCCTCGCGTGATTACTTCCCTCGCTTCGGGATTAAATGTTGTAGTTCAGTCCTTTGGTATATAATATACTATTTTCGCACTAGTGACATAATTGGCTGTTTTACTAGGATGGGTTATCAGGAGTGTATGTCGGAGGCGATGCGATTTATGGTGGAAGTGGAGGGACATTTTCCTAGAGAAGGCATTTGTGTGCGTATCTTAAACCATTTGCAAAAACATTGCGAGAGTTTATGCAGGATGCCCCACCCGACCCCCATTCCGAACCCGCCCGAACATCGACTGCCAACCGTTAGCAACGTCGAACGTCACGTGCAAGCGTTGGACTGTCAGACGCCCAAAATCGAACCAAACAACAACGTCGCTTTTAACGTTGAGAATCACGAAAAACATACCGAATGCAACGGCAATTTGCTGTCTTTAAAATACAAGACTAACATTAAAATGCGCTTTAGCCAGGACTTACACGAGGGAATTAAGAGACAGAAGCTGGAGAATGGGCGACGGGCGTCGGTTACCAGCATCGAAAATTTAAGGTAACTAGAATCAGTTTTTATAATTAACTTTATGTACTATCGCGGGCAAAAAAAACGGGCCATCACTTGTCATTTTATTGACATAATCTGTGAACGGGCCTTTACGTAAAATCAACCTTATACTTTCAAATTTTGACTTGGGAGGTACTGTCACGAGCGATTTGACAATGAAAGGGCAGCCACCACAAAATTCAATCTAGATATTTCAAACATCAGTCATAATGACAAAACTTGAACTAAAGTCCGTTCATTTTCTATTGCAGGACTAAATTTTTTCTGGAACTGTACAACCCTAATTTGTAAGGGCCTGTACTTTCGACAATTTGATCGAAATTTAGCGGGAAAGCAAAAACATTACATAACCCAAACCTTCTAGGGTTTATTTTTATTGTTACCAGCAGTGTCACAGATAAACGTACCTGAGGCTTTTTCGTGAATATTTTTCTTTGCACTTTACTCAAAACTGCACGCGCACAAAGACCATTTTGGGCCAATTCAGAGCAATTGCAAAATTTTGACACTCTGTCATGTTTTCTGACATCTGGCATTGAAATCACTTCTACCAACTCACCTGCTAGTAAAATTCCTTGCAAAATTTCCTCATACCAACCTAAAACTCAAATTTTGACGTTTTGTCACTTCAATAGAAAATGAATGGAGAGTATTCGCGATTCAAACTAACTTTGTGACGTCACATGTAGGCATATTTTGTTGGAAGCGTCCAATCAAATGCCACCAAAAATGTCTGTCATTACATTTCAGCGCCTCTCATTGGCCCCTTGCCTATTTGTGACGTCATACACCAGAGGGCGTCCTCCTTAGCTAGAATCGCGAATAGGTAAATTTTCGCGATTTTATAGTTTGAACCGCAAATACTTAGCTCTGATTGGTATTTTCATCCATTATCGAGACTGTTGCCTAACGACAGCGTAATAAATCTGCCTGTTTAAAACCTACAAATAGAGGAAGATTTGAAACTGACAGTAGTTTAACTATTTTATCAAACAACTTTCTAGGAAATGTGGTAAATGAATCAATAGCAGCTAAGCATTTGTGGTTTGAACCACAAAATCGCGAAAATTTACCTACAGGGTGAGTCTGAAAGACTCCACATCCTTTATGCCACAGAATCTACTGTTCAAATGATGAAGCTTGGTGCAAAAATTATTGGTGAATTGTGATTCCTCTTGATGTTATAAGCCGCCAAAGATCTTTACTTTTAAACGTTCTTTTTAAATATCTTTCGAAAGGTGTATCGTAGGATTTTGAATTTTTGCACAGCATTGTTATAGACCAAGATGCAACTACTGATGGTACTTAAGACATTATCCAAAAAGCGGATCCCTGTTATACAGGGTGGCCCCGATGTTATTTGCCCTTGAACTTTTTTATGTTTGAAAATATTGCTAGTTTGCCTATGCGGCCGTATTCCCCGTTCGATTCTAAAACTTTTTTGGCTCTTAAAATTTTTCCGAAAACATGATCATCGTGATAAACCTACAATTTCAATAAAAATCAAAGTGTACGTTGACACGCATCACATTTCAACAGTTTTTTTTGCTTTGAAGGTGTTGTCCTACAGCTATGCCCAGAACCATTGCTCACAACTAAAGAAAAAACATTGATGGTAATTTCACTTTTTTATGAGGTAGTCTCATCTTGGTTTTAAGGTGATTACCTGCATCATGTTTTCGGTTTTTTCAATTTTTCTCGTGAGTGGTCAGTTTTTTCGAAAAATTTTAAGAGCCAAAAAAGTTTTAGAATTGAACGGGGAATACGGCCGCATAGGCAAATTAGCAATATTTTCAAACATAAAAAAGTTCAAGGGCAAATAACATCGGGGCCACCTGTATAACAGGGATCCGCTTTTTGGATAATGTCTTAAGTACCATCAGTAGTTGCATCTTGGTCTGTAACAATGCTGCGTAAAAATTCAAAATCCTACAATACACCTTTCGAAAGATATTTAAAAAGAACGTTTAAAAATGAAGATCTTTGGCAGCTTATAACATCAAGAGGAATCACAATTGACCAATAATTTTTGCACCAAGCTTCATCATTTGAACAGTAGATTCTGTGGTATAAAGGATGTGGAGTCTTTCAGACTCACCCTGTATATTGCCTTTTTTGAAGTGACAGAAAATTTGATGGCCCGTTTTTTTGCCCGCGATAGTACCACTGGACTTAACGGTCATTTGCAGAACCAACTAGAAATGCAGTGATCTGTCAAAAGTACTGTGGTATGTACATATTATGTATTTTCATAAAATCGTGACCATAATCACTTCTTTACGCCCTCTATCAGTTCCAGTCGAAGTTCACCGCCCAGCAGCGAGATTCTAACAAGAATCTCCGAGCACGAGAACTCCCGGATCTCCCCTACGGAAAGTGCCTCCTCGCTCAACCAAATGAAGATAGAAGCAATCCCCAGGAACGAACTTCGACCGTACTCCCCTACTCCCAAGGCTTCAATAGACAAAGAAAACCTTAACGTGCCGATATTTGTTCTTCACGCAAAAGGTGCTTACTACATCCCCCTGACAATAGACTATAAAATCCTGGCGCCGTATTTACGCAACTATAATATTCTGGAGATGGTGCCGAACATGCACAATATAGTGCTACATCCAGTTACCATAAACGTCAACTTCCAACCGAACAAGTACAAATCGGAGTATAATAATAACTGGAACTGAACTGAAGTGGTGTTTTTGTACGTTTATAGAAGGCTGTGACGGTCAGGAAAAAGTAAAGACTGATGATTTGATGTTAGTTCGGAGTCTATGAATGTTATACTGTAAATTGGTATATAGTGTTGCAAACCACCGATGCAATATAGCAATTGTCAATTTTTTTTAACACCCAGTATTTCCATGTCGCAGTATTTCACTGTTGTATTACTGACTAAATTGCAACTGCTCGTTTAAATACTTGCTAATAACATTTAGTTTTTAAAACAAAAGCAAATGTGTATCTTTGATATGAAATAAAGGAATTATTTAATAACGGGGACGTTACACTATGAAAACACTAATAGACGGCTGCAAATATGATTTGACCTCAAAAAAATTGCTCCTTAGCATATCAACTTGTATAATAAACTCCCATTTTCTTTATCAGCACATGAAATGTCTTCAAATATCGTTTCCAAAAATTTTTCGCCAAAAAATCGCAAAATTTTGAAAAATTCCAGGAAACGTTTTAAGGTTGGTGGAGTAAAATTTAGCTATAGCGAGTAGCAAAATTTACATAATTTTGGTAGCAATCGGCCAATAACAAGCGCCTTTTTGGCATGTTATCTATGAAATTTGAAAGATGACCACCATTTGTTTTATCAGCACATGAAAGGTCTTCAAATTCTGTTTACAAAAATACAATAATTATTCATGGTGCCTTCAGTCGAAATAAAGTTATCTTCTTTACCGGTAACTGCGAATCTTCTTATTTTCATCATGCTGTGCTTCTTATGGTTGTTGCGTGCGGTGTTTTAACATTTTAATTTTAGTCCAGTCGGTTCGCGACAATATATGGTCGAATACTGTACAAAGGTGCCGTTTGGCACAGTTGTACATGGGACCAATACAAGTGATTTCACCAGCAGTGCCCAAAAAAATTGCCCTTAGGAACAAAATGGCGACAATTTTTTTCAAAATTTCCGCGAAAATTGTTAATAGCTAAACTATTATTAACTATTTGAGGAAGCAACAACTATTTTTCTTGCACATTACAACCAAGAAGACTTCAACTTCATTTTTTTATGGAAACCTATCCATCGGATCCAAAAATAGTTTAAATGAGAGTAGTTTGTTCTTTTACGGGGAATAAGAATCTGTAATAAAAAACATGCTTCCATTTAAAAAAATGAAGTTTACCTTCATTTGACCTTGAAAATGACCTTGAATCAAAATGGCGATGATTCCATCTATTTTCCCCTTCGAAGTCATAAAACTTTTATGCAACACATTTTTTTCTAAAATGTTTTCTTTCCGATTGCGTCTTGCGGTCTCAGAATAAAACGACCACCCGGTATATTACTAAAATAAGATACTTCTCATTTTAGTAATATACTATGTTCTTCTTGGTTGTAATGTACAAGAAAAATATTTGTTGCTTCCTCAAATGGTTAATAATAGTTAAGATATTAGCAATTTTTGCGGAAATTTCAAAAAAACCGCCGCCATTTTGTTCCTAAGGGAAAAATTTTTGGGCACTGCGGGTGAAATCACTTGTATTAGTCCCATGTACAACTGTGCCAAACGGCACCATTGTAGAATGAAATGCAGTTTTATTTCTCGAACCGACTGGACTATTTGAAAAAAGCTCGGGCGAGGGAATAATATATTGTACCAGAGGGGTTACGATTTGTCACTTTCAAGAGCGTCAAATAGTGACAGATAGGTTAGGTCTTAATGTCGCATACGTAAGTTTTTATGCTCCGTTCCTGCATAAATAAAGAGGCGCGTTCCTTTTACACATTTACCTGAGGAGCCTCGAGCCTCTCACCATTTTGATTAGTCAATATTCAAATGCACCAATAAAATAGCTGAGATAACTGAGGCTCCTCAGATAAATGTGTAAAAGAAACGCGCCTTAAGTACAACATTTGCAATACATCTTTCCGTTTACAGTGCGATTGCGGTACGTCGCAATTATAAATCCGCCTTTAGGTCTGGTTTCCAGTGTACAAATGTTTGTAAACAACAACAACTTGTATAACAAATTCAAGCTTATTTTACACGCCGGTAGGCCATGAAAATCTGGTGATATGGTGGCAACAAGATAGTTGCAGCAAAATATCCCTGGCATCTATTGATGAATTTAAGTTTTAGGTTCTTGTCAAAAGAACACCAAATCGACGCAAATCAAAGGCAGACTTACCCCAACTGGATTTTATTAAAGTAACTGGAACATCATAGATCGTCTAAAGTCCTGTCGTATATTAACGAAAGCGGGGGTTGTGTGTCTCAGGTTTTTTTTCTGTTGGTTTGTAAACAGGATTGCAATTCTGTCAAAATTCCTGTCATGGTAGTCATGGACAATAATTAACAACAAAGACCCGTTTCAACCTCCATAGTCCATTGTTACTGTTTATTGACACTGACAGTGAGTGACACGGGGGTTTTGACGGATGTAAAATCCCGTTTACAAACCAGCAGAAAAAAAGCCTGACACACAACCCCCGCTTTCGTTAATATGCGACGGGACAGACGGGACTTTAGCACAGCGTAATGTATTCAACTGACATCACTAGCATGGCAGATTAAAAAATTTTCTCCCATCAGTTTGACAAATAAGTACTGCCTACTATGGCGTAAGGAATAAACTTGAATATAATCTATACATAATTAATAAAGTGGCGAAACCTGGTTGAAATAAAATTTTGTTCTGTTAAAAAGGGAAAATCGCCAAATTCCCAAATTTCAAATTGCATCGACGAAAATACAGGGTTGCTAAAAAATATTGTACCATCGTAGCGTGATTTATATGTATACAGCCGTAAATGCGTTAAATGTCAATTCTTTTGTTTTTAAAGCCGCCTAGGATGGTACATATACAGAGTGGTCCAAATGTATTAATACAGGGCTCTCACGGCCAAACGGTAAGAATTAAATACCTTTATTTTGTCGCCATTTTGGAACTCCCCATCTTATTGTATAATTTAGCAATAAATAAGAGTACATTTTTTTTTAAATGGCACCATGCATGTTTCTATTTTTTTTTGGATTCCCTTTGATGCTTTCTTTATTGGGGTGATTTTATTTTTTTGATAAATAGAACAGTAAAAGTTGAAATTTTTGTTGATTCAAATTTCGCGCAGTGATCCGGCAACAATGCGCTTCACCAATACTTCGATGGAACCACCCTCATCTCACCGTATGTCTCCCACTCCCACTAGTTGTACTGTGTACACAATGAAGTAAATAGGCTATTTATTATTAGGCCCAATCAGATTCTTCCAGAGGGCGTGTACACAGTACACAGTACAACTACCCTGTAGTGGGGAGACATTCGGTGAGATGAGGGTGGTTACTGGTTTCATCGAAGTAATGGTGAAGCGCATTGTTGCCGGATCACCGTGCGAAATTTGAATCAACAAAAATTTCTACGTTCACTGCTCAATTTGTCAAAAAAATAAAATCACTACCATAAAGAAGGCATCCAAGGGAATCCAAAAAAAAATTGAAACATGCATGGTGCCATTTAAAAAAAATGTATTCATGGTTTATTGCTAAATTATACAATAAGCTGGAGAGCTCCAAATTGCGACAAAATAAAGGTATTTAATTCTAATTTACCCTGGATTTTTTATTTTACTCATTTATCTTACCGTTTCGCCGTGAGAGCCCTGTATTAATACATTTGGACCACCCTGTACAATATTTTGTAACCACCCGTTATCAGTGAGTTGGACTTACCTACTCATGGCCTCGACCACGTGTTTATCAGTTGGACACTCACTACTAATAATTATAATAAATAATAACATTGGATCTTCAAACTTAACTCACGATTGCCACCAGTCACCATGCACGTCACATGAGTGAAGTCACGTGACGTGACCCTGACATGCACGTACATGTATATGACATTGACACTCTTGACAGATTCAAAAAAACTCTGCCGCCATCTTTGTGCAGCTTTTATTGTGGTTCTCTTTTCGTCAGTCGTCACAGGTCACAGCCCCCTTGTGCTTCTTTCGTGAGTTTCGTGCTGCAACTGCGGTCTGCACTAAACCACACTGTGAAGATTTAGATTTGTACTGTAAGGATCTTTTAAAAATACCTAGTTAGATTTTGTGGCTTCTTTCTTTCTCGTTAAGTGGTTTACAGTAGGGTCGTAGATCATAATAAATAAACACAAGGCTCAAGCACAGTATATCACTAGTAGCGACATTGAGCGTCGGCGTGGTGCCGAAAGCGGGAAATTGAATGCATAATTATGCGTTGAGTTCACGCTACCAGTCAGCCTAACGTGAACGCTGCTTTCGCGCTCCTATAGTCTATTCATTTCAAAGATGCAGTAAACCGCGCATCGGGGTGTGGCCATAGTCACATGTGGATGTTATACATTTTCCAGTTTACGGTACCGACAGTCCACGAGCTGCGATGTTTATCCCTAATATCCACAGATCACAGAATGAGGTAAAATCTAACTAGATATTTTTAAAAGATCTTTACAATACGTTCGCCTCGGGCGTAGCGTGAATCCCTTTTTTTCCGCCTCATTTTCAAATCAAAGCGAGTGAGCGAATCAGGGTCAACTTCTCTGAAGCGCATGAGCAGTTACTTTCTGGAGGAGTATCTTTTTTAAACCTATTGCGTTGGCAACCCTAAAATTCCTAGTGTCAGAACGCCGTCAGCTGTCTTGTCAAAACAGAACCACGTGCTTCAAAGAGGTTAAGTTCCATTTTCATTTAATAATGGAACAAGGGAACCCTAAAGGTACATGCTACTGATATTATTAAATATTTGAACCCCCTGTAATTGAAGGACACAAACGCAAGATATCTTCCAGTGAAGAAAGTGAAGGTTCCAATAATGAAATTATTTGCATCGAAGAAGACTCTGAAAGCGAACCTGAATTTACTTGTGAGCTTTGGGATGAAGACTGCAAAATTTCCAAAATAAAAACACTAAAAACTGTGGCAGGACGTAAATATTTTAAATTTTTTTCAAATGATTTTCACAAACAGCTTTTAGATCATTTGATGCCGACCTGTTCAAGAGACCCAGACCAACCACCACTTAAAAAGATCAAAATTGTTCCTGAACTGCGCCAAGACTTATCCCAAACCAATTTTAAGCAACACTGGTTAAAAGATGAAAGATTTAATGAAAAGGGCTTAGAAATCATCACAAACCCTTTCAAGGTTTACATAATTAGCAATTTCTTAGAAAATCCTCAGTTTTTAACTGACATCCGGCAAGAATTCAACGAAATTCAATGGAACACACGTAGTATGGATCTCTATGAATTCTTTCAATCAAAGGATCTTAAAGAATTGCAAGACCACAAGTCGATTAAATTATTCTACAAATTCTTGCAGAGTACTGTTATGAAATGGGTCGCCGACTTTACAGGATATGATCTAACACACGTTTCTGCCACTTGCAGCCTGTACAGTAATACGGATTATTTATTAGTTCACGATGATCAAAGAGAAGATCGAAAAGTTGCCTTTGTTTTATATCTAACAGAGGAATGGAGTGAAGATAATGGAGGGGCTCTTCAATTACTTGCAAAAGACAGTACAAGGCAACCTAGTGAAATAGTTCGAGACATTTACCCCGCAAATAATCAGTTAGTATTTTTTCCAGTAACCAACGACTCATATCATCAGGTAAGAGTATTTTCCACCCCCTAGCAGTTGCTAAAATAGAAATAAATACCTACTTCTCCCCCTGGGGATAAAATACTCACTTCTCCACTGGAAACATCAGGTTGGCCATGACATGTAGGTATTTCTATCCCTAGGCGTAAAATCTGTCATTTTAATAATGAGTTATTCTTGTAAAGTTTAATCAAAATCTATGTTTGTTCATTTTTTTCAACTTTCCACATTCAAAAAATTAAAAATGATTGTAACGGTAATTTGTGCCCCAGAAGTATAAATCAAACTAAGCCAATTAGAACAGGATATGCGGGAAACTCCGTCCATTAGTTAATGTTGAATTTCTTGAGGAAGAATCATAAAATAACGAAAACGTCAATATTTTTGCAACATAACGGGTGATGTGAAATAAAAAAACAATGGAAGCGTATATGTTTGCTGTTTGTGGCATATTGCAACAGATTAGTTGGTGTGTCCTTTGAAATTGTTAAGAAAAACGAAAATCTTACGCTATCTTAATAATTTCAACTTTTTCTGCGATTGTTAAGTTTTATCCATCCATAGCCGATAGCAAATGTCAAATCAATTCATTTCAATTGTTTTTTTATTTCACAGCTCCCATTATGTTGCAAAAATATTGAACTTTTCGTTATTTTGTGATTCTTCCTCAAGAAATTCAACATTTTTATTCTTTCCTGAAATTTCTGATTTAGCCATTTGGAGCCTGAGCAACTTTTCCTTATAAAATTTTTCGATAAAAAAATACGATTTCGTCATTTTTGGCCTCTTTATTAAATCGCAGTAGGTTGGGATTTCGGTCTATAAAAAAAGTGAAGTATCACGCAGATGCAGATTTTGGAGCTCTATATGCAGAAAAAAAGAACGCATTGATTCGGTTATGTATATGACGTCATGTAGGTTCTGCTCGCTTGCAGTCATACCTGGTTATGATTGGTCAAAGGCGGCCATGCTTGGGTCCCAGTGACGTTTGACATATGAGACAGCTGTCACTAGGGCCCAAGCATGGCCGTTGTATGACGTCAGTGAGCAGGACCTATTATGCTGAACCGGAATTTTAAAGATTTTTTTTGTTAAAAAACTTCGAAGTTTTGTAAGATTTTAAGTGTACCTATTCATTTTGTAATTTTCAAAAATTGTTGAAAACTCCTATTGCTGGGGGGTAGATAATGTCAACATTACACAGAGAAAAATAACTATTTTAGGTAGCTGAAGTCACCAGTTTAAACCACTGCCGGTTAAGTATCAACGGTTGGTTTCACACCAAAACTCCACCAGTTTTCCAAACTCCACACTATAAACCAACTGGTATTTATGGTGACCAACAATTAAAGTCGATCGATTTTGATGTAGATTTGTCATGTTGGCTAACTGAAGATTACCTGAACTGCAAAATTATGAAAGAAATTCAGGAATATTTTGAAGAAAATTCAGAAATATCTCTGAAAAACTTTTTGAAAAAAGAATGTTTAAGTGAGATTGGCCAAATGTTGGGGGGCGATTTAAAGTGGAGGCAGGTTGGGCCACCTAATCGTCACTGTTATCAAGTAGTTCATGAGAAAGATTGCCCGGATATTTTAAAGAGACTCATAAATTTGTTTCGAAGTAGAAAGATGTTCCAACTTTTGGAACGTTACACCGACTTGGAATTAACAAAAGACAGTGCTAGGATGAAGTTTGAGTTGCAAAAATGGACCCCTGGAAGTTACTCAGTAAGATTAGAATGTAGACCACTCTTTAAATTGTTTTAATTGACTTACTTTAAGTTAAATTCTCTACAAAAAAAGGTTCTGAGAATGTATATCTCGCTCACATTCTTAAAATAAGTAATTAAAACAATTTTAAGCTTATTGGAAGACATGGTTTGAAAGGCTGATTAATTTAAGATTAGTTGTTGACAGATTATGATTGGTCGAAAAAGGAGCTGGATCTGATCCTTCACTTCGGGTGTGATCGCAAAGAAGACGTGATTGGGGGTAACACTTTGTACGTCACTGTCGAGGATGAAGTTCAGGATGCTTTAATCACTCTAGAACCAGAACAGAATAATCTGAACATTGTTTATCGAGACTCTGCAAGATTTACGAAATATTTTAGCAAACAGAGTAAATGTCGTTGTTTTTATACTCTGATCTGCTGTTACTCTGAAACCTGACAAACAACTGAAATGTAGAAAGAATTTATTCATTGGTAAACTGACAATGATTATGAAAGTGATTTCACTTTTCGATAAACTTAACCATTATAAATGTGTACATACTATTTCATTCATAAATTTCAAGCACAACTTGAAAATCTCCTTACCTAACGTCTCCCTGTTTGAACCAACCTTGTTGCAAACATAATTATAGACAACTTGGGTCATAATTTCATCCCCACCATCGAGAACACTAATCAGTCTTCCTAATTCTTTGGGGAGTTCTCCTTCAGGATCAGGTAACTAAAAAATATAATTAGAAAATTAGAATTTTGTTGGAAGTTCGTTACCTTGTTTTTGTCAATATTAAGAACTTTGGCGAGTTCTTCATGAAAATCAGATACTCGATTTTTCTCGTCGTCTTTTTCTGGATTTTCAAATGAGATGTCGTCTTCCTCCATGTCTGTGAGTGAGATTTCTTCTTCCACGTCGTTGATGAAGAATTTCTTTTCGGTAATTGCCGGATCGGGGAAATTCACCATTTTCGCCTAAAAAAATGCAGTCAAAACCTTTTCAACTCAAATTGCCCTTAAAGTTAACTCGAAATTCGGAAGTCCAACTGCTTTCAACAGTTTCAACTTGAAATTCAGAATCAGTTTCTTGGAATAAAAATATCCCTTTGATTCACCAGTTCTCGCCTGCAAAACTGACACATGTGTATCACTGTGTTTTGTTTTGTTTTGTCTCTCGTCCTCACCTGTGTATACAATGCAATGATAAGCCTGAATACCAAGGTAATGAATGAAAAAACGAGTATCAACAATAAAATTGTCAGCCTCAGAGACGATATAAGAAATAAAGTAAAAGTAAATATGTACAAGAAAATTTGGAGGAAAATGTGGAAACGGTGTCAAAACTGCGGTATAAAAAATTAAACAATAATGTGACTTTTGTGAATAAACGATATAATTGTGTGCCAAATTACATCTCGAGATATTCAAAAATTACTTTTCTGGATTCTTGGGACCTTAATAGAAAAACAGCTAGTAGTAGGTATTATAATCGTCTATCTTTAATGAACAAAAAATTCGTCGAATTCGTTACTTTTGAGTCGAAAATTGGGCTTGAAACTTCCAACAGAATGCAGCTAACCTAATGTTAATTGCATTAACAGCCATTATAACGTGTAAAAAATATTATAGGTATAAACAATGGAGCCAGTCATACGTTTGAATTCCCTTTTTTTCAGGACTAAATCCACGATCTTTGTTTTTAATCCTACGGTATGCATTTAAGTGATAAAAAGGGGCAGCTACGGAAGCGGCTGGAACCTCCCCACTTGGTGAATGATCCAATGCTATCACCAATATCAAGTAAATTTTACTGTTTACTATACCTAAATTTTACTCCACCAAACCTAAGGTGTTTTCTGTGATTTTTCTAAATTTTACGATCTTTTGCCAAAAGGGCACTAAGATTGAATTCAATTTTGAAAACAAAATTTGAAGACTTTTCATGTGCTGATAGAGAAAATAGCAGTTCATTATTCAAATTTCAAAGTTGATATGCCAAAATGGCACTTGCTGTTCGCCGATTGCCACCAAAATTAAATCAGCTCTTCGGCGGGTAACGGTACCTCTACCTACCAAATTTCAGCCAAATCGATCCAGCATTTTAGGCTGTAGCGTGTTATTTAATGTTTCCCCAAAACTTTGAATTTTTCGATTTTATGCCAAAAACGCGCTAAGAGTGAATACACTTTCAGATACAGAATTTCAAGACCTTTGATGTGCTGATAAGAAAAATTAGTGTTCATCAGTCAAATTTCATGGTTGGTGTGCCAAGAAGGCACTTGGCGTCTGCGGATTCGCAACAAAATTAACTGGGCTCACCGGAAGGCCAACGCTAACCTCCATACCAAATTTCATTTAAATCGGTTCGGTAGTTTCCGAGAAATCGTGCTCACATACATACATACATACATACGTACATACACACAGACATTTTTTAAAAACCACTTTTTTGTGATCCTGGGACCTTGAAGCGTAAAGATCTGGTGTTATCTCAATTTCGAATTTTGGAGTGATTGCAGTAACCTCCCATTTTTATATGGTTGTGGGGAGGTTAAAATACAAACTTTTCCTGCAGAGAAGAAGGAAAAACTTATAACAAACTATTACTTAACTTTATTCATTAGGTCCATTATTCTAATTTGTCACTTAATTAATACCAGCCATTGATTATCTTATCTTCAAAGGATACCTACTTACTTAAAACGACAGTAACTTAGGTAGTTACTTGGACAAGTTTTAAACAAAATATATGTACAAGTTAGTCCAATTAAATATATTCATTTTAAAACAGAGAGAATTTCATTGGATAACAAATACAGGGTGTCCCAATTGTCTGTATTCCATTGCTGTTAGAGATAGCGAAAAATTGTTAAATACAAAGTTGGAGAGGGTCAAACAAGGCACATTTTAAAAATACAATCCTGTATACAGGCTGTACCACTAAGGAGTAAGAACACAAACATAGGTTTTTTTAAATGGAACCCCCAGTATTTTAATTTTTTATTGGATTCTATGAGGAATTCCAAGTAACATTTATTGATCACGTTTTCATCTGAAGTGATTGGTTTAGAAGATATTGGTAATTTTGTGGAAAAAATTACTTTTGCAGTACTTGTTTTGAAAAATCACCCCACAACCAATTTTCAACCTTTGGTTTTGGAAATTTAGCATGTCATTAAGGAAGCTTTGGGCTATCTTTCAAGCGCTTGAAAATGGTCTTAGCTTCTTAAGTTCGTCTCCAGTAACATTATGAACTTTCGAAAATGTATAGGTTTAAATTTCGAAATTTTTAAATGGCACCACTATCAAATGTTATAGCCATAAGCTGTAACATTAAATTTGCTTTCGTTTGATATAAAATATCCCTATATCCAAGTCTCGAATTTTTCGTTTTATTCAGTAAAATATGATTTTTAGGAATTTCCATTTTTAGCTTACAATAATGTTTTTGAAACGCTGCTCGGACACATGTTACAATAGGTGTCACAAATTCTGTCAGCCGGAATCCTGCGTTAATTAACCATAAATTGTGATCAAGTGGTTTTTTTAATGTTCATTTATGGAACGCAAGAATGTACCTACTCAAAAAAGTTGCAGCATTTTCAGCACTTAGATACTTACCAAAAGGAAATAAATAGATAACAATAGCACTTTTAGAATAGGTAGGTACTTTTCTAATTACTGACTTACCGACTTAAATTATTTTTAATTTTCTGTTATTTATAAAACAACATTTTAAAATAAAGTGATTATGCCAATGATTTGACTTTAATGATGAGCAGTTTGTGTTCGAAACATGTTAGCTGTTGAAATAAACCTTTTCGATATAGTGGGCGTTTCTGGTGATAGTTATAATAATTACGCTTTGTTTTTATAGACACAGAATTTATTGCAGGTCCTGTTTGTAGACAATTTGGCAAATTATGAAACGCATCCTTAAATATTAGATCTATAGAAATTGTAATTCGACTGATAACACATTTGACACCTACAATGAAATGTAGCCAGAGCCAAACATCTAAAAACATCAGGAAGAAAACGATGAAAATTATGTTTTACTGAATAAATCGAAAAATACTAAACTTGGATATAGGAACATTTTATATTAAACGAAAGCAAATTTAATTTTACAACCTACGGCTATAACATTTGATGGTGGTGCCATTTAAAAATTTCGAAATATTAACCTCTACATTTTTGAAGGTTCATAATGATACTGGGGATGAACTTAAGAAGCTAAGACCGTTTTCAAGAGCTTTAAACATAGCCCAAACCTTCCTTAATGGGATGCAAAATTTTCAAAACCAAAGGTTGAAAATTGGTTGTGGGGTGATTTTTCAAAATAAGTACAGCAAAAGTAATTTTTCCCACAAAATTACCAATATCTTCTAAACCATTCGCTTCAGATGAAAACATGATGAATGAATGTTACTTGGAATTCATCATAGAATCCAACAAAAAATTAAAATACAGGGTGTTTCATTTAAAAAAACCTATGTTTGTGTTCTTACTCCTTAGTGGGACAGCCTGTATACAGGATTGTATTTTTAAAATGTGCCTTGTTTGACCTTCTGCAACTTTGTATTTAACAATTTTTTGCTATCTCTAAAAGCAATGGAGTTATCGACCGAATACAGACAATTGGGACACTCTGATTTATAATTATTGGCAGACTATTATAACCCTCGATTGTAAAACTGGCCCCCAACTACCGTGAATCTAATAAAAAGCGAATTAGTGGGCCATGGAATAATCAATCAAGTTGGCTAAACTGATTCAATGATCAAAATCAAGAGTGTGAAGTTTCTGTCCTCTGTGACTTCAATGTCAAAAAGTGACAAATCGAAATTGTGTCTACTGTCATACGAACGTCACTCTCAGTTTAGCCAACGTAACAAACTATTCCACAGTCAACGTAACAAACTATTCCACAGTCAACTTTTATTTAGTTTTTTTAATAGATTTCACGGTATTGGAACTTATTACCAGTAACTTGCCCAGCTCTGCCTTTGACATTATTTATTAATTGATTGGTAAAGATTTTTCCAACATCATAAGAATAAAACTGGCAACACTGGATTTTTAAACTCATTAGTTTGTCAGTTGAAAACATGTAAACCATCAATTGGCCTCCTCTAATTCGTTTTCACAGCAACTAAATACATAATTGTGAGTTCATGGCACCCAGATTTTGCATATCTAACTGTCACCGTTTTTGACATATGTCAAAATTTCTATCGAAAAATTGATTTGCAATCCGTAATAGTAAAATTTGTATCTTCCAAACCATTGAAGATTAAGGAACCAAACTACTTGCGAGGGTTGAAATATGATGAAAATAGTTGCCAGTGAGATGTAATATTGCAGAAATCTGCAAAAATTTGCAAGCAACGACCCCTGCTGAGTTGTGCACCTAACTAGACTTATGTCATCACGTGACTGACAGAAACTGACTTGCAATTACACCCTATACCTACTTTTTGAAAATATGTGGAGTAAAATTTGTGCGATTTAAAAAAAAATATATCTCAGCAAATTTTTGATCAAAAATTAGCAACAGTTCGTTTTACACCTCCAAAAATTTGTCCTAAGCTAATTTTGATGAATTAAATTCGTTGAATAATCTACGAGCGTCGACAACGTAAGCTAACGGGTAGCCCAAAAAAACCGGTCGCTATTATTTTCCCTATATCTTCGTTAATTAACATCCCCAACCCCATCACAATTTTTAAAAAATGAGAGGTTACTGCAATCACTAAAATTTTCGAATTCGAGATGAGACCGGATCTATGCGTTTTGGGGTCTCAGGAACCCAAAAAAGTGGTTTTAACCTCCCCACAACCAATATAAAAATGGGAGGTTACTGCAATCAGTCCAAAATTCGAAATTGAGATAACACCAGATCTTTACGTTTCAAGGTCTCAGGATCACGAAAAAGTGGTTTTTAAAAAATGTCTGTGTGTATGTACGTACGTATGTGAGCACGATTTCTCGGAAACTACCGAACGGATTTTAGTGAAATTTGGTATGCAGGTTAGTGTTGGCCTTCTGGTGAGCCCAGTTAATTTTGTTGCGAATCCGAAGAAGCCAAGTGCCTTTTAGGCATGTAAACTATGAAATTTGACTGATGAACACTAATTTTTCTTAACAGCGCATGAAAGGTCTTGAAATTCTGTATCTGAAAGTGTATTCACACTTAGCGCCTTTTTGGCATAAAATCGAAAAATTCGAAGTATTGAGGAAACATTAAATAACACGCTATAGCCCAAACTGCTGGATCGATTTGGCTGAAATTTGGTAGGTAGAGATACCGTCACCCGCCGAAGAACTGATTTAATTCTGGTGGCAATCCGAGGGCGGCAAGTGCCATTTTGGCATATCAACTTTGAAATTTCAATAATGAACTCCTATTTTCTCTATCAGCACATGAAAAGTCTTCAAATTTAGTTTTCAAAATTGTACTCAACCTTAATGCCCTTTTGGCAAAAGATCGTAAAATTCAGAAAACTCACAGAAAACACATTTGGTTTGGTGGAGTAAAACTTAGGCATAGTAAATAGTAAAATTTAAGTGATATTAGTGATAGGATTGGATCATTCACCAAGTGGGGAGGTTTCAGCCGCTTCCGTAGCTGCCCATTTTTTTAAAATGTGTCTGTGTGTATGTTCGTACGTTTGTAAACACGCCACAGTAAAACTACTAGACCGATTTGGCTGAAATTTGGTGCGTGGGCATCTAATAACCTAACTTAGATCTGAAAAGCTTTTGGAGGCAATCGTGCAACCGGAAATGCCCTTTTGGCACATCAACTTTTAAATTTTAAATGCAAACCCCCATTTTTCACGTTACCATAAGAAAGGCCTTCAAATTCTGCTTCTAAAAATATATGCACTCTTAGTGCCTTTTTGACAAAAATTGAAATATTCGGGATTGTTAACGTACTTTAAAAACACGATACAGCCGAAACCTCTGGACCGATTTGGCTGAAATTTTGTATGTGGAGGCTGTATTATACGTCGAAGAGCTAAAAAATGTTTGGAGGCGATCGACCCACGGAAAGTGCCGGTTTGGCACATCAATTTTCAATTTTAAATATACTCTCATTTTACCATCCCAAACAAATTTTTTTAAAATTTATTGTCAGCATCAGGAAGGTCTTGTTCTAAATAAGATAAAATTCATTCGCATTTACTGCCCTTTGGGTAAAAAAAATTGAATTTTATAATAACTAAAACCACATTATAGCCCAACTACTGGATCGATTTGACTGAAATTTGGTACATAGAGTGACCCGTGGTGACCCGTTGAAGACCTGAAAGCCTGTTGGAAGCAATTGGTAAACGGGAAGTGCCATTTAAGCATATCAACTTAAAATTTTAAATACAAGGCCTCCTTTTTTATGTCGCCATTAGAAAGACGATCAATTTCTGGTTGTAAAAAAGTATTCGCAGTTTCTGCCATTTCAGTGGAAAATAGAGAAAAAATTCTTTCTCATTAAAAGGGTTATTAACCTTAAAAGGAACATATGTTGTCAAATGTTATGGGTGATGACGGTATTTGTCGGAAAGCATAACAAATTTTCTGTTGAACTGACTACTATCTACACAGAATATAAAGATCCATACGATGGGGAGGTTCCAGCCGCTTCTCTGCTGCATTTTTTTTTGAACAAAAATTTTTAGTTTTATAGGTATAAGACGTAGCTGAAGGATGGGGCTCTCGATTTTAGATCGTACCATCCTTGACTTTCTTAAGAACTTTTATTTAATACCAATATTTAGGCCAAAGAGGTTTCGTTACCCATTGACATTATGACGATGGCGGTTAAATGCAGGATTGAGACCCGCCTTTTTCTTTTTCCAAAACGACTTTGAGAATCAATTTTCTTCCAACACCATAAATTGCATAATTTACAAGTAAATGCATGGACGTGCTCTCTAAGGTCTGATTTAAGTTATAAATTAAGCAGTTAAAAAACTTAGATTGCAACTTAAACAAAAATGTTCACCAAGTTTCCACAAGTGTTGAATCACTTACGCGAGAATTCGCGCACACATTTATTTATACTTTCTTTTCTTTTCTTATCATTATAAATTCTTATATGAAATAAATATTATTAGTTCTTTGCTTTTAGCTATAAATTATGCGATTTATGTTGTTAGAAAAAAAATTCACAAAAAAATGAAGGATAGATGAAGTAATGTCAGTGGGTTAACGAAGCCCCTCTGGTTTAAATAATACTGTTAAATAAATGCTCTTAAGAAGGAGAAAGATGGAGTGATTTAAAATCTAATGGGTGGTATCGAGAGCCCCAACCCTTAGCTACGTCTTGTATAAAACTGAAAATTATCGCACAATAACTAACGAAGATATAGGGAAAACAAAAGCGACCGTTCGTTTTTTGCACATGCATTCAACAACTGTGAAAGAATTAGGTGTCCAAGGGGGTTTACTTTTCTCAAAATTGCTAGAAACGTCTCTATCAGAAGTGAAGAAAAACGAATTTTTGAAAGATGGGAAAGACTTTTTGAACTTTTCTTTTCTAGAGCTCCTAAAGTTACATTGTTTAAACCTTAAAAACGCGTTAATTTTTAATATCTTTGAAAATATGGAAAGTATAAGAAGATATAAATTTTTCCATTGCGGATTGCGAGGGCTTTCCATTTAAAATGCACTATCACTAGAAACACCCCACTACACCGAAACGTTTGATTTTTATTGCTGACGCGTTTCGAACACAATGTGCTCATTATCATAGTCGAAGCTATACAACCCTACCTTCCACTAAACTGAAATATTTATAGGCCCACCCGCGTAGTGCCACCCCTCGGCTGTGAAAGTTAGACCAATCACAGGTTGAGAAATGGTCACACTTGGGTGAACACGTATAAATATAACAAATTCTCCCTAAAGTAGCGTAAACAGAGATGAATATGCGATCGGGCCTGTATTGGCGTTCATAAGCCTATCTCTAGCTTTATAAATGACGATACTTTCCATCGCATCTAGCATCTGCACTTTGTTAACGCTACAAACTAACTTAATCTTATTCTATGGTCATTGTGTAAAGCATGTAGAGCAACACTGGATTTCTCAATTCTGCCTTATTTAAGATGGGAGTGCTCCTTAAATCTGGTGTTGAGAGACCTTACAATTTTGATAATTGATTTCGTATATACGAGATTTTTCGCTATTCCCTACTTTATCTTTAGGGTTGCCTAAAAGGCTATTCATTTTGTTTTCACCCAAGCGTGACCATTTCTCGACCTGTGATTGGTTTAACTTTCACAGCCGAGGGGTGGAGCTACGCGGGTGGGCCTATAAATATTTCAGTTTTCTGGAATGTAGGGTTGTATAGCTTCAACTTTGATAATGAGCACATTGTGTTCGAAACAGTGAAAATCAAGTGTTTCGGTGTAGTGAGGTGTTTCTATTGATAGTGCATTTTTCCACCGAAGTTGTCCGGTGTTCCCATTGTCCATTTAGAATAATCCTATTTTTGGTGTGCGTGGGGGATTATGGTATAGTACCAATTTCAAAATCCCCAAAAGTATCTAACGAACGGTTTTCGTGAATCACCATGTATAAAGTGTGATCAAGAAAAAACTATCACCAATATTTTACCGTAAATTAAAACCAACATCAAAAGAATTAGCTTTTCTTCAAAATGCATTTACTAACCTTCTTTGCGGGTGGAGGGGTAAATCCATCCCCTACATCCTTCCTCTTCAAAATACTACTCGACGGAGTCACCAAAGGACTAGGAATCTCTCTGGTAAACGTCAAATACTCCACCCGTTCCTCGTTCTCCATTTCGCACGTTGTTTCCTTCTTTCTCTTTCGTTCCTTCGCCTCCCTCGCTTTTTTGGGCGCAGGTGACGGTTGGAAGTTCAACATCTGCAACATCTTCGACGATCTCAGGCTCGTCCTGATTGGCTCCAGGGGAGTTTCGGGCAGCGTCGTGATTGGAGAAATGTCGGAAGTGTTTGACAGCAGTTCCGTGGTTCTGGAGGGGGTGTCACTGTTGACGGGAGAACTCGGCAGGTCGTCCCCGGCCAACTTTTCGGGCGTCAGAATTTCCGGATTTTTGTTCCTCGGACTCCTGCGGGGCGATTCCGCGTTATTTTGGGATTTTTCGACCAAATCGGCCGAGTTCGTGGCCGCAACTTCGAGATCCTCGGTCGTGCTAGGTTTGTCTTTTTTTCTTCTCTTCGTTACGTGAACGTCTTGCACGTTAATCTCTGAATCTTTTTGCGGTTCTTCTGATTTAGAAGACGAGTCTTGCTTTGCTTCTGTATTTTCTTTCGTGTCTTCTGCAGCAAGATCCTTGCCACGTGGACTTCTGCGTACTCCTTCGGATTTTTTGGGAGAATCTTTCTTTTCAACTACGGTTTTTGCTGAAGTGTCATTTTTTTGGTGAGAATCTTTCTTTTCAACTACGGTTTTTGCTGAAGTGTCATTTTTTTGCGGAGAATCTTTCTTTTCAACTACGGTTTTTGTTGAAGTGTCATTGGAGGAACTCTCAACCCCTTCCTCAGAATCGGAATCTTTTTTACCTTCAGACTTTCTCGAACTTTTCTTCTTGGTTTCACCCTCATCTTCAGAGATCTTCTCGCCAACTTCAGATACCGTCGTATGGAATGAGTCGTTGGAAGATGAACTGAACTCCACGTCTTCAGGTTTCTTCAAAATTGCACTTTCACTCCTGCTAGTTGACATATTCGTGTCTTTAGGACGAGCAAAGAGAAGAAAACTGTTCAAATCGGTTTGCTTCAAAGGTACAATTAGAGACTTAGGGCTGCTTTGAGATTTATGACCGTTCGGAGTCACTTCTGGAATCTCTCCCTTTGCTCTTTTGATTTTCGGAGAATCGTTTGTTTTGCCTGACAACTCTTCCTTTCTTGCTGCTTGCCTAACGCTCCTGCGTCGACCACCCCTTTGAAAACTGGCATTTTCCTCGTTCTTGGCTTTTTCTGCAATACTATCGTCTTTTTCTGCAATACTATCGTCTTTCTTTGCTTTTGGTTCTTTCTCGTCGATTTCTTTATTTTTTTGTTCAATACTGTCGTCGGATTCAGTAAAAATAACGTGTGAGCAATTTTCAATTGGTTCTGTCTCTTTATACGTCAAAGTCGGGGGTAGAGAGTCGTCTGGATCTTTCTCCGGAGAGTTCATCAGAGAGTGACAGTCAATCATGGAGGGAATCTTATCGAAATCCGGCAATTTATCCAAGGCGGGGCTTAAAATAAAATTAAGGGTGGGACAAGTAGAAGTTTGCGAGAAAAGAGGAGGGCTAATTTCTGTCGTGGAACGTTCTGGACTACTCTCAATAATGTCTTCGATTTCATCTTCGAAAAGTATCTTTTTGGCGCTATTCAACGCCAGCTTTTTGCTTTCCAGCTCGGATTCGGCGGTAACGTGAGCAATGGGAGAAGTCTTACTAGGGGTGAATTTGTTTGGTTTTCTTCTTCTCCTTTTCACATAGTCTCCACCAGTGATAATGTACCGATTGTGTTTCTTTGCTTTCTTCGCTTGAACTGAGATTTCTTCGGTTTTATCGCTGGGTGGTTCAGAAGAAGCTGGTTCAATATTTCTGCTTTCGTTCTTCTTCTCGTCAGAAGAAACCAACTGGATGTTGCGATTCTCGTCTTTCTCCAAATCGTGAGGCTTCGACGGTGAAGAGGCTGTGGAAATGTTAAATTCTGGTTCTTTCTGCTTTTCTTCAGTTGGAGTTTTTAGACTGTCAAGTACAATGTCTTCTCTGGACGATATAGTCAAGGGCATTTCTTCAGATTTACTTTTGATTTTCGAAGGTGACGAAGTTCCCTTTCTGGATCTTCTTTTCCTCGACTCCTTTCCAGAATTCGGCTCATTCGGGAATAAATATACATCCGAAGAAGGTTCAGGTGTCGCCTCAGTTGGTTGCATGTAAATACAACGTTTACTTGGCGAATTGATTGTTTTTTGAGGCTCAACTGGATGATTCACAACACTGATCATGTCCTCGTCGTGCCTTTTAATACTAACCGATTGTAATATCACCACGGATTTTTCCTTATCCACTTTATTGTTGGAACTCCTCCTCAAAATATTAGGAACTTTAAAGCTTCTTCTAACGCCAGCATCACCAGTATTCGAACTGTCACAACTCTGTTGACTCAGATCCTGATAAAGCGCTGGAATATCCTCCCTGCGCTTTTTAAAAACCTCCTTTTGATGTTCGCTCAACTTTTTCACGTCGAAACTGACTTCGGTATCGATTTTCACGTAATCACTTGAATTGCTGTCTTCCTTCCACGGTAAAGATTTGGATTTTCTTCGCCTCTCTTCCGCGATTCTTCGCGGCGAATTATTCAATAGACTCCCCTTGATTCGTAAAGGCGAAGATTCGATATCTTTACCAAATAATCTCAAATTCACGGGGGAGGATTTCGGAGTGCTATTGTTCACCATGTTCAGAATTTTGGCGGATCTCACGTTGGAAACCATCTTTTCTTCTTTCCTTTCGAGCGATTTTATTATTTTACCAACCCCATCGCTCGATGAATCTTTGGCGTCCAGCAGCATCTCTTGCCAAAACTTAACGGTATGTTTACGAATCTTCGACAAATTTTTCACGGAATGTTTTTCGAGTGTTGAATTAATCTGAGTGAGAATCGTGTATTCCTTCAAACAAAAATTCACATTAAGGGTAAATAAAATTCAGTAATCTTACTTTGAGGTGTGACATTATCTTCTTCAAACAAGTGCACAGGCTTAACAGAGCTTGCTCGTTATCTTCAGACTTGAAAACGGTCGAAGATGGATCGAAGTAGCCCACGAGAATCGATTGCAGATTCTTCAGGCTAGCTTCGCTTAAATTTGGAAGCGTCAGGATTGAATCTACCACTTTGAGGAAATTAACAACTGAAATCGTAAAGTGTTAGATTCGATGTTGAAGCGTGACGTGTTTATTACCGAAATCTATTCCTGATTTCTCTATGGAAAAGATTAGTTTTAATATTGTTACGACGTTGGTGCTTAGGAGGGGATTTTCTAGGAACAACTTTCCGATTTCTTCGAGCAGTTTTTGTTTGGTCGCGTTGTTATTGCACTCGCTCTTGTATAGTTTTATCCATTTTGCATCGAAGGCCTGAAAATATAGTGAAATCAAAGTAGGTATTTATTTTACTTTTAAATAGTCAAAAATATTGTCTTTGTTTTTCTCCAAGTGAAAGAGCGAGACGAGGAATGGTCTGTTAAAGATTTAGTAGAAAATCTGCGTGTAGTGAAGTATTAGCAATGTGCAGTTTATTGTACTTTATATTGCACTGCCACATGTTTCACTCACTTGAAAAACTCAACAAAATAGGCCTTTCACGATTTTGGAGTTCGAATCACAAATGCAGTTCTGCCTATTTCAAACATATCACAAAAATATTGTGAAAAATTTGGTAAATGAACGAATAACTGCAAAGCATTTATGGTTTAAACCACATAATCGAGAAAATTCGCCAAATATTATTAAACAGTAGTCATTTCGTATATATTTTACAATTTAGCAAAAATTTTAATGTGGACAACAAAATTTGAGATCAAAAAGGCCGTGGAAGTTTAATGGCACGTCGAGACTTTACTGATACTAACAGAATTACAGTGCGCTAATAATACTTTAAGCGGTGTAGAATATAAGCTCGATCGCATAAATTATTACTGTTTAGTGACATGTAATTATTTATACAGGGTGTTATTTTTAAAACTTCCCACCTTGAATATCTTTAGATGTAATAAAGATATTGAATTGAAATAGACGCTGACCAATCCCGCATGGAGGGGGACACTTGCGCGAATATAGAGGAAATTTTTCTCCACTTCCGGTTTAACCGGGAATGACCTTAACTTTGTTTTTTCAAATGGAATGATACCTTTTTCTCAACGAATTCAGAATCTACGATTTTTTCTGAGTTATAAACATGTATCATACTTGACCGGAAGTGCAGTCACGGCCACCCTAGATTTTCAAAAACATCGAAGAAATCGGTGAAAAATTGAGTTTTTCGAAAAACGCAAAAACACGTCTACTTTAATTTTTTGATGCAAATTCATCTGCCCATTGACATTTTCTTTTTATTAACCTCCCCACAACCAATATAAAAATGGGAGGTTACTGCAATCAGTCCAAAATTCGAAATTGAGATAACACCAGATCTTTACGTTTCAAGGTCTCAGGATCACGAAAAAGTGGTTTTTAAAAAATGTCTGTGTGTATGTACGTACGTATGTACGTATGTACGTACGTATGTATGTACGTATGTACGTATGTGAGCACGATTTCTCGGAAACTACCAAACGGATTTTAGTGAAATTTGGTATGCAGGTTAGTGTTGGCCTTCTGGTGAGCCCAGTTAATTTTGTTGCGAATCCGAAGAAGCCAAGTGCCTTTTAGGCATGTAAACTATGAAATTTGACTGATGAACACTAATTTTTCTTAACAGCGCATGAAAGGTCTTGAAATTCTGTATCTGAAAGTGTACTCACACTTAGCGCCTTTTTGGCATAAAATCGAAAAATTCGAAGTATTGAGGAAACATTAAATAACACGCTACAGCCCAAACTGCTGGATCGATTTGGCTGAAATTTGGTAGGTAGAGATACCGTCACCCGCCGAAGAACTGATTTAATTCTGGTGGCAATCCGAGGGCGGCAAGTGCCATTTTGGCATATCAACTTTGAAATTTCAATAATGAACTCCTATTTTCTCTATCAGCACATGAAAAGTCTTCAAATTTAGTTTTCAAAATTGTACTCAACCTTAATGCCCTTTTGGCAAAAGACACATTTGGTTTGGTGGAGTAAAACTTAGGCATAGTAAATAGTAAAATTTAAGTGATATTAGTGATAGGATTGGATCATTCACCAAGTGGGGAGGTTTCAGCCGCTTCCGTAGCTGCCCATTTTTTTTTTACTTTTGAGATTTTGACAGATTGTGAGGTAAGAGAAAATTTGATAGAAATAAGAGAAATCAAAAAATGAAATTGCTCAGGTAAATTTGCATCAAAAAAACTAACTTAACATGTTTTTGCGTTTTTCGAAAATCTCAATATTTCACCGATTTCTTCGATGTTTTTGAAAATCTAGGGTGGCCGTGACTGCACTTCCGGTCAAGTATGATACGTGTTTCTAACTCAGAAAAAATCGTAGATTCCGAATCCGTTGAGAAAAAGGTGCCATTCCATTTGAAAAAACAAAGTTAGGGTCATTTCCGATTAAACCGGAAGTGGAAAAAATTCCCTGAATATGCGCGCAAGTGTCCCCCTCCGTGCGGGATTTTCCAGTTTTTATTTCAATTCAAAATCATCTTTATTACCTCCAAAGATATTCAAGGTGGGAAGTTTTAAAAATAACACCCTGTATAAGTATTTGTAAAGGCTCTCTTATATCAGATTTTGTTGATAGAAAGAACTAAAAAGACAATTTCTTGTTCCAGGTCAGTTTTAAGGGTGATTTTGTTACTTTTCAAACGGAAATGACGAGCGACACATCTTCTCCGGAAATTAAATGACATTTGCCATCTATGTATCTACAGGGTGTCGTCGCATTCGACCACGAAAATTTATGGGCATATTCTTTGGTCAAAAATAAAATTAAAAATTCCTATACAAATTTTTCGATTTCCGCTTCTTAAGGGAGCGCTGCAACCCCCTAAAGATGAGGTTATGTTTGAGTTATTTGCGGATAACTTTTGAAGTGTTTAAGCTACGACAATCAAATTTTGGTCGATTATTTAGCTTACAACATAATCTCCTGTAATTTTACCAAAATCGAACGACGAGAATGCGGATATTCTTGCCTACCATGATGTTAAATTATTAAATTTTTTTTTCTAGAGCCTTAAAAAAATTATTTGATAGGACTTTCATAAAGTGAACTTTTCTGGTTTTTTCATTAGTTTTCATTAAGATTGCCTTCCACCCAGGGGACTTCCTGTTGTTAAGTTGGATCAGCATTTGACAGAAATTGACAGAAAATTTTGGCAGGATGCAAACTATATAGAAACATTTAATTATGGGCGCGGGCAGGGCTGCGTTCAGAAATGCTACCGAGGCACATTGGTTCAGATTATTACATTTCGCTATTTCATATTTTAATAATCAAGTATTCACAGGTCTCTAAAAAGGCAAAACAAATCGCAGTTGCTTGGTCCTGTCATTTGATTACAAAGTGTCAACTGTGACTTTCTTCAAAAGTCGATTTCTAGTTACCAACAAATACATATATTTTTCTGAAATTGAAAGATTAGTGCGTCGTAAGTTGTTAAAAAAATCAATTTTATGCAAAGTTATCTGTACCTTACGTATATTTCTTATCATTCATCAACATTCATTTTCTTTCCGTACGATAAAATTAAGTTTATATCAAGTTTCATAATTTTAGAAGAAAAACAATTTTTTTAAGTCTCCCTAATTGACTCCCCAAATCGATTTAATTTATAAGAAAAAAGGTTTCGGTTTAGCTGTCACTTGATTTACAAACCCTACAAGTTTCATAATTTTAGGAGAAAAACCATTTTTTCAGAGCCCCTCGTTTGGCCCAGAATTATATTTAATTTTTTTTTAAGATTTTTCCCGTCACTGTTGACCATGCTTCCGTCCAGCATTGGAAGTTTCAAATTTTTGGCCGTTTTTAGGGATTCTGAACCACTGTGCGAGGCTAAACCTAGAATGAACTAGAAAAGGATAGAAGATAACCTCTGTAAAGGTGAAACGAAGACAAGAAATAACCCAACTTCTTCCGCCTTGGAGGAGCAATATGATATGTTGTGATTTTAAATAGATAAAAGCACTCCTAATTATTAAATAAAATGTTTTTTTTAAAAATAGTATATTATTCAATGAGTGTGTAATGAATGATCATTTCATTACACACGAATTTAGAATACTATGCTTTATCCACGAGTTTTAAAGCGAAAAAATCACTCATCCATTGTATAATGAGTCCTTTCTTCAACACCCGTGGATAAAGTCAATTATTTTTTCTGTAGATCGTTCAATACTATTTTATTCCACCACCGCGTCCTAAATTGTTCAAATTATTCGAAAAACTAAAAAAAACACTCAAAAACCTCATCGCCGAATTCAAATAGCATTGGCGCTGGAGCTTGTTGCTCCTTCAAGGTGGAGGGTTATGATAAAAATGACTGGCTAGTTCCAAAAAAATGACCTCGGTAAATAAGAAAATGACAAGAAATTAAAGAAAACTGATAAAATATTCGAAAGTTAACACAAGTTGGCACAATTTTATTGCAAATAAACAATTTCTGAAACTAAAAACAAGAAATTTTTTGTTTCTTGACCAGAAAATTATCAATTAAAGCACTCTTTTTTTATTTTCTTCTCCAATTCATGAGTGTCTTTTTTCTTCTTTATTCCAATTTTTTTCTTATATTAGAACCCGCGAGAAGGCACAGCAATTTGAACACCCTCTAAGTCAAATGCTTGTAATGCTTTTTGACAGGTTTTTTCAGTGGCGTGATGTTCTCATTTATCAATAACTTATCACTTAAAAAAAAAATAACAATAAATGACCTAGATGTGTAAAAATGACTTTAAGGCCCGGTTTTTCCATCTTCGATAACCTCCGGTTTACCTAACCAACAGTTTGTCGCATAGCAACGAGTGTTCTGATTGGCTGTACCGTAGCAACTAACCGCTGGTTTGGTAAACTGGAGGTTGTCGGAGATGGAAAAACCGGGCCTAAATGACTGCTAAAAAAATTAATTACTATAAATGATTTAAATGACTCCACTGGAAGTCCTGCACGGTGACGTTATTTTGTCACTTGTCTTTGTTTCACCTTTAAAAACGCCGTTTCCCATCTCTTTCTAGTTTACTCCGGGGTTTTCCACGGTAACATTTTTATGAACGCAGCCCCTTATCTGGTCTGCGCACGCAGGCTAAGGTTTACTAGCTTACTACACAGCCAACTTGGACAACAGACAACTACCACCATTTTACAGCTTTTCTTTGCACTTTCTATAGGTAAATTTTCGCGATTTTGCGGTTCAAATCACAAATGCTTGGCTGCTATTGGTTCATTTACCACATTTCCTAGAAAGTTGTTTGATAAAATCGGCAGTTTCTTTCCTCCATATGTAGGTTTTAAAATACCAATCACAGCTAAACTCCATTCATTTTCTATTGAAAATCTAAAATTTTTCTGAAATTGTACAACCCTAATTTGTAAGGGCCCGTACTTTTGACAATTTGATAGAATTTTAGCAGGAAAGCAAAAACATTGTATAACCCAAATCTTCTAGGGTTTATTTTTATTGTTAGAAGCAGTGTCACAGATAAACGTACCTGAGGCTTTTTCGTGAATACTTTTCTTTGCAGTTTACTCAAAACTGCACGCACACAAAGGCCATTTTGGGCCAATTCAGAGCAATTGCAAAATTTTGACATTTGTCATGTTTTCTGACGTATCGCATTGAAATCGCTTCTACCAACTCACCTGTTAGCAAAATTCCTTGCAAAATTTCCTCATACCAACATAAAATTCAAATTTTGACGTTCTGTCACTTCAATAGAAAATGAATGGAGAGTAAGTATTTGTGGTTCAAACTATAAAATCGCGAAAATTTACCTTAAGCTTTTCAATTTTCATACTTGGAAGTCTTAGTTTGCTGTGACATTAAAAACTTCTGTCATTATTTAGTTTCCTTTTTGATGCCAATAAGATAAAATGCAGACTAAGTAATATTTAACAAAAGATTGGTTGAATAAACGTACATAACAAAACAATGACTGCAGTTTCCTATTTTATCGTTTTTTTAACGTCTCATGACGCAAAGGGGTGTATGGATTAGAGTTTGAATATGGTCCACCCAGTTCTCAAAATACCGCACATGCCACTTTGGCATATGATACTCTAGAACACATAAGGAAACTATGCACAAAAAATCACGTGTGCGGTATTTTGAAAACTGTTGGACATAAGACAAAATTGAACATTTATTCTTAATTGAACTTTATTTAAGTGCAGTAACCCTATAAACTTCAATACCCTCTATGGGTTTTCTTCTTCATTGTACTTTATTTTCATTCCTTTTTTTGTTAATATGACTTTGTTCGGTGTAAAGAGATATAATATTTCATTTAACCTGATATTTGGCCCAAAACTGTGGCTTATCCCATACACTCCTTTCTAATTCTGCGGTTTTTATTGAAAATTTTAGTCAAAAACGTTATCTTTAGTGATTCCGGATCATCCCTCAGGGCAGATTTCATAATCAAAATTAAAGTGTCCTTTAAACATTTGCTTAGCAACATTTCAAAAGTGCTGCTCCTGATTGGTCAAAGTCCCCTTTAAAGTCGACTTTAACTTCAAAGGACCTTTAACTTTTATTATGAAATCGGCCCTCAGTACTTTAATTTACGTTTGACTGATTTTACAACGCATTTCGAAAACTTACCATCATACTGGAGAAATGGTGTAAAATTGGAACCGCCCACACCAACACCGAAGGAGCTAACTTCCCGGACAGCTTACATCTGACGAAAATTTCACACAAAATCTCCACGTCATCCCACTGTGAATACTGCTTGAAATAACCAGCCACCAGTTTTGAATATTTCAAACAATCCGTCTCAAAACAGGAAGAAAGGAACTTTAACACACTCCCCATGTTTAAATTCCTGAAAAAAACAAATCCCACTTAAAAATTATAAACACTTCAGCTTATGACACAACATACCCCCTAGGACTTAATGATAATTTCACAACTGAATTAAAAATAGTCTCTTTCATGACATCTACAACTAAATCATCTTCCAAGACCACCTGAATGACATCTCTTAAAATAATCTCCTGTGAATTCGTTTCCTAAAAACATCAAATCACATTTTTTAGTTATTATTTGGACTTACACTGCTGGTGTTTCCCAGTGACGTTTTCACATAGTCAAAATACATAACAGGACTGTCTGAGGAGAGTATTAATCTATATAATGAATGCAAGATGCATCGTATCACCTGTAATATAATTAAAATTAATGGCAGAAAATGGGGCAGAAAAGTACCATTTTATGTGTCGCAGGGTCCTGATTCCAGCATTTCAGGACACTGAATGATTCAAACCCGGAGAGAATCAGCGTTTTGGCAAAAACCGGGAAGTTTGAATCGTTGATTATTGGTTTCTCGAACGTTTTTACTGGGAAACATTGTTCATCTCCATGGCAATGGCCTGAAAGGGAAGGAAAATTTAACACCAAGATTCGTTCTTGAGTTAACGCGAAAAAACTGAAAATGGCGATTTTGAAGAAAAATTTATATCTTTGTAACTTTATATCTTTATAAACTTGTAACTTTTATATTTTTGACAGCTGTCAATTCAATGGTATTGACAGAAACTTTCTAGAGCGCCCAGATTTTGAGCAACGACAGTCAACTTTTCTATTTCTTATGGCCGCCATATTGGATTTTAACACCATCGGATGCACAAAAATTAGCTTCTGAAAAATGTAATCAATATGGACTTCTTTGAAAAAATATGTCAAAGTTTGAGTCACAGACGGATTTTATTACCGCTGGATTCAATTGTTTCCACGTCATAAGAAATTGAAAAAATCGGTGTACTCTAATATATGGCCGCCATAAGAAAAAGAAAAGTTGATTGTCATTGCTCAAAATCTAAAAGGCCTAGAAATTTCTGTCAATGCTGTTGAGTTGACAGCTGTCAAAAATATAAAAGTTCCAAGTTTCATTTAATAAGGGTTTCTAGTATAAAAAGACGGAAGATGTGCGCGTGGCTTCTGCGCATAGTGCGCTTGCAGGGGTGGCGCGTAAAGAGAGATAAATTGTTAGACACGCAAGTTAGCAAGGAATAGGAAATGTACCACCTGAGCTCAAGCACCAATTACGTCGTAGTGCGCTAGATGACGTCACGATTAGAAAAGGACCTTCTTATACTAGAAACCCTTATTACCACCAATCGCTAAAAAGATGATTTTTTCTTTAAAATCAATTTTTTCGGGATAACTCAAGAACGAATCAAGATAAAGGAGGATTCTTTACAGATTCTTAAACACCTTGAAAAAATGCAACTTTTTTCTAATTTAAGTTAAGTTGAAGAAGTCGGCGTACTTTTTTGCAATTGTTTTTCATCTAAGTTTAGGCTGATTTTTCAAATTATTTATACCAATTTTCAAATTCTGACATCTGTCAAAAAAGTTCA
The DNA here is from genome assembly GCA_963924575.1 of Pycnomerus fuliginosus. NCBI lineage: Eukaryota > Metazoa > Arthropoda > Insecta > Coleoptera > Zopheridae > Pycnomerus > Pycnomerus fuliginosus. Next base: position 20,551,460 of record OZ004621.1, on the reverse strand, counting down.
AGTTGACTACATTTTTGAAAAGCCAATTTTTTTGTGTATTTGTTGGTGTCAAAATTCAATATGGCGGCCATAAAAAAATCACAAGTTGACTGTCGCTATTCAAAATCTAGAAGGCCTAGAAAATTTCTGTAAATGCCATTCAGTTGACAGCTGTCAAAAATATAGAAGTTGCAAGTTTTCATTGAAATAACATCAATCTTTAGGAAGATATTAATTTTTTTTCAAATTGGCAATTTTCAGATTTTTTGTGATAACTTAGGAACGGATCAAAATATCGGCGAATTCTTTTCAGATTCTCAATCGCCAAGAAATAGAGCAACTTTTCTCTAATTTAACCGACACCGTATCTTTTACCATTTAGGAGATCCCAATGGTGAGAATCGAAAAATTACCCACCCTGTATACTCATTTTTTTTCCCAAAGTCTAAATCATAGAAAATTCGTTCTTTTTTGTTCGATGTGTTAAACGAATACCTTCAATTTCATTCAACACATTCATTTTTTTAAAGCAACGCATTACGAAATTGGTAAATGTCCGAGTTTAATAATCCAACTATTATTTTCACGAAGTCGATTTAATTTTTTTAGTACGAGTAGTTTGAAGTTTTAGCAACATTTGATCTCACATAATTATATGAAGCGTTTAGAAAATTAACTTATAGCCAATTTTACGAAATATTTCGCTCTGGCTGCTCGCGACGAGAGAGAGGCAGCTAATCACCAGCGTGCGCGCTGAACGAAGAGCACGAACGTAATCAAAGTCTTCCGCCACCGACCTAATTGACATTAAAAACTTTTTAAACCACATTTTTTGACATTTAGAAAGATTTTGAACCACTTCGGGTTTTATCGGAAATGGGGTTATTATTGAATTTTTAAATGGGACAGCCTCTATATGTTAATATTTTCCAGTTCTTTATAAAATTCTGAGTATGGCGGAATTTTTTTTTCAAATTTGCTATGGCCCTTCAAAAACTAATCTAGAGTCATTAAACACCTCATCAAAATTTATTTTAGGCTACTGCTTCTATCTACCACTTATCCTGATTCGTTTAAAAGAATGCAAAAGCAGCTTTTTTCAAATATTTTTTTTCAAATAGATCAAGGGTGGCTCATACGGTTTTGTGAAAAGTAGATTTTCTTAAGAATTAAAGGAATTAAAATGAAATATGTAACCAATGGATAAGGAATAAAGTTCTCGTTTTTCTGAATTAACGACTAGGAGTAAAACGTAGTAGGCCATTGCAAAATAAAAACAATTGCCATCTAATTTGATTGTTTTAATCAACAAGTCCTTGATCCATTCGAAAAAAATGAGTAATTTGGAAATTGTGGTCAGTATGAGACGTCATAGCACTCTTGATTGATAAAGAAATAAAAATTAAGTTTTTTGAAAAAATTCAATCGGAAGTTTGAAAAAAATTATTCTGTCATACTCAAAATTTAATACAGAATTTGAAAATATCAAGACATACAGGGTGTTCCATTTAAAATTTCAATGTAAGGCCAATTTCATTCGAATATTTTAATACCGAAAAAATGGGGGTGAACCTGGTTTTGTTGCTCTTTATCATATTTTTGAATCACATAATCTTGTGAAAAAAAAAATTATATTTTGAAGTCATAAAAACTCAAAAAAATATATCATTTTTGTAATTTGATAAAAGTACGTACAGTTGCGGACAAGAAGTTTCGTATGAGGGTGACATTTCATCGACAAAAGCTGTAAAACAGGCCTTATATTATAAACAATTTCATGCAAGAAATAATAAAAAAAAATGTAATAGAAAACGTCAGCCATGACAATAAAGCATAATTTACATCGAATGACAGAAAAATGAAGTACGAAATTCCATGTCCGCCACTGTACCTACTCATATTTTTTATAAGTATTATACTTTATATTTTAAATACTTTGCAAAATATATTTTTTAACTTCTCAAGATTAAAAAATATACTATTACTCGAAAATATGATTCAGTTGCTTTTATTTCCCAATTCCCCATTATAGTGTGGTGAAACTGGAAGCATATCGTTCAGTCCGTGTGCACAGCCAAGACAAAAGCTACGACCTATTACAAAGTGTTCCTTACATATCAGAGATAAGATAACGAGAGGTCGTACAATAGGTTAGGTGGTATATAAATGAGGTAGGGGTGAAAATGCAATTTTTTCACCAAAAAATGACTTTATGTCAATCGGTTCTATGTTAAAAGTGCTTTCCATCGGTTATAACTAAATACAGATTTTGAAAAAGGAAGGCTGAGAAATTAATTGTTTTAGGTTACTAAACACGTCGAAATACATGGTTATTCCTATACCACCCGATATTTAAAGTGGCGTTTACTCTCAATTCTTGAAATGCGCTGTCTCTCAAATGCTTTCTTAAATCATAAGTCGAAAACCCCGAGATTTAGCTAAAAAATTACAAATATAAATGTTTTTGAGTTATATCTCCTCTTTCCAATGGTTTTTGTCTTATTAAGATTGATTGAATAGATTTCGAGAAAAATGCAATAAAGTGCAGTGTTGCACAACGGCTCGCCGCTCGGCGGACCGACACCCGGAGATGCGACGAAGGTTCAATATAGCAAGGTCGTGCATACGATTATAGAACTAATGCGCTTTCGAGGTATACTATTGTCACGCGGACCTGAAAAATTATATTAAGTACCTATTTAAAAAGTTTTTTTGTCTTTTTCTGTTCATAGGGGTTTTTGAAGAATCATTTAATGTTTTATAACTCGAAATGGACATTAATGGACAAAATACACGAAATTAAACGATTCATTTTAGAAGAAAATTTTAATTGAATTTGTGAGTAAAAAATTAGGAACCGGATTTGATAGTAATTAATAAATGTTTGAAATCTATAATAGGCTTATTCAAAAACATATCTACTCTCCCTTCATTTTCTATTGAAGTGACAGAACGTCAAAATTTGAATTTTAGGTTGGCATGAGGAAATTTTCCAAGGAATTTTACCAACAGGTGAGTTGGTAGAACCGTTTTCAATGCGATACGTCATTGCTCTGAATTGGCCCAAAATCGCCTTTCTGTTAGTGGAGTTTTGAGTAAAGTGCAAAGAAAAAAAAAAAATGGGCAGCTACGGAAGCGGCTGGAACCTCCCCACTTGGAGAATGATCCAATCCTGTCACTAATATCACGTAAATTTTACTATTTACTATACCTAAGTTTTACTCCACCAAACCTGATCGTTTTCTGTGATTTTTCTAAATTTTACGATCTTTTGCCAAAGGGGCACTAAGGTTGAGTACAATTTTGAAAACTAAATTTGAAGAATTTCCATGTGCTGATAGAGAAAATGAGAGTTCTTTATTCAAATTTCAAAGTTGATATGCCAAAATGGCACTTACCGTTCGCCGATTGCCACCAAAATGAAATTAGCTCTTCGGCGGGTAACGGTATCTCTGCCTACCAAATTTTAGCCAAATCGATCCTGCAGTTTGGGCTGTAGCGTGTTATTTGATGTTTCTTCGAAACTTCGAATTTTTCGATTTTATGCTAAAAAGGCACTAAGTGTGAGTACACTTTCAGATACAGAATTTCAAGACCTTTCATGTGCGGATAAGAAAAATTAGTGTTCATTAGTTAAATTTCATAGTTTACATGCCAAAACGGCACTTGGCATCTGCGGATTCGCAACAAAATTAACTGGGCTCACCAGAAGGCCAACACTAACCTGCATTCCAAATTTCACTAAAATCCGTTCGGTAGTTTCCGAGAAATCGTGCTCACATACGCACGTACGTACGTACGTACGTACGTACATACACACAGACATTTTTTAAAAACCACTTTTTTGTGATCCTGGGACCTTGAAACGTAAAGATCTGGTGTTATCTCAATTTCGAATTTTGGAGTGATTGCAGTAACCTCCCATTTTTATATGGTTGTGGGGAGGTTAATATTCACGAAAAAGCCTCAGGTACGTTTATCTGATGTGACACTGCATGCTGCTAACAATCAAAATAAACCCTAGAAAATTTGGGTTATGTTTTTGCTTTCCCGCTAAACGATCAAATTGTCAAAAGTACACTCCCTTACAAATTAGGGTTGTACACTTGTGCAGTTCCATAAAAATTTTAGTTCTGCTATAGAAAATGAACGGACTTTATAAGCAAGTTTTATTTGAAAAAAATACAATTTTGCTATAGTACTTATCACCTATCCATCGCTGACATCAGAGGAATCGCTATCCAAAGAGGTATTAACGCGTTTAATGTTATATTAAGGATACCTCATTATGGAACAGAACTATTATGACAAGAAGCTGGTCTTGCCATGCACTTACAAGAACCAATGCACTTTAAATTTCTCTTCCTGCACGAACAATATTTTTAAAAACCTAAAATGGGAAGGTTTATTAATTAGTTCTTTCTTAAAATTTTTGCCGTACCTTTTACACATTAACATGTGAGAAACGGGCTGGTGTCGGGAAAACTTGGTTCTGTTGTTAAGACCGGTATAATTTTATTGTCTTCTACTTTCCAGCCGGAATCGGTTACATTGGCCGAAATCGGTTGGGGCTCCAAACTATGAACTATGCAACCAAACCAATGTTTGGTAGTGCACTCTAAGTGAATGTTGCACCAACTTGCTCTAGTCGGAGGTAATTTATTTAAAGACTTGGAACTTGCTAATATTTCACGTAACTCGTTGATGTTGGTTATATCTTCACTTTTCGTATATACACTAATTATAAATTGTTCCATATTGTTTAAGGTATCTTTGGAAGGATTTCCGACATGGTTTAACAAATGGTAATACTGCAGGTATACATTCCAAAGTGCCTTTTTGCCGCATCCAAATAACTACCAAACATTGGTTTGGTTGCATAGGCCCCAACCGATTTTGCCCAATGTAACCGATTCTCACAACATGTAAATGTGTAAAAGGTACGGCAAAAATTTTAAGAAAGAACTAATTAATAAACCTTCCCATTTTAGGTTGTTAAAAATATTGTTCGTGCAGGAAGAGAAATTTAAAGTGCATTGGTTCTTGTAAGTGCATGGCAAGACCATCTTCTTGTCATAATAGTTCTGTTCCATCATCAGGTATTCTTGACATTAAACGCGTTAATACCTCTTTGGATAGGGATTCTTCTGATGTCAGCGATGGATAGGCGATAAGTACCTATAGCAAAATTGTATTTTTTTCAAATGAAACTTGCTTATAGATATGTTTTTGAATAAGCTTATTATAGTTCTTGATTTCAAACATTTTTTAATTACTATCAAATTCGGTTCCTAATTTTTTTACTCACAAATTCAATTAAAATTTTCTTCTAATATGAATCGTTTAATTTCGTGTATTTTGTCCATTAATGTCCATTTCGAGTTATAAAACATTAAATGATTCTTCAAAAACCCCTATGAACAGAAAAAGACAAAAAAACTTTTTAAATAGGTACTTAATATAATTTTTCAGGTCCGCGTGACAATAGTATACCTCGAAAGCGCATTAGTTCTATAATCGTATGCACGACCTTGCTATATTGAACCTTCGTCGCATCTCCGGGTGTCGGTCCGCCGAGCGACGAACCGTTGTGCAACACTGCACTTTATTGCATTTTTCTCGAAATCTATTCAATCAATCTTAATAAGACAAAAACCATTGGAAAGAGGAGATCTAACTCAAAAACATTTATATTTGTAATTTTTTCGCTAAATCTCGGGGTTTTCGACTTATGATTTAAGAAAGCATTTGAGAGACAGCGCATTTCAAGAATTGAGAGTAAACGCCACTTTAAATATCGGGTGGTATAGGAATAACCATGTATTTCGACGTGTTTAGTAACATAAAACAATTAATTTCTCAGCCTTCCTTTTTCAAAATCTGTATTTAGTTATAACCGATGGAAAGCACTTTTAACGTAGAACCGATTGACATAAAGTCATTTTTTGGTGAAAAAATTGCATTTTCACCCCTACCTCATTTATATACCACCTAACCTATTGTACGACCTCTCGTTATCTTATCTCTGATATGTAAGGAACACTTTGTAATAGGTCGTAGCTTTTGTCTTGGCTGTGCACACGAAATTCTTTTCTAGACGAGTTTGTTGCGCCCGTAGACTCTACTATTACAGTAGGTGCCTTAAAAAGTTTTCAACAGCTACTGAAAAGTTTTCAATGTCATCCGGAAAATAATAAGTAGGGACCGGATTTTAGGTAAGATGTCTTTTTAGCCCCTTTTAGGTAGGTACACAAAAAAATAAATTTGTTTCGTAAAAATTCCAGACACCCACTTTTATTTTACCTAAAAAACTTATTTCGGTATTTTATTGCGTACAATAAATTAATTTAATCTAAAAGTGTTTTCTGTAACCTCAGATAGCATTTTTGCTACCTAAAGAAACTAAAACCTTGTTTTTTTATTCACTCGCTTTCCACGCAAACACGTTAATATTGTTAGTTGCCTATGGCGAGATTTTTAAGATTTTTAAAAATTCTAAATGTACCGAATTATTAAACCTAAAAACGTGCTTTAAACAACTTATTATGTTTTATAACTATTTTGACAACTTATTAGTCACACCTAGTCAGTAGACACAAAAAATGTGGATTAGATTGAACTCCTAATGACCGCCAGTGGCGGCGAAGGGCTCTTATTGGGTTTGCACTCTTCGTTCAGCGCGCATGCTGGTCATTAGCTGCCTCTCTCTCGTTGGGAGTAGAGCGAGCGCCATACTGCGGATACATGCACACTTAGCTCGAGCTATCTAAATTCGGTACTTTTTAACCACCGTTCCACGAGATTTTTCGGGGGTGGTAATTCTTGAAATGTAGTTTCTCCATTTGATTTCGAAGGGAAAACTATATTTCAGAGGTATAACACTGCCTCAAAATCTCGTGAAAATTTTGTTTAAAAAATAGCAAGCTCAATTAGCTCGAGCTAAGTGTGTGCATGTATCCGCAGTAATAGTTTCCTAAGAATGTCAGTAAAATTTTTATTTCTGAAAAGTGACATAGTTATGCGACATCAAATCTTGCTATAACTTCAATACAACTACTGGTACTAAAAAAAAAATTAAATTGATATCGTGAAAACAAAAGTTATGGACTATTAAACTCGAGCATTTAGCAATAATTTCGTCATGCTTCGCTTTAAAAATCTGGTGTCGCGAAGAAATATCCATTTTACGCATTTTAATCGGCCATAACTTTTTTCGATGCCACTCAAAAAAGCCGTAAAAAGTGATTTTGGTCTCCCAAAGAGCCCCTAACACGATGGCAGAGGTCACATATCTTTATATTCGCAAAAAAATCTGCCTTTTCAAGCTTCTATTTGCAGCATTATTAGGTGCACAAATGAAGAGATGGCGCTAGCAGCACGATTTCAGCATGAATTTCCTCAATCGTGAGATGCAATTATTGACTTGTGTCATAACATAAATCCACTTCAATCAGCCCCTTTACCAAAATTCTTACCTATAATTTCCATAAGGGCCACGGTACTTGCGGCACACACTTCCGGAACTGTTTTGCAACGGTTCATTTTCGTATCGCTTTCAACCCCAAAAGGGCCAAAACAAAACTCCAAAAACTCTTTCAAACACAAAGTGGCCTTCCCCTGCAACTTCTTCAGCAAAAACAAAAACACATCGAATCGTTTTTTGGCCAATACAGGCGAAGGAGAGAATTTCGCAACCAAGGGAGTGAGGCACAATTTGATTTGTTTAGGTAAGCATAGATAGTCCATATTCAAGCAGCAATTTTCAATAAACTCAATCCAACAATCACAACCTTTTATCCGATGCTCCAGGGAATTGGAATTTCGAAAAGCCATTTCCACTACCCTCAAGAGCTTGTTAGTCAAACTCACTCTGTCATGAAGTAACGTTTGACAAAACTTGACAACAAAAATCCACAGTTTATGCCAGTTTTCATAAGATATGTGCAAAAGCTCTCCGATGTTTTTCACATAACTTAAAACAAATACTTTAGTGAATTTCTTAAAAAAACAACTTACTTTTCCTCCAGCTTAATGCGAATCTTCTCTTGTTCCACTTTGGGCAAATCCAGGACAGTCACATGCTCAAGGAGGCTGAATCCCAGCTCCAGGGCCTGCTCTCGACTTGCATCTTCCGATTTTCTGTCAAATATTATCGGTATGATCTTGGTGTGTAAAAAATCGACACAAACGTCTTTGTCCACATCGTTGCAGCTCTTGACTGCGGTTCTAATCTGAAAATTTAGGTCTTGAAATGAAAAACAAACAGGAAAAAAGTACCTTGGTAAAGTCATCACAGGTATAGTTGTCGGGGTTAAATATCTTAATTAAATCTAATAAATGATCCATGATTGAATAGAAATGATAATTATTCAGAAAATATAAACATTTCGTGACGCACTAGCCGCGTCTTTAGGGTCAAAGGCGGGCAATTTCTTTGACAAGTGACAGACATGTCAAAAACATGTCAGGGCCAAGCCTAAAATCCCTAAAACTGCTAACTTGATATATTTTAATACATACAGGGTGAGTCAATAAGGCGACGGCGGTCCATAACTTCTGAACCCTTCCAGATAGGAAATCAATTCAAACGCCATTATGTACAACACCGCCAATTCTACATCCTAAAAATACTTTCAACTATACAGAAAGTCCCAAAACACTTGCAACGCATATGGCAAATTGATTTTTTTTAATGGAACACCACCATTTTGATGCTATATTCTGGATCACCTCATAGCTTTACATCGACATAAGACATTTGATGTTTTAAGGCTCTGGGGCCCAATTCTCGAATCGTTCGAATCTGTTTCGTATGCGATGTTGCTAAGCAGCCGCCAATCACATTCCGCGTACCTTAGTGATTCCGTATACGAAACAGTTCGTACGATTCGAGAATTGGACCCCTGTTCTAAAGAAATTAATTCTTTTTGAAAAACTTCGATCATTGCGGGTGCTTCTTAAAAAAATCCTGAGAACTCAATTTTGTACCTAGAGAACTGAGATTCGGTACGAATATGAAGGAAAATCTATTCTATCTATCTAACATGATAACTATCATTATCACTATAGAGGATGTTAAAAATTCTGTGTCAAGTTTGGAAAATTTCAAATATGCAAAATGCCATCTTTTCAAAATGGCACCCCCTGTTATTATTGTGCCATGTGGTTCGGCTGTTGAATTACTTAATTTTTTATTAAGTATGTGCTATACCTAAAGTCAATACCTACTTCAAAAGATATTCTTTGTCTTATTTATTTTATTGAAGATTATTACGATCTCAATTAAAGAATGCCATGGACTGTATATGACAGTTATGATTAACATTGTTTATTTACATGGTTACCAGACAGTTTGTCACATTTATTGACACACAACCAGGAAAAATTCATTATGGTTTACTGCTTCTCTGCTGCATTTTTTTTGGATGCAATGACATATTTCCTCTTTTTTACTTTATTTTGAGATTTTTAGAAATTGTGAAATATGAGAAAATTTGATAAAAACAGAAGAAATCAGAAAATAAAATTGGAAAACCGGAAGTGAAAACAAAAAGATCTGAATGCATAATACACCACTGGATCCACATTAAAAAAATAAGATCAACCTGTCCAAGAATTTTGACAGTGGTTGAGCTAACAATTTTAACTATTCTACGCTTCGGGGAAGTTAATAAAATCCGACATAAAATCTATCGAAAGATCGAATCTCCAAATCGCCGAAAACATCAAATCTTTTTGGGGTCTTGGGAATCCGAAAAAGTGGTTTTTGAAAAATGTCTTGTCTGTCTGGTGGATCACGCCTGCAGCTCAAACTACTGAACGTAACAAGATGAAATTTGGCACACATATTCAGTGGGGGATTTGTAGGTGCTGATTAAATCTTTGGCCACATCGGTTCACGGAAAGTGCCTTTTTGGCACACAACTTTAAAAATTTAAATGGAAACCCCTATTTTTCGCGTTACCATATGAATGCTCTTCGAATTCTGTCTATAAAAATGTATTCACATTTGTGCCTTTTTGGCCAAAAAATGGCGCCGTGAAAAAAACCTTCGCTTAAAAACTGTATATTTTTATTACCGGATTTCATACCTACTTATATAGTTCTTTTTTTTTTCAAGACGAAAACCTTAGTGCTATTTTTTCGAAAAATATGTTATTTTAATGGCAAAAGGGTCCTTATTGTTTTAATTTATTTTACAAAAAAGCATATCATCCTTTACTATCGGATTCGATAGCTGTTGTATTGCCGGATCATAAAATGCTTTTTTTTTTGGAAATTTCCGTTTTAGAGGCAAACAGGCCCATTTTTGAATTTTTCTTAGCAAATAAGGGTAGGTGTAATTATTATTATATTTGAATTAGATAACTGTTGCATTGCCGGATCGAAAACCTTACTGCCATTTTTTCGAAAAATTTCAATTTAGAGGCAAAAGTTAACGTTTTTATTAAACGCCGGGGACAATGCGCAACACAGCATCAGCGATCAACACCCGGCCGCCCACGGTTCATCCAGCCGACGGCGATGCGTTTCATTTGGAGCGTTCCCCTAAAATGGAATTTTTTGCGTTGTTGGGTTGGTTATTTGAAGTTGACATTTCATTTGCTTGCCAAATGTCAAATCTTTTGACTTTTCTGACAAATAATTGACAGTTTTAGTCAAAATAGGTTAGTTTTCTCTAAAAATTGTTCTGGTACAAAAAAATGAATATAGAGATTGAAGCCAGATCTGTGAGTGTCAAAGACTTCGATAAAATTTGCAGAACATGTCTTGGAGAAGAGAGCGTGTACCCCATTTCTGAATTGTCCATAGCTGATGTTAAACTAATCGAATTACTAGATTACTCCGTCCTTATTAAGGTACAGTCTTAAAGTACGGGGGGTACTATTATTATTAACAATAAATTTTCAGGTGGAGGAAACTGATCTTTTACCCCAAAACATTTGCGACAATTGCTTGAAGGAGCTCTACCGGGTATATAATTTCAAAAAACTTTGCCACGATAATGAAACTGCCCTTAAACTGTTGCTTGAAAACCCTCCACCCAGTGACGAGTCATCAAACGAAGACTCATGCACAGTTGAAATTATTGAAGATGACTCCCCCAGTGACAAGGATAGAATATTTTCAAAAAGAAAAACAAAGAAACGAAAGCAATTTACATTCAAGTCGCAGAAAAAAGAACACAAATGCGTCTTGTGTGGAAAAGTGTTTACCCTCAGCAAATTGAAACAACACATGCGAGCCCACACGAAAGAAAAACCATTCCAATGCGACATTTGTTCTAGAAAGTTCAGCATTAGGGGGAATTTAAGACGACATAAAATGATTCACACAGGCGAGCGTCCGTATGTCTGCAGTGTATGTGGCAAAGGTTTTATCCAATTTACTGCGTTAAATTCCCACGAGAAAACTCATTCGATCTCTGAAAATTTACCTGAAGGGGTCAGTTATTCTTGCAAGTATTGTGGTCGAGAGTTTAAAAGATTTGCTTGTTTTAATGTCCATTTAAAGAAACATTCGGATAAAAAACATGTTTCTGAGGATAAACCGACTGAAAAATTCGAAAATGTTTGTGAAATTTGTTCGAAAACTTTTAAAACAAGGCATTTGTTGAAGGCTCATCAGTTGACCCACGGAGAAAAAACCTTCCTTTGTAGTGATTGCGGGAAAGGGTTTACCACTAAAGCGTCATTGCAGTCCCACTTGAAAGTTCACACAGGCGAAAAACCGCACACTTGTCTTCTTTGCAAAAAATCATTTGCCCATGTTAGTAGTTTTGACTCGCATATGTTAACCCATTCCGGGCATAAGCCCTACAGTTGTAGTTTTTGTCCTAAAGCGTTCACACAAGTATCTCATTTGACATATCACTTGCGGACTCACACAGGTGAGAGGCCTTATAGTTGTTCTTATTGCAGTAAAGGTTTTGCCCTTAAGGGTAACTTAACGGTTCATATCAGGACTCACACTGGGGAGACTCCGTATATTTGTCCGCAGTGTGGTAAAGGCTTTTATGACTCAAGTAGTTTAAAGAAACATCGAAAGGGTCATTTGGAATTTGGGGCAGTTGATAAGAAACCTGCGCAGAATGTAAATCCAACAGTTTTATGTTAAAATTGTGACAATAAAATTTTCAAAGGATAATCACTTATGATTTTACATAATTGACTCTTTTGAGGATTGAATGAACAGGTAAAGAAGGAAAATGGAATGGCAGAAGAGGAGATTCAAAATAGGGCAAAAAGTTTGATTTTTGACCGATTTCTTCTGTTTTTGAAAATCTAGACGGGGGCCGTAACGTCACTTCCGGTTAAGCAGGGTCCATACTGTTTTTACCTCAAAAAAATTGACAGTCTCGGAGACGGTAGAAACTTCTACTTTTTCACAGAATTTGTAATGTAGCAATAATAATTATAAACAAAAGCCTAGAACTGTTGTGCTAGAAGTCAACAATTTATTTAATGTATGAAAAAATGGCACTAAGGTTTTCAATCTGGCAACGCAACAGCTATCGAATTCTATAATAATATTCCCTTTTCCTAAGAAAAATTTAAGAAGGGGCCTTTTTACCCCTAAAGTGGCAATTTTCGAAAAAATTGCACTAAGGTTTTTCGTCCGACAATACGATAGCTATCAAATTCGATATATCAAGAACTGGTCTGTTGCTAAAATAAATTCAAAAATGGACATTTTTGCCACTAAAATGACATTTTTCGAAAAAATGGCACAAAGGTTTTCGACTTGAAAAAAAAAATCAACTATCGCATCCAGTAATAAAAATATACAGTTATATGCATAGGTTTTTTTTCACGGCACCATTTTTAGGCTGCGACCCCACTTCCGGTCAGGTATGACATGCTTCTAGCTCAGAAAAAACCGTATAACATTTGCTGTTAGCTACGCTTGGGCAAAATTTAACAATCGCAGAAAAAGTTGGAATCAACATTTTTGTTGATACAGCCTTTTATAATTTCAAGTTAAGATTGTTAAATTTTGCTCAGCCATAGCTAACAGCAAATGTCAAACAGACCAATTTCAATAGTTTTTATTACACAGCAACCCTTTCCTTGCAAAAATATTGAAGTTTTAGATATTTTCGATTTTTTCCTCCAGAAATTCAACATTTTTATTTTGTCCTTAAACTTCGGATTTGCCCAACTGGGGTCATCCTGAGCAACTTTTCTTAATAAAATTTTTCGATAAAAAAATGCCTAATACGATTTCGCTATTTTTGGCCTACTTAATTAATCAGTGGGCTGAGATCTCGGGATAAAAAAAAGGTGAAGAATCTTACACAGATACAAATTTTGAAGCTCTACATATGTAGAAAAAAAGAGCGAATGGATTTGCTCTATATTAACCGAAATATTTGGGTGGTTCCATCAGTTAAAATATGAGACACAGTGTATATTCTTGAAGGAAATTGAGCGCTCTAACACTTTCACTTTGACGACTTTTCTGTAAAACCAAAGGTGAGGAGTTAAGCATAAGTTTGACGAAAAACGTGAGGCGAAACATTTTTTTACAATTACCGACTTTTGAGAGCGGATATCTCGAAAACGGTGCGTTTTTCCTTAATAAAGTATAACGGCAAAGTTGTAGGAGATTTTATAAGCTTTCATTCTTATGCAAGGATTTTTTCGCTACGACGCACCGTTTTTGAGTTATAGGCGAAAAACCAAAAAAGGGACCTTTCCACTCCCCTCGCCCCTGAAACGGACGGTGTAAGGGCGGGGACTTTTAGTATGTTTACCTCTTAAATACCCCCAACATATTCCCGAAGAGAAAAATTCCCCCCACCTCCACGTCTTCTACTTGTTGGGTATTCTTTGCCTGGACTATGTAGCCAAGTTTTAAAAACTTTTTCTATTAATTATTTTAAATTCCAATGCATCAAGGGAGAATCAGTCTATACAGTAGATAAAACAGTCCGCGGCTGTATTATCGGCTCTGCCAGTTTTGAGTTTGCTGTGACACAATAAGCGAATGACAAATGACTAACAATAAAATTGAGCATGGCGGGTACTACGCCTGGAATGCATGCACCTCTGGGAAACGAACATAAAAGAAAACCTCACTTTTACCTTCTAGAGTCAACAACGTCAACGAGGTAAAAGTGAAGTTTTGTTCTGTTTTTAGGCTCTCAGCAATTTGATTGGTCAATATTCAAATTAACCGATCAAATTGCTGAGATTAACTGAGGCTTCTCAGATAAATGTGTAAAAGGGAAGGCGCCTTAAATCTCAAAATAATTCGTAGATTTAGAATTCCTTGAGAAAAATTTCAGTTTCCATTTGAGGGCTAAAAATAAAATAGTCTTCTCTACCGTGTTGAATATAGTTCTTTTTTCAATTACGTACTAGCAAAAAAAACCTAATTTTCAGTTCAAAGATAAGTCAATAATGTTACGTTTTAAAGCTAGGTAGTAGTGATAATTGCATTTACCATATCCAATCACAGCCAATCTTAGTGATAAATGCACGCTTCCTGCTGAAAAAAGCACGCTTCCTGTTGAGAAACGTACGCTTCCTGTTGAAAAATGCTCGTTACCTAGCGCGTTGCTAAGGATAAGATTGTGAACAATCAATAAGTAGGCGATGTTTTTTGACACGTCAAATAATTTGTCAAAATGCGCCATTTTATTGCAGTAAGTCGCGAGTTTGAGTACCGTTTTGCTGCAGATTCTACTGAAAATATTGAATCATTATAATTAAAGATGCCATCCCTAAAAAGACGATACTCTATAAACAGAGCATAAGTAAGAAGCGACTGTGAAAACAGTTTGTGTTTTCAAAAATTGTAAATTTTTCTCCAACAAAATTGTTTAAATTACATTCATAGATTATACAGGGTGTCTCAGAACGCTCGCACCAAATTCTTATGGAGTAGGTATTCAGGATGAAATTTTGAGTCGATTCGTGTTTTTGAAAATTTTCAGGTTCCAAATAGTTCTCGAGTTATAACAGATTTGAGAGGACCAATCAAATTTCAGCTCTGAATTGCTTCATAAGGTAACTTAATGTTAGATGCACTGTTTAGGTACCTATAAGATACAACAATATTAAATTTTCATTGCAGAAACTTATCACCTAGGAAATAGTGCATCTATATAATATATCTATATATAGATATAGCCAAATTAAACTTTGTTGTTTAGATGCGAGGTAAATAAAATTTAACTGCATCCTATAAATTAGTGACAATTCAAATCGGGCGGGTAGCGGTAATGTCGTAATTTGCTTTACCGACGCTTAGCGTTAGTGTTCAACTTGACAATACGAGGGCGCTCGATTTCTGTTCTCTCTGTTTAGTACGTAGGTAACACTTCTTACAAACTAACTGTTCTGTGGTCAAATGGTCAACACATAGTCAATAGTGATTTCCTTTCGCTACCGTTGGTGCGCCTAATAAACGTCAAACCGTCAACTATCCGTCAACGGTCAAATTTGTTAACGTCAGTTGTCAAAACATAAACGCGCCAAAACCTGTCGGCGTAGTAGTGTTTTTCGAGGCGTTGTGAATTTAAAGCAAAAAAATGTCCAAAAAAGATGTAAAATTAAGCGAGGGGGCCCTTAAGGTACGTAAACGTGACTCACTCTTAGAAATCATTGAGCAATTTATCAAACAGGCCATAATGAATGGGCAAAACCCCCCTGACCCGATCATGCAGATTGTGATGGCAAAAAAGGTGGTCACAGCCAATTCCGATAAGGGGGGCCGATTCAGAGTTTTGATCTCGGATGGAAAACACAGTATGGCCCAAGCCATGATCACCACTAAAGTAGCTTTGGCCGATGTCCCGGCACTCTCCGTTGTCAAACTCACACAATACACCCTCACAACACTGAATAGCGCAGGAAAGGGCCCACAGTAAGACAAAATCCTGTTTATTACTTTATTATCAATGTTGTTCTAGCCGGGTGCTGCTTATCCTAGACATGAATTTTGTGGCAACCCCCGATGAAGTTGACAACAAAGTTATTGGCAACCCTGTGACTTTAGGTTCACCCGAGGATAAAGAAAATGGCCCCAGTACGTCGAACGGTGTTGCCAGTGAAGTAAAAGCTGTACCAAAAACGGAACCCCCATCACCATATAACGACGGAAACGGGGGCTTAAATCAGTCACTTTCGGAAAGTAGGATTATCAACCCCATCACTAGTTTAAGTCCATATCACAACAAGTGGATAATTAAGGCGAGGGTCACGAACAAGGGGGATATTCGCACTTGGTCGAACTCGAGGGGTGAAGGGAAGTTGTTCAGTTTTGAAGTGATGGATGAAAGTGGAGAGATTAGGGCTACGGCCTTTAGAGATGCGGTTGATAAATTCTACGACTTCCTTCAAGTCGACAAAGTTTATTACATCAGCAAATGTCAGCTAAAACCAGCCAATAAGCAATTTAATTCGCTTAAAAATGATTATGAGATGACTTTAACGAGTGAAACTGTAATTGAGGAATGTGTTGCCGATGATGGAGCTGTCCCACAAGTCAAATACAACTTTATTACCATTAATAAGATAGCCGAGATGGAGCCTGGAACCTTGATTGGTACGCTTTTGAAATTTGAGATCAAGAAAGCCATGGAAGTTTAGTGGCACATCCGACCTAAATGAAGGCTTAATTAAGACTTTAACCTTGCAACTAAGCCTTAATTAACACCTTAAGCTTTTTTTTACATCCACTTAATATAAATTAAAAAATTAAGGGAATTAAGGAAATACCTTGGAAACTACATTGTTACCAAGTTTGTGTCCTTAATTCCTTAATTTATGTTAATTTAAGTGGATGTAAACAAAGCTTTACCCTTGCAAATTAAGTCTTAATTGCCACCTTAAACTTGAAATTAAGTAATAATTGATACTTAGGGCCGATTTCATAATAAAAGTTAGTAAGGGAAGGGTCGTTTAAAGTTAAAGTCGACTTTAAAGGGGAATTTGACCAATCAGGAGCGGCCAATTTGAACTGTTGCTAGGCAAATACCATATCATCAAGATTTATAATTAGAGTAGGCCAGTTTCAATGCACCACTAACCAAATAACAAAGATCATGTCTTACACTAATTATAAATTTTGGTGATCTCATGGTATTTAAAGCACCCTTTCATTTTGATTATCAAATTGGCCCTCAGGAAAGATTTCATAATAAAAAAACTAAGGGTCGATTTCATAATCAAAATTAAAGTGTCTTTTAAATATTTGCCTAGCACCGTTTCAAAAGGGCTGCTCCTGATTCGCCAAAATGCCCTTTAAAGTCGACATTAACTTGAAAGGACCTTTAACTTTTATTATGAAATAGCCCAAGGTCCATTAAAGTTAATGTGGGCTTTAAAGGTCGCCAATCAGGAGCAGTCGTTTTGAATTGTTGCTAGGCAAACAGTTAAATGACACTTTAATTTTGATCCTACTGGCAATTTGCTTAATTGACACTTTAAACTTGCAATTAAGCCTTAATTGACACCTTACGCTTCCAATTAAACCTTAATTGATACCTTACACTTGCAATTAAGCCATAATTGCTACCTTAAACTTGCAATGAAGGCTAATTGATACCTTAAACTTGCAATTTGCTTAATTGGCACTTTAAACTTGCAATTAAGCCTTAATTGACGCCTTAAACTTTCAGTTAGTTTAATTGACCCTTTAAACTTGCAATTAAGCTTTAATTGACACCTTAAACTTGCCATTAGCTTAATTGACACTTTAAACTTGCAGTTAGCTTCATTGACTTGCAATTGGTTTGACAATTCAAACTTCCAACTAAACCTTGTTGACACTTTAAACTTTCAATTTTAAGGGTAGATTTCATAATGAAAGTTAAAGGTCCTTTAAAGTTAATGTCGACTTCAAGGCATTTTGACCAATCAGGAGCAGTCGTTTTGAAATGTTGCTAGGCAAATATTTAAAGGAAACTTTAATTTTGCTTATGAAATTGGCCCTATGGGTCAATTAAACTACATAATTGTAAATTTAAAGTGTCAATTAAGGCTTAATTGCAAGTCTAAATTGTCAATTAAGCTAATTGCAACTTTAGGGTGACAATTAAAGCTTATTTGCAAGTTTGTAGCGTCAATTAACCTAATTGCAAGTCCAAAGTGTCAATTAAGGTTTAATTGTAAGTTTACAAGTGTCGATTAAAATAAAATGGCACAACATGGTCCTGTTACGCCTTCCTACGAAATAAAGCATCGAGGGGGCATCCGCCATGGAAATCTGGTGCACGAGCTTGGAGGAAATCATGACAAAAGTGGAAATCACTGTCATCAAAGCCCTATCCTATGATGGTACAACAATTTTGTAACAACCCTGTAGTTGCACATAGCTAATTCACTAAGTAACAATAATTTACGTGATAGTTTATATTCTACGTTGCGTCAATATTATTGGTGAGATGTATTTCTGTATTAGTACCACGCGTCCCTAAACATTCACGGCCTTCTTGAGCTCGACTGAGTTGATCATAACGTAAATTTTTGTTAAATATTTTTAGATGTAATCGGGATATGTAAGAGTTCTTCAGATTTACAAACCTTTACTTCAAAGACAACTAACCGCGAACTGAAAAAACGCGAAGTTATTTTAATAGATCAAACAAAAACATCTGTAAGTATTTTTTCGTCATTTAAAATATTAACATTGTAAATCCAGATTGAACTAACTTTGTGGGGGTCTCAAGCCGAAACCTTCAATGGAGTAAACAACCCCGTGATAGTTATAAAAGGGGCGAAAGTTGGAGAGTTTGGAGGGGGCAAAAACGTGTCGACTTTGATGAGCAGTCAGCTGAAGATCAATCCTGATGTTCCTGAATGTTACAGAATTAAGGGATGGTTTGATATCGAGGGTAACAACGTAGAAGTGAAAAATCTGAGTGAGAAGACAGGAGTAGGCAACTTCCAAGCCCCTTGGCTAACTTTCAAGGAAGTTCAAGAACAAGGATTGGGTAACAAAGATAAAGGAGATTATTACCAAGTGAAAGCCACAATTTTGCTGATTCGCTCGGAAAATGCACTGTATAAGGCGTGTCCCACTCCTGAATGTAACAAGAAAGTGGTCGATTTGGAAAACGGGATGTACCGTTGTGAGAAGTGCAGCCGCGAGTTCCCCAACTTCAAATATCGTCTGCTTGTTTCCGTAAGTTGTTATTTAAACTAAGGACAATTTGCCGCACGGCCATTGGCCCGCAAGGTCAATACAATACCAGGCAATGAAAACAAATAGTGATTCTTTGACCAGTAGTTCAGGTTAGATGAAATTTTAATGTGCTGTCCAAATTTAATGGCCCACTTGATGTGAAATTTTCAAATTATGTATACATAGTTTTTGGAATACATTTTTGAAACTTGGAACATCGGATGTACTTATCAAACTTTCTCCATTTCCGGTTTATTTTCAAATGGAACACCTGGATATACTTTATTTTCTGCATCCAGTGTTTCAAAAATGTATTCCAAAAACTATGGAAAAAAAGGGTAGACCACCATCATGATCCTGAGACCCTGTATAACTGTTGTCTAAAGTTATGACTTCCGATATTATTTCTGATCCCAACTGTACATTAGGGTGTATCGAAAAAAAAGAATTTTGGAATTTCGTTTTGTAATAGTCGCCAAAACTTGCCTTTTACTATCCTGAAAAGAAAGTTTCTTTAAGGTTTTGCTATAGTTCAACGTTTTCAGCCCTCTACCGCCCCTCAAATATTATGTTATTTTGAAATCTCAAGTTTACAATGAAATTTTTTTTGAAATGCAACATTTATTGTTTTTCTGTCACTAGTAGGCTCGGAGTAGATTTTAAAGATCACTAACAGCCGTTTTTTCATCTCTAGGGTCAATCCATTGATATTCAACAAATCCGGATGGCTCATAATTTTAAATTCTCACCATATTCACACAAAACATTCCTTTTTACGTTAGATTTACGAATTCGGGCTTGATTTACCAATTTCTTGCCCCATTTGTTAATAAAAAATTTTAAATCGAGTGATTTACTTTAATATAAGGCTTTAGCAATTTAATTATTGTTCATACCTTTGCTGATGGAACTACATTTAATTATATATCATTCGAAAGCTGAGACAATAAGGACTACAATCGGTCTTTTACCACTGATCGAAATCTACGGGTACCTCTCTTAAAGGAAATTGAACCAACTGTTTTTAAACTGAATTTTTCATGATTTTAATTTTTTTTTAAATCGCTAAAGCCCGAAATATTGGGGCCATTTTTTTTTTAGTGAAAGTAAAGAAGACTCTTATTTCATAGCCACAGTTTTATACGCGGAGTCGCTTAGTTACGTCCCCAAAAAATATCACGAACTTGGCTCATTTCGCAATTTTACCACTATTTGAATTTGAATCTCCGGTGGGGGACCAGATAAAAATATGAAATTTTGACACAAAAGAGCCTTCAACCGATTTAGTTAGATGCCGTAATCTCATCTTTGAGATTCATCTATAAGTATTTTTTTTGCGGCCTTAAAAATCGTCTAAATCGGTGTGTTCAATATCATTTTGTGACGAAACAAATGGCCGTTTCTATAGCAAAAAGTTACCATTAAGTTGAATATTTTTGACAAGTAGTTCTAGTCCTCATATATTTTAAGAGTTGTGACACGTCTACGTTTACACTTAATTGAAATTTGCTCAAATTTGTCAGCGAAGGACGTAACATCTCATCCGGAGTCAAGATATGGTTATCCATTGGATATTGTAGACCTGCTCTTTGTATTAATCGTTTCACGGTTCCTCCAACGCCATCGCAGTCACCCTTACCATGTAATGTAGCGAAAAAGTTCCATTCAACATCCATGCCAATATTTTCGAAGGCTCACGACTTTTTTTAAATTTTTGTATTGTCCATCCAACAACACTCCCAAGTGTTATATTACGTCCTTCGCTGACAAATTTGCGCAAATTTCGATTAAGTGTAAACGTAGACGTATCACAAGTCAAATAACAATATACAGACCTTCATTATTTCTATTATGAGGAATTCTTTATTTATTTGTTTATAATTCTTGCGAACAAAACTCTTAAAATATATGACAACTATAACTACTTGACAAAAATATTCGACTTAATAACTTTTTGCTATAGAAACGACCATTTGTTTCGTGTCAAAATGATATTGAACACGTCGATTTAGACGATTTTTAAGGCCGCAAAAAAAATACTTATAGATGAATCTCAAAGATGAGATTTCGGTATTTAACTAAATCGGTTGAAGGCTCTTTTGTGTCAAAATTTCATATATTTATCTGGTCCCCCACCGGAGATATGACAATTCAAATAGTGGTAAAATTGCGAAATGAGCCAAGTTAGTGATTTTTTTTTGGGACGTAACTAAGCGACTACACGTATGAAACTGTGGCTATGAAATAAGAGCCTTCTTCACTTTCACCAAAAAAAAAATGGCCCTAATATTTCGGGCTTTAGCGATAAAAAAAAAATAAAATCATTGAAAAATTCAGTTTAAAAACCGGAGTTTCAATTTCCTTTAAGAGAGGTACCCGCAGATTTCGATCAGTGGTAAAAGACTGATTGAAGTCCTTATTGTTTCAGCTTTCGAACGATATATAATTAAATGTAGTTCCATCAGCAAAGGTATGAAAAATAATTAAATTGCTAAAGCCTTATATTAAAGCAAATCACTCGATTTAAATTTTTTTATTAACAAATGAGGCAAAAAATTGGTAAATCAAGCCCGAATTCGTAAATCTAACGTAAAAAGGAAAGTTTTGTGTGAATATGGTGAGAATTTAAAATTATGAGCCATCCGGATTTGTTGAATATCAATGGATTGACCCTCTAGTTAAATTTAGCTACCTACTAGATGGCCATTGCATTATAGTTTCAAAGACAATTAACTCATCAATCAAGTTGCTGGTGCATGCATGACAGAACTTATGTATGACAGTACTGGTTGACGTCTAAAGTTCAAACGTTAAATTTTTGGGCGTTTTTTAGTTTTCGAAAGCCCACCAAATATAGGCCACTCGAGACTATTTCTAGTGTAAATTGCCTTTAAAATATTCTTATTAACTCGAAAGGGAAGCACAGAAATTCGAATAAAAAACACACGAAAATATAACGTCTGGACTTTAGACGTCAACCAGTAGTGTCATAAGTTCTGTCATGCATGCACCAGCAACTTGATTAATTAGAGTCAATTGTCGTTGAAACTATATGGCAGTAGGTAGCTAAATTTAACTAGAGATGAAAAAAAAACGGCCTTTAGTGGTCTTTAAAATCTACTCCGAGCCTACTAGTGATAGAAAAACAATAAATAATGAATTTAAAAAAATTATTCGTTGTAGACTTGGAATTTCAAAATAACCAATATTTGAGGGGCGGTAGGGGGCTAAAGATGTTGAACTATAACAAAACCTTAAATAAACCTTCTTCTTAGGATAGTAAAAGGTAAGTTTTGGCGACTATTACAGACGAAATTCCAAAATTCATTTTTTTCGATACACCCTACTGTACATTCTTAAACATTTCAGATGAACATTGGTGACTGGAGCGGCAACCAATGGGTGAGCTTGTTCGCATCAGAAGCGGAAAAAATCCTTGGAAAAACCTCAGAAGAAATAGGGCGGGCCCTAGAAAACGATCCCGAAGCAGCAACTAAAGCATTCAATGAAGCCAACTTTAAAAGTTTTATTTTTAAATGCAGAGCAAAGATGGAAATTTATAATGTAAGGTGTTAGAATTTCAACTGGAACTAAAAATTATTTACAGGATGAAACTCGCCTTAAGACAGTCGTCGTTAGGGTGGATCCAGTGAACTTTGAAGAGCACAATTCATACCTAGTTGAGAAAATTCAGAAGTATTTACCATAACTCTTTTTTTAAGTCAGAAATCTTTAATTTGTAATTTATCATTTCCTGTAACTTGTAACTTTACTAGTTTTCATTTACAGAAAATAAATGTTCTATATATTATTTAGTATTTATTACCCAGGACTAATTATTGTATTCTGGAACTTTGGATCACATTTCATTAATTTTCTATTAAACTACAATGGAAATTACAAAAAAGATACAACTGGCGGTTAAATCTGAAATAAATATTAAAGCGAACCTTGGAACTAGCTGACATTGGGCGTGAATTTTTGTTGAATAATAGAAGTCTTTCGAGCGGGCACAGTTTCTGGGGTTGGTATCGCTTCCCCAGTCGCAAATTCAGGTACTGGACAGGGTGTCTTTAATGGTGCCTTATTAATACCCCCACATTTCTGTTTTGCCATTTGATAATCCCCTGAATCGAAAAATTTTTGACCTTTAGCTAACCGCTTTTGAAGGAAGGCAGAATGGCCGCCAAGTCTAGCCGCAGCAGGTCCTCCAGCAATGCCCCCATATTTAGCTTTAAGCTTTTGCTCCTCAAGCTTCTCGAGATCGTGGGGGGTCATACCTGAGGCTGCCTCATTCTCTTGGTCACTCATTGTGGAAATAGCTGCAAAAAACAATATTTCTGTTTTTTATCGCGCTTTGAACTTGAACAAGGGTACAAAAGCATTCATTTTATTTCTTTAACGATTTAAAATAGAGAATTTCAGTAATTCTTGCTAATCCAGGATTAAGTTATAAGCGGCAAAATAATAAAATAGATAAATTACTTACGAAAAATGGAGCAAAAACAAATAAAGATGACAGCTGTGTAACAGTTATTTACCAAGTGTCAAGTGTCGCAGTATCGCCAACTGCGAATGTAACAACGTTGCCAAAGTCGTGACAAAGATCAATATAGTAGAACTGTACGATATGAAGAAAGACAGACGAGGAGAAGGCTACCCACCATTCTCCTTTCAAAAACGAAGATTTGGCGCAACTTTCAAATTTGAAAGATAACAGTCAGAAATAATTTTTGATCAACAAAGTGGTGAAAATCACATTAAAATGGATTCACGCAAGTAAACAAAACGATTCACAGCTGTTCAGGTACTTATTAACGCACGTTTTTTTAATAAACCGCCACGTATTGATTGAGAGAATAGCGATGAGAATCATACAGTGAATAATTTAAGCGCCCTTGTTCCAGATTTAAACAGAAATGTGGTTGATTCCTTTATGACAAAAGTTTTTCGTTTTTAGAGGAATAAATGAGCGAAAAAAATGTTCGGAGGGATGAAGTCTTCACGCCGTATTCCCGTATTCCACCAATTAAGAATAAAAATGGAAGTTTAACCAAGACGATTATTGAAAACAAGCCATTTATACGTTCTACAGGATATCGACATGTTCCCTCCAAAAGAAGGTGAGTTGAAAAATTAAGCAGAAGGTTCTTTTGTAAGGTTTGAATTTAGGAAACTCCCTAGTCTAGATAACGGTTATAAGAAAAGTCAAGTTAAATCGCCTCAAATGGACAGGATGTTGCTGAGAAGGAAAACTTATGTTGTTCTTGAGCCTTTAATTTGTAAATCTCAAAATAATAAATGATTATTTTCTTAAATTCTATTTTTCAAAATAATAGAAAAACCGTTAAAATTATAGGTTTAGCGTGGTTTAGCCAAGGTTTGAGGCACCCTACTCCCTAGTTTGAGGCGCATGATGACTTTAATGAAAGAAGGACATCTATCAATACTTATTCGAACCAACGAACGTGATTAAACGAAAATAACGGACGTCAGTCTAAGGCTTGCCAATGTTGGTGATTAATGTCCCGTCGCATATTAACGAACGCGGGGGTTGTGTGTCTCCATATTGTGTCTCAGACTTTTTTTCTGTTGGTTTGTAAACTGACGGCAAAAAGGATAGTATTTCTATACAGATTTAAAAAAATTGTAAGCTGACCAATCATGAGAGCTACATAAAATCGAGAAAAAACGTCTTTGGTATAGGTTAGCCACCCAATTTGACAGATGACAGCTGTCAATTTGAAATTATAACCTAGAAAATGAAAACCGTCAATTTTGAAAAACAAAGTAATGGATAATTTAAGCCTTGAGGAAATTAGAGCACGGATGCTTGGTGTCCACGAAATCACCGAATGTGCGCGTAGATATGCACACGTTGTTTACGGTAAAGAAAATGAATTTCACATGAAAAAGTTGGAAGCCACGGTATCAAAGCTTCGGGAAGAAGTGCACAATTCTGGGCAAAAACCCTCCAACTTTGACTCATCTTTGGTAAGTTTTAATAGTAATTACTTGAAACTTACGATTGTCTCATTAGAAAAAAGGAAATTGGAACAATAATGCTAAGGAATCGGAGGATTTAGAGGACTTACTTGAAGTACTGCTCAGAATGAAGCAATCTCCAGTGAATCAAACCATAGAAAAATTTATGAATAACTTTTAATAAAGATAAAACAATAGTAATTACTTGGCAGTAATGAGTTGTTTCTTAACTTCAAAGGCTATTATTCCTAAAGCAGTTCCTACATTTAAACTTTCGATATTATTATTAAGAGGGATGTTTAATCTCCCCCCATTTCTTTCCAATGCAAGTTCATAGGAACTAGTACTTATTCCAAGGGTTTCACCCCCAACAATTACCACAACATGTTTCGCTTTAAAATCAATCCCATAATAGGGTAGTAATGGTAACTTTCTTAAAATCTCCTCTGCTTTTTCCTTTCCATCTACATTTGAGATTACGCGATTATCAGCAACATATACATTGCAATTTGATCCAATTTCCTTTTGAATATCTCTCCAATTGGCATCTTTATGGATTTGAAGTCGAAAATGTGCCCCACAACCACTCCGCAACACCTTTGTGTCCCACAAATTCACACAACCTTTCGTTAAAATAACTTTAGCACATCCAACTCCAGCACAAATCCTTAAAATAACTCCCAAGTTTCCGGGTTCACGAATATTATCACAGATTACTGTGAAGGGTAGACTTTCCGGAGACTCGTAGCTTTTAACATCGGGAGTTTTAAATATCCCCATTATTCCTGGAGTCGTAGTTAAGTCAGACCACATCTGCATCTCCTTATAAGGCATTTTAAATAAATTAGCCCCGATTTTGGGCAAAGCTTGCTTGATATCCTCCACGTCATCTTTTCTACTAAACAAAAGATATTTCAAGTGGCACTTAGCTTCTAAAGCGTCTTTTATTAATTTTTTCCCTTCTAAAAGAACCAAATCATTCTTGTCTCGATCTTTCTTCGACTTAACTTCTCTTAAAACTACCCTAAAAACAATAATTAATTTTTCATGGACAGGAATCTACCCACCCCACTCGCTGGTCGTTTCCTGCCATTTTAGTGTAGATAAAATTACCTTCCTGATCGATGATGGTTTGTAACATGTCGGTGGAAGTTCCTTTCTTCTTCTGGCTACGTGTTGTAAGAACTTTGGGAGCATTTTTTATTTTATAAACAGTCTCCTTGGGGTGTAGCTTAAAATTCGTTTTTAAGTCTCCAAAGTCCTCAAAAAGGTTGTCTGATGGTTCTTGTTGCGTCGCAGGAGCCTCCGTCTTTTTTTCCATTTGCTCGTATTCTTCGGGGGTGTAAATTTTTCGGGGCTTGCGATGACTCCATCGTGGATAATACCGTATTTGAGTCAATGTGGTTTTGTAGAAGTTTCCAGACACGCTCTTTGCCATTTGGAAATTTGAGGTTATGGGTCACTTTGACAGCAACGTCAAAGAACCACCGTTCGTTCAAAGCCTACACTCGTGTAGTAATAGTGACAAGGATAGACGATCGCAAGTAGCTTATGTTAAAAAAGAAAAGGGGATGCTCCGAGTAGTGACAAATTGATTGAAATCGCTTGGGCAGTGGCGCGGCAATCTAGGGGGCTTCAGGTAAGTATTTAATTAATGGCAAAAAGGTTCTGAAATTGGCACTACTATAGTTTTTTAATATCTTTAGTAAAAAACGTCGGAATTACATTATTAGTTTGCATTTCCGCCTGTCAGAAAAATTTGATTCTCCATGGCAGGTGTCCATTATTAACCATCTGACAGTTCTTTTCGCCCCCTGTCATGCATCTATCAATTTTTTCTTATGGCAATTGGGGTAGTTAAATTATCGAAGAAGCAGAGAGGTGCGATAAGTGTGCTTTTTGTGTCTTTAAATCTGATACAAGTATTGGGGGGGATCACAATGGTGGTATTGTCTATTTACATTTATATTGCTGTAGCTCCAATTTTGTACTCGGAAAGAGCCGAAATCTCCTTCGTGTTTTTGGTAGTCGGCATTTGTGGTGTAAACACGACACTAAACAATTTATTTGGCGTCAAAATTCATCAAAAATGTTTGAAACAATCGCATAAGTACGTATAAACATTTTTTGAAAGTTTTTTAATTACCATTTTTAGAAAAAGTACCCGAAATTTGATTTTTTTTTGGACGTGCGCATCATTTTACATAGTGTTTTACTTAGTTTTACTAGCCTCGATGAGTAGGAAGATGTACAAACATATGATAAGGTCTATGAAGCATTCTTTCCATATTGGAATGACGAAATATCTAAAAAACAGTTTGTGGAAAGTTACTATAGATAGGATCCAATTCGACTTGCAATGTTGTGGAATTAAAAATTATACAGAGTGGCACGAAATCGAGTGGCTCTACAAAGACCAGTTGGACGAAAAATCGGAAATTGTTAAAGAGTGAATATTTCATTGAAATCGATACAATTAATGATATCAGTTTGCAGATTGCGTGGATCTGAAGACCGATGGATCTTTCCTGTAACCCCTTGGAGCTGTTGTAGGTTGAGCTTTCCAATGCAATGTTTGCACGATCCTTTACAGCAAACTCGATCAGAAAACGTTTGGGCGGATCGACACGCTTTAGTTTTAGAATCTATAAATCAGGAGGGATGCATTGAAAAGTTGAAGGGACCCATATATGCGGCCACGACACTTTTCATTTTGCTCGTAGTCTTAAATTGCATCATTCAGGTAAATTTTGATACTGAAAAAAATGAAAAAATAATAGTTTTTAGGTAATAATATGTCCTGTAGTCAGGATACTTTACACTTCTTGTCGTAATGCCCTACTATTGGACGATCCTGATGGTGTGGCTCCTGGATGGATTTTTGGGCGAGGCGATTTTGGGTATAATAGAGGACCTACTCTACTCGATATTATGACGGTAGGATATAGTTATGATAGTTTAAAGCAGTTGATTCATGTTTTTTTTAGCGAAAGAGGAGAAGTAGAAGTAGAAAAAGAACACCTAAAGAGGAAGAAACAGATTTGCTGGATGATACCCCAAGATAAATTTTATATTATTAGTGTATGCCTAGATTAAGCAAAATATATATTTAATTTTTACAAAATTCTGGATCTTGGAGTGTGCATAACACGAGGCAGAATAACATTTAATACTTTGAAAATATGCATTTTAAGTGCTTAGGGCCGATTTCATAATCAAAATTAAAGTGTCCTTTAAATATTTGCCTAGTAATGTATCAAAAGGCTGCGGCTGATTAGTCAAAATCGCCTTTAACTTTTATTATGAAATTGATGGCCCTTATCGATAATTTTAAACGAATTTAGGCCACAAAATAATGACTATTCTAGCGTCAGCGAAGCTATGCAGTAAAAAAGACGCGTGGAATCCGTATAAAGTGGATATTAGTATTATTTCTATAGAAAAACGTTGTTTATAATACCGGAGTGAAGGCAGCCGCCAATTTTCCGAAGATATCCGAACATAGCAAAGGCGTCCGTCAAGCTTCCGTCAGGGGAATCAAACTGTGCATGCGCCCCATGCCTGAAATACCATATTATAGCAAACAGCCGGCGGCTTTAAAAATAACAAAATGCTTGTACGAGCATTGCTTGATATTTTTTTTACTATCAAGATATGGTTTCTTCACCACCAAATTGGACACGCTTATGACGAAGGGTATGGGCCCTTCTCTGCCAAAATTTGAAAAAAATCTAGTTGTTCAGTTTTGAGAAAATTTCGTTTTTGTTACCTAATGTATTGTACGAGTATTACTTTATTTTTTTTACTATCAAGATGTGGTTTCTTCACCACCAAATGGGGCACGTTTATGATGAAGACCATGAGCCCTTCCCTGCAAAAATTGGGAAAGAATCCTTCGTTTCAGTTTTGAGAAAAGTTAGTTTTTGTTACCTATTGCATTGTACGAGCATTACATTATTCTTTTTTACTATCAAGATGTGGTTTCTTCACCATCAAATTGGGCAGGCTTATGACGAAGGGTACGGGCCCTTCCCTGCAAAAATTAGGAAAAAATGTGGAAAAAATCTTGTAATTCAGTTTTGAGAAACCGAACGATTTATTTTTGGTTATGACTTTATTATTATATTACCGATCTTCCCAAATTTTGCACAGGACGTAGTCAAAAGATGAGGCTTTTAGAATTGACAATCATTTTCCAGATGGCGCCACTACTAAATGTTTTTTTGCGGCTTTTTACATAGCCATTTTTTGATTGACTTGAGTCAAAATTAAATCTGTGTAGGATCAAAGCCAATGCCCTCCTCTTCCAAAAGAACTTTCTAAAACCTTATTCTGGGCGTTCTTTATTTTTTTACAATTTTTATTGCGATACTGTTAAACACGAATTTTTCCTACCAATCTTGGAAAAAAGTTATTTTTAATACTTAGTAACTACAGCGCTTGAGTTAAATACCTGTAAAGTAACGTTATTTTGTGAAAGATTTATAGTATCACTAAAGATCCGGAAAATTTTGCCAAGATTGGTAGAGAAATAAATAATAAATTTTAAAAATCCATGTGTTAGAGCATCACAAAAAAAAATTGTAAATCAATCAAGAATGTTCAGAATAAAATTTTGTAAAGTTGCTTTGGAAGAGAAAAGCATCAGCTTTAACCTGACAATATTTTTATTTTGAACGCTTCACAGATCCTTCAACTCCGGCCAATCAAAAAATGGGCTTGTAATAAATACGGACAAAAAATTTGTTGGTGGCGCCATCTGTAAAGTGATGATTGGCCATTAAAGCCTCATCTTTTAACTACGTCCCGTACAAAATTGGGCAAAATCGGTTCAATAATAACCAAGCTATAGATAAAAATTAATCGTTCGGTTTTTTCTGGGACATCTTTATAATTTTTTAATGACAATCGGCGAAAAAATTTACTGCCTTGGCTGGATTCCTAGCCTCAGCTATGAAACTTCAGCCGCGGCAGTAAATTTGCAATTTTTTTGCCTTGTTAAACAAATAACTATTTTACTATCGAGATATGGTTTCTTCACCACCAAATTGGGCACGCTTAAGGCGAAGGGCATGAGCCCTTCCCTGCCAAAATTTGGAAGAAATCCAGCTTTTCAGTTCTGAGAAAATTTCATTTTGGTTACCTACCTATTTATTGTATTGTACGACCAATACTTTATATAATTATTTTTACTATCAAGATGTGGTTTGTTCACCAAGAAATTGGGCACGTCTATGAGGAAGGGCATGGGCCCTTCTTTGTAAAAATTAGGAAAAAATCCTGCGATTCAATTTTGAGAAAAGTTCGTTTTTGTTACCTATTGCATTGTACAAGCATTACTTCATTTTTTCTAGTATGAACATGTGGTTTCTTCACCAGCGAATTGGGCATGCTTATGAAGGTTGTACAGAACGCCTGGACTTTGCCCGGCTACCTGATGTTGGTATTTCCACCCCGGGTGGGGTGGCTTTAGTTCTCAGTTTGAGTTTGTACACTAAACGAACAAGTTGAATACACGTTTAAAATTATATACAGTGTCTTACTGAAATTCACCTTATCAATTAAGAATAGCCGCGAAACCCCAAGTGGACGCGCACAAAGGTCTTGGGCCCTTCCGCATACAAATTTGGAAAAAATCCAGCTATTCAATTTTGAGAAAATTTTGTTTTTGTTACCTATGAGCATTACTTATTTTTTTTATATCAAGATGTGTTTTCCTCGACACTTATTGTGAGGGGGTATTTCAAGGTCTATGCGCATGCGTAGTTTGATTCCCCTGATTCGGGTATCTTCGTAAAAAAATGAAAAAGAGAAAAAATGTAATGGTCTTTCACTCACTAGAACTCGTAGAACATAGTGTAGGGTTTCTAATGTGTTTTTCCACTATAAAAATAAACTTATAACGGATGGCGCTGGAGGATGCAAATGCACTGTTATATCAAGAGACAATACTGCCTTTCAATTAAGAGTAGTTATTAGGCGTTTTCCTTTTACACATTTATGTGAGGGACCTCAGTTAATCTCAGCAATTTGATTGGTTCATTTGAATATTGACCAATCAAATTGCTGAGATTAACTGAGGTTCCTCAGATAAATGTGCAAAAGGAAAACGCCTATTGACGCATAGCGCATAGCCTACTGAAAATAGCTTTAAAACGAATTAATGAATAACACAACTGTATACACTCTGAAGATAAGTTTTAACCGGCGTGAGTGTACATTACAATTTCTAGCAGTGGAGTTGTAATATTCGAAATTTATTAGTTTTTAATGAAAATCTGGAATTTTCCATTACGTTACATTAGAAACCAACAACTTTTATTTTGTAATGGGTTTATCTGGGAATTCCCCGGACAAGAATACTACAGGGATTTCACGTGGTCGGCTGACGCTAGTACAGTAGGTAAGGATTCACAAAAATTTGAACTTACTGAAGCAACAAGCAACCAGAATAAAAAAATACATATTTAATAAAAAAAATTCAGACATTTTTACAAATAACCTCCATATCCGGCATTTCGTCTCTCCATTTAGGAAGGAACAAATTGGCACACGTGTGCTCCCAAATATCCTGAGGATAATCCTCCTCCGTGGTCCAATCATCAGTATCAATATTATAATATTCAACAGTTGTAGCACGTTTATCGAACATATCAATACTGTGAAAACCACCGATGAAATAGATTTTTTTATCGACACAAACAATTCCTGCGTGGTACCGTGGATTGGGCACCCACGTAGCCACCCTCCACCTGTCATGTTTTATGTCATAAACGTCAATAGTGTTCACTAAAGTCCTGCGAAACTCCGCACCCTCGGTCCAGCCACCGCACACATACAAAAAGTCACCAATTGTTAACATCACGTGATCCGCACGGGCTCTCAGCAGGGGTGCGCACTGTTTCCACTTCCCTTCCTTAACGCAATAGCTGTAGAGTTGCGACTGAATGGTGTCACGGTCCATTCCACCGCTTATAAAAAGTTTCAACCCCTCTTCATAGCTGGCGCCTGCGTGTTGCGTTATATACCCGGGCAGTGGTTTTATCATGTACCACATGTCCAAAATGGGATCGTAACACTCGCAAGTGCTCGTGTCGTGTTCGTCGACTTCACTAGCTCCCCCTACCGCGTACAGCATCCCCCCGAGAACGTTTAAAGAGAAGCGACATCTCTCGATCTTCATTGGAGACATCGTCGACCACTTATCGTACCTAGGACTGTACTTGAAGCCGAAAGGGTGGATGTTTTCTTGTAAAGATTGGTTGAAACATCCCCCTACTATGTAAAGCTCGTTGTTGAGTACCGCTGTACCGAAATTGCACTGTTCTACGTGGGGGATGGTCGTCAAGTACCGCCATTTTCTTTCACTGGAAAAGCAATAGGTGATTTCGTTGGTGATTCCCGTGATTCCAAAACCACCGATGTTTAGTACCGCCAATTCCATTCCTCGCGAGTTGATTAAGGAGGAATTGGGGGTGACGTCCTTATTATTTTGCACGAGGGCTTCGGTGGAGATTATTTTGTACAAGTCCCAGTGGCAGTTGCGATTTTCGAAGATTTTATCGAGGATGCTGTTGAGTTTTCTCGAGGAGATTTCTCGGAAGTGGATGTGGCGGATGATGCGCATTGCGTAATAAAGGCGTATCTCGGCTCTAGAAAAAGAACAAGACTTACAGTTTTTTAAATTTGAAAAGAGAACGTGCAATTCAAGTGCTAAATATTTTAAACTTCAGCTAAATCTTTAAAGGGTTGAGTATGAGTTCAGTAACATACCTATAGGTATATGTAGTTAAACTGGGAGTATCTATAATGTCCACATTTCAAAAACTATTTGTTCTTTAGGTATTGTTTTCTACTTTGTTTCTGTTGTCCCCTGAAGACTGTTCTTGCTAGGTTGTGTCACTGTCAAATCCTGCATTTTCTGTTTTAATGTAAAATTTCCAAGCAAAAAACAGCATAAGAGAAGAGAAAATCATAAAAATGGAGGAAGAATAAAAATAAACAACACAAAAGACAACAATTGCCAATTTCTACTTTTGTACTGAATTTTTAATTAAGGGCCGATTTCATAATCAAAATTAAAGTGTTCTTTAAATATTTGAGATGTAAGTATATAATCAATGTTGGTTGCCGTGGTCTGCACGCCAACTCGTATTATTATTATTGAAATTTAAATATTTGCCTAGCAATATTTCAAAAGGGCTGCTCCTGGTTGGCCAAAATGCACCTTAAAGCCGACATTAACTTTAAAGGAAATTTTAACATTTATTATGAACTCGGCCCTATTTCCGAACTGAAAGTCCGCTTAACGAAGTAACAGAAAAACAGCCCAATCAAGCAATTCATGAATGGCTTAGTCATGTACTCATGTAGCTAAGATAGTATCACTTTCTAACGAACGCAAGGACAGTGTGAGTCAGGCCTTTTTCTTGTTGTTTTGTTAAACGGATTTTCCGACTTTCCGTGATGTCGTCTTGCGCCTCTTGCGCAGAACATCCGGTCAGTGTCAGCAAACGGGAACAACGGACAACATAAATTATTATTGTGGAGAAATAAAAGAAAATATATCGGAAAATATTCATCAAAAGGGCATTCCAAATTCAGAATAAAAAAATGTAAAAACGTACGGGGTGTCCCTTTGCAAATTAGAAAATTATACTCATTTCCGGTTAAACCAGAAGCGGTATTCCCAAATTTTATAATTAATGGGGTATTGCGGTTCCTTTTTGCTTTACGAATATAACCAGTTCACAAAATGAAATATTAATTTTGATCACTTATGAACTATACAGGCTGGTTTCTTTTTCACTGCTCACCATTGGCATTTACTAAATGGTAAGGGTTAAGTCGGTTAAATTCGAGAAAAGTTGCGCTATTTTTTGGTGATTAAGAATCTGAAGAGTATTCCCCGATATCTTGATTCGTTTCTGAGTTAAGCCGAAAAATCTGAAAATTGAGGTTTCAAAGAAAAATTTATATTTCCATAAAAATTGATGCTGTCAATCAAATTGCATCGTCAGAAATTTTCTAGGCCTTGTTTGATTCTCTTATGGTCGCCATGTTGAATTTTAGCACCATAGGACACGCAAAAAATTAGCTTTTCAAAAATGTAACCAACAAGTTTGGGTCAAACGATTTCAAAATCTATTTTTTAAAATTTTGAATTTAATCGTTTTAAACGTCAAAAGGGATTAAAAAAGTTGGTAGTACTTTTTTTTTCATAGTTTTATGCTAATTTTATAAATTATTCATACAAATTTTAAAATTTAGACGATTTCTCAAAAAAGTCCACATTGATTACATTTTTGAAAAACTAGGTATTTTTTCTGTAATTTTCAGATTTTTCGAAATAACTCAGGGACGAATTAAGATACCAGGGAGTTTTCTTCGGATTCTTAATCACAAAGAAATAGCACAACTTCTCTATAATTTAACAGACTTTGTACCTCTTACAGTTTAGGAGATGGCAATGGTGAGCAGTGAAAAAGGAACCACCCTGTATTCTCAAGAAACGTGTAAGCTGATGTGAGCCAACCTGTCTATTTAATTCCTGTTTCGTTTCGTCACTGTGTGCGTCAACGTTAAATTCAATCGTCTAATGGAACCCCACTGGAAACCAGTGACATAAACTGTAATTTATTTGTCATCTGTATTCTTACACCAACAATTGTACAGAAAAGGTGAGATTGCTAGCACATACGTCATCAATTTTTAAAAATTGATTTTTGAAGTAAAATACTTATTAAAATCTAAAACAAAAACGAAGGATCTCAATCAAAGATTATTTTTGGAATTATACAATAATTATACATACCAATAATAAGGAAAGTAACATACGGAAATGGCCCATTGAGTTATTTCTTTCCAAAAATAATAATACGTAATTTAATTATGTATGAAAAAGTCTTTCTCAAGATTTCATTCATACAGTTTGTCTCACTTTATCTGGTATCAATCTATTTTTCTTTTCTATAAACGTAGAGCTCCAAAATCTGCACCTATGTGGTACTTGTATTTCATTTTTCTTATAGGCCGAAATCCCCACCCCATCTTCTGCGATTAAACAAGGAGGTCAACAATTATTTTATAATAAAAAGGTGCTCAATCAAATCCGAAGTTTTAGGCAAAAATAAAAATGTTGAAATCATAAAATAGGCACCGAAAACTTAAATATTTTTTTAATAAAAGGGTGCTGTGAAATAAAAAGCAATTGAACTGAACTTGTTTGACACTATTGCTGTCAATTATGGACGAGCAAAACTTAATAATTTCAACTTTTTCTGCGATTTAAGTTTTGCCGAGTCATACCTGACAGCAAATGTCAAACTATTTAATTGTTTTTAACTTCTACGCTCAAGGCGGAGCAGTATATAAAATCGATCAAAAATTCGAAATTGAACTGACATCAAATCTTTACGTTTCGGGGTCCCAGGAACCCAAAAAACCTATTTTTGAAAAATGTGTGTCTGTGTGTCTGTCCGTATGTCTGTGGACACGCTACAGCCGAAACTACTAAACTGATTTTGATGAAATTTGGTATATAGGTATTGTCTGTACGGGAGAGGAGCTGATTAGATTTTGAAGCCGATCAGTCAACCCGAAGTGCCCTTTTGGCATAGCAACTTTCTTATTTTAAATATTTAAAAATTTAATAAATGCTACTGTTATTAATCCAATGCAGTGCGGCGTAGAAGTTCCCGCCGTCTCCGAGACCGCCTTTTTTTTTTATCTCACAGCACACTTTGTTGCAAAAATATTGAAGTTTACTGTAGTATTTTACGATTTTTCCTTAAGAATAAGTAAAGTACCGCACAGGTGCAGATTTCGAAGCTGTACAGTACAGTTTAGAAAAGAGCAAATGCCCATTCTGGAAGGTGGGCGTCAACCACTGCATGTCTGGTCCGCTGCAGCTGCAACCCTAGCCAAGACGCAAGATAATTGTAGGTATTGACTGCATTAATAAACATTTTGCGCTAATGCGATTTTTTAGAATAAATAGATTTACAGATAAACATTAGGTAAATTTTCGCGATTTTATAATTTGAATCACAACCCTTACTGGTGTTTTCATCCAACCTAACGACAGCGTCATAATTTGGTAAATAAACCAATAGCAGCTGTAGTTTGAACCACAAAATCGAGAAAATTTGCCTATTGTCCATTTTTCAGGATGTTGATAGTTTTTTAACATATTATACGTTTTATCTGCGGCGGTATAGTTTTTAAAGCCAGAAATCCGCAAATATGTGATTTGCGAAAACTAAATTCTTTCTGTAAATGGATCGACTTGCCCAAGTAATTTGATATTTTCAAAGTTAATCAAAATTCAAAAACAAAATTCGTCAAAAATATAAAATGAACTCCCATTAGAGAAAATTTACAGATTGTTCTTGGCTGTTCCTCCATTTATCAAACAGCGATTTTTTAACGTACTAATTGATGCCATAACAAATTACGGTACCATAAAATAGTTAGGCGCGTAACTTTAAGATGTTGCTAGCGGTCAAAACAAGTAGATTTCTTTAATTTTACTTGTCATGTCACGTATTCCACATGGCCAGTAATTAAAGGAATCAATTTGTTTTGACCGCCAGCGACATCTTAAAGGCTTAACTATTTTATGGTACCGTAAATTTTAATGGCATGCGGTTATTCTAAAAAAGCTAACTTCAGATTGTAGCCAATCAGAACGCTAGTTGCCAGGCAATTCGCATTCAGTTTGCGATAAGTTATTGACGCATGTCCAAGTTTTTGAAGCGCGATCTTTTAAAAAATCGGACAGATCGACAAAATCCGCTTTCTTTTTGCACAATTAATTATCTCAGGTGACACTTAATCTCATAGTAATTTGATCGGTTTATTTGAATTTTGAGCATTCCAACTGCTGAGATTCGGCTGACTTCCAATGATTGAGATTGAGATGAAGTTATAGCAACGTTGCAACAGTGGTGTCCATAAGTCCATAGCAATTTTTCAATGATCACGATACTTCACACAGGCGCAGTTCTTTAGAAAAAGCGGAATACTCGTTAATAATTATAAGCAGGGAACCGTATTTACCTAAAAATTCTTCTATGTTTAAAGTGAAGTATACGTCACAAAACCGATCGATATTTCCCTCTCCTACTCAACTTGCAGCTGCAGCGGACCAGGCATGCAGTGGTTGGCCTCCACCTTCCCGAGTGGGCATTTGCTGTTTTCTAGACTGTACATGCAGAACAAAAAAACAGATTGATTCGGTTAATTATTAATATTAACCAAAACATTTCGGTGGTTTCAGTTAAAGTAAGACACACTGACGTATGTAGTGGGGCTGTTAGTTATTTACTTATAAGTATTTCAGCCAATAAAAGTACGATAACGTGACATTTTTTAAATTTCTAATTCAAGTTGACCGTGGGTGAAACGACGTATGTTTCAATTTAGTGCATAAATCAAAATCTGACATAACTTAACTAAGTTTCAACATGAATCACCCAAGGCACCGCCAACTGCAATTAGAAATTTTAAAAACGTCACGTTATAACCACTGCAGCGTTAGTTCAATGAATATTCATCCAAATTCGTGGTAAAAGATAATTTTTGCGTCAACTTCACTCTTGATGATTGCGTTCGGGAATAGGACTCGTGCTGCGCTCTCGTCCTATTCAAGAGCGCTTAGCCATTGTGAAGCTACCAGAAACATTGTCGACATCCACTTTATATAATACAATAATGATTATTCGAGGTGATTATTTAACATAAAAATCGAAAACGGAAATGGCAAAATTTCCCCATTTTCCGGCCTAAGGCCAAAAATAAACTTACTCAGAATTATCTACGTGGAAAAACCACGCCAGAACGATCCTCAACACGTCAGCTTCCGAGCAATCAACTGGCAGATCGCACGCTAACAAGTTCTCCAACTGTTGAGGAGTCAGTCGATAAAACTCCTTGGAATTGGAAAACTCCATCAAATGTTCGCACATAAACCTATACACCTTCATCCTCAACTGTTCCAGTGAATAAATTTCGGCAATGGTCGCAATATCCACGCAATTATCCACGTCGATCTGCGAATGTAGATAATTGGAGCAAGCCTGTATCACAGTCTCCATTTGAACGTGTGAAGCAGCCTCTAGGACATCCTGCACGTTTCCTAGATGCAAAACAATCGAAGACGTGTAAGCGTAATCCAAGAGCTTGTCGAAACCGTTGGCCGTTATTCCGTTCAAATTAATCTTTTCCTGCCTAGCCTCCAACATATTATCCGTAAACATGGCACGAAAGTAATCACTGCAGGCCGACAAAACGGCCTTGTGGGCCTTAAAAACACGGCCTTCGATGACCAGCGCGATGTCGAGCAATTCCGCCTTCTTCCTCAGAGAATTCAACCCCTCCAAAAGGGTGGATTGATGGGACTTGTGCTCGTAGTAAGTGGGGTTGAGGGGTTTGTCGTTGAGTACAATGCGGGTCATTTCTGCAACAGACGATTTGTTATTGCTTTCCAATCGCAAGAATGTCAACTTCCTTTCACTAGTTTCATGCTACATTAATCCTTTATTATTGAATTTTCCATGTCTGACCTGAATTGGAATTAGAACGTTTAATAATTAAAATGCAATAAAAATTATGCGATTACATGATGGGAGAGGTTACGCAAACGGGGACAATAGAATGAAATTTCACTTAAATAATAAATACGCGATCACAAAACTATATCAATGTCTTTTCTGGGAAATTAAAGAAATCGTTGACCATTAACAGCGACACAAAAGAAAGTGCATCTCTTTGTCTATTGTGAGAAGCGATCCGGAAGGCGGTTTTCCGGTGATTTTTCAACGGATTAAATGATTTGCAACAGGTGAAACGCCGGGTTTATTCAAGAAGAACCGTCATCACAGGCTGAGAATCGAAAATGTCAAGGTTTGTCGTGGGATTTCTCAGATGTCGATTTTATCTATTAATTTTCTATTTGAGAACTTACCAATGTAAATTTCATTTTATCGTGAAGTGTTAGTACTTATAAACCTCGTTTTCTTGTTTAAATATTTAATAATAGTAAATCATGTACCTAATAATGCACACCTCAAATTCGCACATCGCACTCCAAGATGACATTGTCAAAAAAAATCAAAAGCCTGCTGAGCCTGCTGTCTAAAGACGGCAATTTTTTCTACGCTAGGTGAAATTGAGCCTTTTTTGCTTCTAGAGGGTTCAGAAAGTGCGTACTTTCTGGTTAGCCACGAAAATATTATTTTTGTACGTCTTAGCGGACTCTAAATTGGCCGCTCGGTTTCAACTCGTAAAATATCATCAATAATAATATAATAATCATACCACTTGTTATAACGTGACTTTTTTTTAATTTCCAATTGCAGTTGGCGATGCCTGGGGTGACTCATATCGAAACTGAGTTAGGTTATGTCAAAAAATAGATGACAATAATTTAAGCAGGCTCTTTATATTCCTTGTTGTTTAAACTTAGATATTATTATAATGAGAAGGAACTACAAGTTCGGACAGGGGGCACATACGGACAATGCGAATTTGCCGCTAATAGGATTTCACCCAGTTTTGAAATTTTCACAGATAGGGAGTGCCATATTCCAGTTTGCCTCTTGAAGTCTGATCAATGCGAACGTGTTCGATTTTTAAGAAAAAGTGTTTTCGTTGTTCGGGTATGTAATTTTTTGTCTCTATGTGTAAGGCTATTATTGACTTTGTTCTTGTAAATTATGTTACGTCATTGAGATACGATAGGGGGGTATTTGCAAAGAGATTGATGCAGAAGCTTAACCTATAAATTGATCAAAAAATATATGTTCACAATATTGCAGTTCGGGGTACATTCGGACAATCTAAGAGGGGCACTTTCGGACTGGGATTTTTCAACGCTAAAAAAAAATATTTTTTTTTAAATTGCGAAAACTTTCAAAACCCCCCCGCCCCTGCCCAAATGTACCTCTGCCAGGGGCACTTTCGGACCAAGTTCAATTTTTTTTTGAGGTGCGAAAACTGGTATTAAAGCTTCAATTTATAAAACTTTAGAAATTGATATAAATTGCTATTGAAATGGCCTAAGAACTGCCACAAATAAAATTAAGAAAATCTACAAAATATCAGTAATAGAATGTGTGTGAAGTTAGCGCCTTCTCCAGCGCCCGGCGATTTCCCTAGATTTGACGATGTGGCAACCGCGCATTTTCCTTCTAACCAATCAGAGCGGCCGACAGACACGTCAAACTAGAGCTACCTGTTGAGGTTATGTTACTATAATTTAAGTTTTCACCCCTTTTCAAAGAAATATAGATCAAACTTACTTTCGGCGATCCAAGGGCGACCCATGCTGATAAAAATTATACCAAAAAACATGGGACGACCCCTGAAACTAAGGGAAAACATTGAGAATTACAGAAATTATTTAATTTGAACCCCTTCCAGAAAAATGTACCACACGCCCTTCATACCGACGAAAGCCCAATTCAAGCGGAACAAAATGACACCAAAGTCATCCACCGAAAGATATCGGATGACCCTTAAAATTAAGGCAAAACGTTGAAAATTGCTTATTTTATTTAATTTGAAGCCCTTCCAGAAAAATGTACCACATCCCCTTCATACCGACGAAAGCCCTATTCAAGCGGAACAAAATGACACCAAAGTCATCCACCGAAAGATATCGGATGACCCTTAAAAATAAGGAAAAACGTTGAAAATTGCCTATTCTATTTAATTTGAAGCCCTTCCAGAGAAATGTACCAGATCCCTTTCATACCGACGAAAGCCCTATTCAAGCGGAACAAAATGACATCAAAGTCATCCACCGAAAGATATCGGATGACCCTTAAAAATAAGGAAAAACGTTGAAAATTGCTGATTCTATTTAATTTGAAGCCCTTCTAGAAAAATGTACCACATCCCCTTCATAACGACGAAAGCCCTATTCAAGCGGAACTAAACGACACCAAAGTCATCCACCGAAAGATATCGGATGACCCTTAAAATTAGGGGAAAACGTTGAGAATCGCTTAAGTTATTGCATATTTTATTAAATTTGAACCCCTTCCAGAAAAATGTACCACATCCCCTTCATAACGATGAAAGCCCAATTCAAGCGGAACAAAATGACACCAAAGTCATCCACCGAAGGATATCGGATGACCCTTAAAATTAGGGGAAAACGTTGAGAATCGCTTAAGTTATTGCATATTTTATTAAATCTGAACCCCTTCCAGAAAAATGTACCAC
The DNA here is from genome assembly GCA_963924575.1 of Pycnomerus fuliginosus. Taxonomy (NCBI): domain Eukaryota; kingdom Metazoa; phylum Arthropoda; class Insecta; order Coleoptera; family Zopheridae; genus Pycnomerus; species Pycnomerus fuliginosus. The sequence goes on along the minus strand of OZ004621.1, from coordinate 20,510,132 downwards.
ATCCCCTTCATAACGATGAAAGCCCAATTCAAGCGGAACAAAATGACACCAAAGTCATCCACCGAAAAATATCGGATATGACCCTTAAAAATAAGGAAAAACGTTGAAAATTGCTGATTCTATTTAATTTGAAGCCCTTCTAGAGAAATGTACCACACGCCTTTCATACCGACGAAAGCCCTATTCAAGCGTAACAAAACGACACCAAAGTCATCCACCGAAAAATATCGGATGACCCTTCAAAATAATGAAAAACGTTGAGAATTGTTGATTCTATTTAATTTGAAGCCCTTCCAGAAAAATGTACCACACGCCCTTCATACCGACGAAAGCCCTATTCAAGCGGAACAAAACGACACCAAAACCATCCACCTAAAAGCATCGGATGACCCTTAAAATTAGGGGAAAACGTTGAGAATCGCTTAAGTTATTGCATATTTTATTAAATTTGAACCCCTTCCAGAAAAATGTACCACACGCCCTTCATAACGACGAAAGCCCTATTCGAGCGGAACAAAATGACACCAAAGTCATCCACCGAAAAACATCGGATGACCCCTAAAATTAAGGGAAAAAGGAATTTTTAACGTTTTCTATTATTTTTGGGGGTCATCCGATGTTTTTAGGTGGATGACTTTGATGTCGTTTTGTTCCGCTTGAATAGGGTTTTCGTCGGTATGAAGGGCGTGGGGTACATTTTTCTAGAAGGGCTTCAAATTAAATAGAATCAGCAATTTTCAACGTTTTTCCTTATTTTTAAGGGTCATCCGATATCTTTCGGTGGATGACTTTGATGTCATTTTGTTCCGCTTGAATTGGGCTTTCATCGCTATAAAGGGGATGTGGTACATTTTTCTGGAAGGGCTTCAAATTAAATAGAATAGGCAATTTTCAACGTTTTTCCTTATTTCTAAGGGTCATCCGATATCTTTCGGTGGATGACTTTGGTGTCGTTTAGTTCCGCTTGAATAGGGCTTTCATCGTTATGAAGGGGATGTGGTACATTTTTCTGGAAGGGCTTCAAATTAAATAAAATAAGCAATTTTCAACGTTTTTCCTTATTTTTAAGGGTCATCCGATATCTTTCGGTGGATGACTTTGGTGTCATTTTGTTCCGCTTGAATAGAGCTTTCGTCTGTATGAAGGGCGTGTGGTACATTTTTCTAGAAGAGCTTCAAATTAAATAGAATCAGCAATTTTCAACGTTTTTCCTTATTTTTAAGGGTCATCCGATATCTTTCGGTGGATGACTTTGATGTCATTTTGTTCCGCTTGAATTGGGCTTTCATCGCTATAAAGGGGATGTGGTACATTTTTCTGGAAGGGCTTCAAATTAAATAGAATAGGCAATTTTCAACGTTTTTCCTTATTTCTAAGGGTCATCCGATATCTTTCGGTGGATGACTTTGGTGTCGTTTAGTTCCGCTTGAATAGGGCTTTCATCGTTATGAAGGGGATGTGGTACATTTTTCTGGAAGGGCTTCAAATTAAATAAAATAAGCAATTTTCAACGTTTTTCCTTATTTTTAAGGGTCATCCGATATCTTTCGGTGGATGACTTTGGTGTCATTTTGTTCCGCTTGAATAGAGCTTTCGTCTGTATGAAGGGCGTGTGGTACATTTTTCTAGAAGAGCTTCAAATTAAATAGAATCAGCAATTTTCAACGTTTTTCCTTATTTTTAAGGGTCATCCGATATTTTTCGGTGGATGACTTTGGTGTCATTTTGTTCCGCTTGAATTGGGCTTTCAGCGTTATGAAGGGGATGTGGTACATTTTTCTGGAAGGGGTTCAAATTTAATAAAATAAGCAATAAATTAAGCAATTCTCAACGTTTTCCCCTAATTTTAAGGGTCATCCGATGCTTTTAGGTGGATGGTTTTGGTGTCGTTTTGTTCCCTTTGAATAGGGCTTTCGTCGGTATCAAGGGCGTGTGGTACATTTTTCTGGAAGGGGTTCAAATTAAATAAAATAAGCAATTTTCAACGTTTTCCCTTAATTTTAAGGGTCATCCGATATTTTTAGGTGGATGACTTTGGTGTCATTTTGTTCCGCTCGAATAGGGCTTTCGTCGGTATGAAGGGCGTGTGGTACATTTTTCTGGAAGGGGTTCAAATTAAATAAAATAAGCAATTTTCAACGTTTTCCCTTAATTTTAAGGGTCATCCGATGTTTTTAGGTGGATGACTTTGGCGTCATTTTGTTCCGCTCGAATAGGGCTTTCGTCGGTATGAAGGGCGTGTGGTACATTTTTCTGGAAGGGGTTCAAATTAAATAAAATAAGCAATTTTCAACGTTTTGCCTTAATTTTAAGGGCCATCCGATGTCTTTAGGTGGATGACTTTGGTGTCATTTTGTTCCGCTCGAATAGGGCTTTCGTCGGTATGAAGGGCGTGTGGTACATTTTTCTGGAAGGGGTTCAAATTAAATAATTTCGGTAATTCTCAATGCTTTCCCTTAATTTCAGGGGTCGTCCCATGTTTTTTGGTATAATTTTTATCAGCATGGGTCGCCCTTGGATCGCCGAAAGTAAGTTTGATCTATATTTCTTTGAAAAGGGGGTGCAAACTTAAATTATAGTAACATAACCTCAACAGGTAGCTCTAGTTTGACGTGTCTGTCGGCCGCTCTGATTGGTTAGAAGGAGAATGCGCGGTTGCCACATCGTCAAATCTAGGGAAATCGCCGGGCGCTGGAGAAGGCGCTAACTTCACACACATGTAATAGAAGGGAAAATAAATGAACTGTCCGAATGTGCCCCCCTAGCCCCTATACAGGTTGGTTATTTTTTCGATGCTCACCATTATTAATACCTATCTCGGAAACCACAATAGATGGTGAGTAGTTTAAATTGGAGAAAAGTTGCGCTATTTCTTGTTTATTAAGAATGTGAAGAGAATTCCCGGATGTTTTGATTAGTTCCTGAGTTATCACAAAAAATCTGAAAATTGACGATTTAAAGAAAAATTAATATCTTCCTAACGATTGATGTTATTTAAATGAAACTTGGAACTTTTATATTTTTGAGAACTGTTAATTAAATGGTATTGACAGAAAATTTCTAGGACTTCTAGATTTTGAATAACGACAGTCAACTTTTGATTCTTTTATGGAGGTCATATTGAATCAAATACACCATTAAATAGACAAAAAAAATGGCTTTTCAAAAATGTCGTCAACGTGAACTTTTTGGACAGACGTCAGAATTAGAAAATTTTGTAAGAATAATTTGTAAAATCATTCTAAACTTAGATGAAAAACAATTGCAAAAAAGTATGCCGGCTTCTTCAATCTCTTATAACATGTGAAAACAATTGAATTCAACAGTAATAAAATTAATTAATTAAAGCTTTCACAAATTTTTCAAAAACGCGTATGTTGATTACATTTTTGAGATATGGCGCCCATAAGAAACAGAAAAGTTGACTGTCTTTATTCAAAATCTAGAAGGCCTACAAAATTTCTCTCAATGCTATTAAATTGACAGCTGTCAAAAATATGAAAGTTTAATTTAAATAACATCAATCGTTAGAAAGATACTTATATATTTTAACTTCTACGCTCAAGGCGGAGCAGTATATAAAATCGATCAAAAATTCGAAATTGAACTGACATCAAATCTTTACGTTTCGGGGTCCCAGGAACCCAAAAAACCTATTTTTGAAAAATGTGTGTCTGTGTGTCTGTCCGTGTGTCTGTCCGTATGTCTGTGGACACGCTACAGCCGAAACTACTGAACTGATTTTGATGAAATTTGGTATATAGGTATTGTCTGTGCGGGAGAGGAGCTGATTAGATTTTGAAGCCGATCAGTCAACCCGAAGTGCCCTTTTGGCATAGCAACTTTCTTATTTTAAATATTTAAAAATTTAATAAATGCTGCTGTTATTAATCCAATGCAGTGCGGCGTAGAAGTTCCTGCCGTCTCCGAGACCGCCTTTTTTTCTTTAATTTGTCAATTTTCAGACTTTTTGTGATAACTCAGGAATGAATCAAAATATCGGGGAATTCTTTTCAGATTCTTAATCTTCAAGAAATAACGCAACTTTTCTCTAATTTAGCCGACCCCGTATCTTTTACCGTTTAGGATATCCCAATGGTGAGCATCGAAAAATTAACCAGCCTGTAGATACGTACCTGTCAGAGTAAAATATCGACGTGACTAAACTAAATTTTCATGACCTTGATGTTAAATTTTGCTGATCTAATCCATCGGGTAGATTCGTTTATTAACAATAGGTAAGTGAAATAATCGACATTAATAAAATACAATAATTGCTGTAAAAACCGCTCAAGTCTAAAATTGAATTTTATTATGTGAATATACAGGGTGTTACAGGTATACAGTCAATAATTTTCGGGGGTGATTCTACATCGAAAAATATTAAAAAATTTCCCATAAACATGTGCCCGAAATCAAATCGCTCCTAAGGGGGCTATACAGCCCTCTGAAGGGGGCGTCAAAATTCGATTTTTATTAATAAATTAGGAAGTTTGCGCACACCATCCGATATCAATTAGCATCATCAGATACTTTAGCGGTTTCTACTTTTTAGAATTCGTTCAGTTTTATTATTTAATAAAAATAAATATTGTCAAGTCCTACTCCTACCCTACAGTGTAATTTTAACAGTTAGAGAACCATATTCCGGTGAGAAAATAAAAAAATCGCTCAACGTTCGTTGATGTTAGATAGTTGCAAAAATTCATCGCTGCAGCCTAAACGGTTTCTGATTTATTCAATTCTATCGAAAAATTTTATTAAGAAAAGTTGCTCAGGATGACCCAAAATGGGTAAATCTGAAGTTTCAGGCCAAAAAATACAGAATTTCTGGAGGAAAAAACGGAAACTTCAATATTTTTACAACAAAAAGGTTGCTGTGTAATAAAATAGTATATTGTACAACAAGAGTGGATATGATGCCCATATCGCACGAAGACGATGTTTGGGCACGACGCGCAGCGGAGTGCGCCAAAATTGCCTGAGTGCGATATGGGCAATCCACTCGAGTTGTACATCGTACTTTTTAATAATTCAAAATCGATACTTATACATTACACAATTTTTCGGGGGTAAAACATAAGAAGTTGACTTTTTATCGTTTAAACTGTTATTTTTTACGAAAATTTGATTGCTTTTATATTTTACCTTTTTGCAATTTCTTTGCGTAAACAAACAATGTTAGCCATGTATGTTTTGTTTTGTCAAAGCATACTCTTCATCTTATGGAACCACGACGCGGCCCCGCCACCGGTGCTATCCTCATCACATTCGTTTCTATTCGCGTCTTTTTGGCTTAACCAGACTTTCACTCACACTTTGCTCAATTCTAAATAAAACAGTAATTAATTTTTCTCAACCGGCATTGCCTAAAGTCGTGAAATCACAACAATTGATCACAATCGTTATTCGTTTGGCAGAATTGCCAGCACTTGTCAGATAGACAGCTGGAAAATTTAAAAATCTCTGATTGGTCGAATTCATATATCCATCCTAGGGTGAATATGAAATCATATCCGTTTCGTTGAAGGAAACTGACAACTTTTTAATTTAGTGAGCTGTTTCAGAATATTATGATTGCTATATTAGGAGTAGAAAAAAACATTTCTGCTTGTTAAATTTTGCCCAATCATAAGGCGTTTTTTCTCGATTTCATGTTTTTCAATACAAATTAATACAAATGGGCTCTCATGATTGGTCAGCTTACTAATTTTTTTAAATGTGTATTGAAACACTGCCACTTTTGTCGTCAGTTTCAAATTTTTCTCGAAAGGGCGATTCAAATTTGACATTATTTTGAAGGTATTTCAATACAAAACAAGATTATTTCATATGCTTTAAAATGCAAATTTGTATTTCAATACAGAACTTCCAACATTTTTATTAACCTCCCCGCTCCACTTCACCACTTAAAAAAAGGAAGGTTAATGCAATCATTAAAATTTTCGAATTTGAGATAACACCAGATCTTCATGTTTTGAGGTCTCAGGAACCTAAAAAAGTGGTTTTAAAAATGTGTCTGCGTGTGTACGTACGTTTGTAAACAAGCCACAGCCAAAACTACTAGACCGATTTGGCTGAAATTGGGTACGTTGGCATCTCATAACCCAGCTTAGATCTGAAAGGCTTTTGGAGCCAATCGTGCAACTAGAAATGCCATTTTTCACGTCACCATAGGAAAGGCTTTCAAAATTCTGCTTCTAAAAATGTATTCACCTCAGTACCTTTTTGACCAAAAATTTAACAATTTGAGATTTTTATCGGACTTTAAAATCGCGGAACAGCCCAAGTCACTGAACCGATTTGGCTGAAATTTTGCACATGAGGATTGTATTACACGTCGAAGAGCTGAACAAATTTTGGATTCAATCGGCACACGGAAACTGCCGTTTTGGCACGCCAATTTAAAATTATTCTCCAATTTAATCATCCAAAAGAAGTTTTTCAAAGATTTATTGTCACCATCAAAAAGGTCTTCAAATTCTGGTTTTAAATAAGAGAAAATTCATTCGCATTTAGTACCCTTTGGGTAGAAAAATCGAAATTTTGTAATAACACGTTATAGACCAAACACAACAAAATTTGGTACATGGAGATCAGGTGCGTGCTGAGAGGCTATTGGGAGCAATTGGTCTAAGGGAAGTGCAATTTAGGCATAAAATTTTAAACACAAGACACAGAAATCAAAGACCCACACGATGGGGAGGTTCCAGCCGCTTCTCTGCTGCCAATTTTTGACCTGTAACTTCGGATGTACTCAATTGGGGTTATCCTGAGAATTTTTGGCCTCTTTAATTAATCGCAGTGGGCTGAGATTTCGGGATAAAAAAAGGTGAAGTCACACTGATGCAAATTTTGGAATGTAGAAAAAAAGAGCGAATTGATTTGCACTATATTAACCGAAATATTTGGGTGGTCCCATCAGTTAAAATGAGACACATTGTATAATATATTTTAAATCTGGGTACATACTACTGGTTAGTTTTTATCATTGCCTCATAAGCATGAAAATTGGGACTTGAGCTATTTATTAACACCAAAGCCAAAGTCTCTAATTTTAGTTGGAGAATAGAATATTATAATAAGTATACCATTATTACAATATTTTACATAAAAAGCTGAAATAGGTCTTAATAATAAATTTTACTTAGGTAATTTACTCTTTTTTGTTCCTACCTACTTCGTTACTTATTATAATAAGATTAAATCTAATTTAATCCACACAATATCATTCAGGCAAAACTAATTTTTACAGTTACGTGTATCTAAAAGATAGGTAAGTAGGTAATGCATCTATTTAAGATTTTTTTGATATTGCATATTTTCCAAGAATACACCTAAACATATGATAACAAATCAATATACAATTCAATTGTTATTAAAAATGTGGGACCATATCTGTAAGGTCAACTTAATCTTGACACCAAAACAAAAAAAGAGTTCCGGTTCTACTCTAACCTTAACCACCAACAAAAATGATTATGAGAAACTTACTGAAGAATTTTTAAAAAATCGTCAATAGCACTGTCCACTCAGAAGATTCAGCAAATTTCCGATTTTTCTTTGTTATTTCACCATTTTACAATAAATAAACTGCCATTCAGTGAACAGATGAGACGATAGCCACCACCAAACGAACCAACTGAACACAAATACACGAGACTAGAGAGCGGAGCCGGAGACCTCCGGCCTCTTCGTTTCATTAGTCTGTGACGTAAGGCTTGGTATTGGGCGAGGATCCCCTTGTTTCGTTATACAGGCAACCACTAATACGAGTCTGTTGTTATTTAGTTGCCTACGTATGTCAAGTATCAAGCGACCCAAAAAAAATTAATCCACAGTAGGTAAGCATTGGAATTAAAAGTCATGTCTTTGATCATTTCTTTTTTTTTTCTTTGGCATATGTCAATACTTCTAAAACAAAGATATTTTCACGGAATCAATGACATGATCTTTCTGTTTGAAAGCCCCACTATTGAGAAAGAAGTTTTTTTTGGATAATTTGATGCTTACAGTATACAAGTGAAATATTTTAAAATTGTGGACAATAGTGATTTATGAGCTTCGAATTTCATAGAACAGGAAGATGTAATCGTTCATCGATCTGTAAAGCTTTAACTATGTAGCAGCGCGGTGAATTCTGGTGGAGGCGCTGAGATAACTTCAATAAAAAATGTTTTGAGTACCGCATCGACCTCTTAAGTTTTTATGTTAATAGCTGAATAAAATGCAAACTCTTGTCCAAAAATAACTATTATATTAATGCGGTTATTTCGTATACAAAATAAGTAGGTCCGTCGAATCGCCAAAAACACCAAATCTTCAAAAATACTGAAAATAGGTATATAGGGAATGCTGAAGAGAATTTAATTTTGCATCTTTTGGATTAAAAAAAAACTTATTTCCGCCATATTGTTATGTCAACAAGAACGAGTGAGCCATCAGCTGAACCCGAAAGCCCAAACCTTTACTTTCAACCCTCCAAGTTTGGTTTCTTAATCTTCAACCGCTTGGAAGATACAAATTTTTCTATTGCCGGATAATAATCAATTTCTTTTTACATAAATTTTGACATATGTCAAAAACTATGAGTTAGCTAGGGAAAGTGGGGGTGTAATACACTCACAATCAGAATCTAGGGTCAAAACATAGGCTTTCCGTTATAATCGGAACTCGGAAGTGCGTCAGAGCTGAAAATATTTTCATTCAATTGACCAAATTAAAAACAGAGGCGGCCTCTGGTGGGCATTCCGTAGTAAGGACAGCCATCTTGGAAGTGGCGTTTATTTTGGCGCGAATGAGGGTTTACGTGTTATTCTTACGGGAGATGACGGATTTTTTTATTTTGAAATTTCGCTGTTAATCGTTGATTTATAAAGTGCAGTTCGTGTTTGATGATATTAGCTTTGTCATTAGTTTACTTTTTTGAACTGGCTGCTATGGTTTGGGATTTTTGTTATTTATTCAAATTGACATCGGGTATCACTTATGCAACCAGTAGCACGATTTTATTTATACTCTGTCCGGGATCCACATGACCGAGATTCACCCGATTTCCATGGCGATTCATTGTTGACAACAATCATTCACCATGGAAATAGGGTGAATCCCGGTCATGTGGATCCCGGACAGACCATAGATGTGTTTATGGTCTGTCCGGGATCCACACGACCAAGATTCACCCTATTTCCATGGCGAATCATTGTTGTCAACAATGAATCGCCATGGAAATCGGGTGAATCTCGGTCGTGTGGATCCCGGACAGAGTATAGTGTAGAGCTACAATGGCGAACGTCGATTATTCTCACAAATATAATCATCGCATCGCTAAATAAGGCCGGTTCGGGTATGTTCAGCATTTATTTCTATTGTTACACTGAAATATTCTGAAATGTCATAAAAGAAGGAACCTGTAAAAGATTAACCTCCCATAATTCCGTGCACTTTTTAATATGGTCAATTCTCTAAATATCGCTAACTGTCACTTTAAAAAAAGACCCTGCATTTGAATGCATTTTTGGATACAGAATTTGAAGACTTTTCATGTACTGATAAAACCATCAAAGTCATATTTACAATTTCAGTTCTGACATGCCAAAAAGCCACTTGCCACTAAAATCAATAAGTAAGCTCTTCGGCAGGTTATAACATCTCTACGTACCAAATTTGAACCAAATCGATCCAGTAGTAGTTTGGATATAGCGTGTTATTTAATGTTTGTTCGAAAAAAAGTCCGCCCCCCCCGCACCTCGGGAACTGCTTGAGCTTTGAAATTCGGAGTAAATGAGGCCGATTGCCGTTTACACTCGCGTTTACACATAATGCATCGTGACCTTTCCACACAACAC